>PVHY01000218.1:0-210575 GCA_004024945.1 Uropsilus gracilis
CCCGGGGTACCACAGACTCAAGCAATCCCCAGCCTCAGCTTCCCAGGTAGCTGGGATTACAGGCATGCGCCACCATACCCAGCTATTTTTTGGAACTAGGTCTCACTATACAGGCCCCAGGCGGGACTCGAACCGCGATCCCTAGCCCCTGCCGCTTCATAGGCTGAAGCTTACAAGCACGAGCCACCGTGCCCGGCTAGAATACCCCATTTTCACTTCTCTAGAACTTGTGGGATATGGGAACATAGGTAAGGCACATAAAAGAAAAATATCTCTTGGGCATTCATTCTCCAAAAAAGCTATTTTAAGGTGTTTTTTTCTTCACTATAACGTCAAAAGATCAGCAAAGTTAAAACTCGGCTCACTAACCTTTGAAATCACAATTTCTTTAATAGGAAACAAATATAGTAATCATAGTTAATTTAATAGCCATTAAAATAAAAATATTTAAATAACTAAAATAACAATGTAAATTGATATTATGGGAATAGTCAATATTAACCCCCTTGAATTATAAGGAGGTAGGAATAAGAATAAAAGGATCTTATACATAATTTGACTTCTTTGTCCCTCTGCAAGCTTTTAACTTTTTTTGTGTGTGTGTGAGACTGAGTAGTTCTGTGTGCAAAACATGAGTTTGTAGGTCATTGTGCTGTAAAAGTAGAAAAATTAGAATTTTCTTCATAAGAATTTTACAAGAGTATGAGATTAACAAGTACTGACATGAGTGTCTCCTGATTTCAATAGCTGTATTTGTGAGAAGCGTAACAACGTCTTAATTTGCTGGAAAGATATTTTCAAATATAACACTGTAATGAATTGTGAATTTGGTTACAAAGACAGAAAAGTCTGCTGTGGTGGTGTAATACCCTGATAATAGGGCTTGCTTCTACATTCACTCATTACTTGCAGTTGTGACCAAACTATTGATGAAATTAACTTGGCATGTGAGAGAGTTTCCCCTCGTGGGGAGAGAGAGAGAGAAGGAGTGAGGAAGAAGGGGGCAGAGAGAGAGAGGAGGGAGAGAGGGAGAGAGGGAGAGAGGGAGGGAGGGAGGGGGAGAGAGAGAGAGCAAGAGAGAGGGAGGGAGAGAGAGTGCATGAGCGAGAGTTAGAGTTAATCTAGGGTAAAACACCTTCAGATGTCCTAAAGGTGATCACTTTAATCACAATGCTGTCCCTTGGGAATGAACAAAGCAAAGGGGGTGATGATCTGAACTAAAGACAAATTTAACTGCAAATACAGATAATCTATTAACTCACATAGAAGTGACAAAGAATATGATTTTAAATTGCACCTTAGCATGGGTATTTTAGAAGCTGTGTGGTCAATGAACTTCACAAATGCTAAGTGAGGCTGCTGGTCACTACTGGTACTTAAAAAAATGATAGCCTGTGCCTTCCCTCATAGAGAACAGAACTGCATTTGAATAGGGATTCTGTGAGGGTTGGAAGAGGGGGCAGCTTTTTAACTAAGAGAACTTCTCAGAGGCAGAGAGAATTGGGATGAAATATTTATTAATATGCCTAAGACTGAAGGAAACACATTTCTGATAAATCCTAGGAGTCTCTGGTGGTCTCACACTGACATTCTCAGACTAGTGATGCTACTTCTGTCTTGGGGAGAAATTTGAGCTTTAGAAGGAAAAATACATAAATGCAGCTTTTATTTTGCTTCAGATCAAACTTCGGGACATATGAATATCAGAGACAGCTTAAACAGAGCAATAAAATGACAACTTATCACTTTAACTAAACCCAGCTTGCAGGCTAATTTTAAAGCATCCAGTCAGAGAAAGCCCGTGCATTAATTGATTCTAATAACAAGGAGAGGGGGTAAAGGAAGGGAAAAAGAGGTTGAAAGACATTGCTATAAAAAAATTCAAACCTTCAAAGAACTCATGTACGATTTTTTTTAGGTGTTTAACACTTGCACAATTTGGTCAAATTATGGGCAGGACAGCAAGAGAAGTAGGCAGTTTTAAAAGACAGAGAGCATGTGAAACAGGACATGATTACTTTGCTGAATCCCCACTTTTTTTTTCTTCCAAAAGAGACAAAGGGAAATACTTAAGAACCAATAGTGACGGCAACAAAGCAATCACTGAGTTGCAGGATACCTTTGTCTCTGGGGCACGCAGTCATTTTTACTTGTCTACCACTGAGTGTCAAACCTTTTCTTTTCTTCTTCTTTCCATTCTGGATGGCCAAACTGATTATCTAAAATAGAAAATTAGCACACAATGGGTTTACTCTGCGATACCCCTTATGCAACTAATGGCAAAGCTTGTTAATTGGTTGTAAATGCCAGCAGGTTGCCAGGATAATACTTCAGAAATAAGCGGGTATTCTGATAATTACAGCAATCTTCATCTATAAAAGCTTAAGTAGATGAAGTAGTGGCTGGCTTAAAACCAAGATTTATCCCGCTGCACTCACATTAAAAGAAAAAATAAGATGAAAACAATAATGTAACAAAACAATTATATAGCAGGAAGCTTTGTAGGTTTTAGAGATTGTGAAAACTCAGAAAGTAAAACAGTGCTGTAATAACCAGTTATGGAAAAATAGGCCATTTACATTTGTGTATAATTAAATAGTAGGCTATGCAATTTCACTTTTTAAAGTAAACTGCCTTTTCCTTTTTTTATAGGGCAACGTAGCCATAATTGCTGCATTAAAGCTTTAATGAAAGAAAAAAGCAGCAGATCAAGATGACATGTAACGTCTACATTTGTACCGTGGTGCTCCGCTTGTTTAGTAATGGGAAGCTACTGAAGAGATTAAAATTGCAGAATTCTTCATAGTTTGTTCTAAAATTGCTATAGGAAGATCATTCAAGGTCTAAAATACACACAATTTATTTTTCCACCTTCAATCTTCAAGAATTTAATAGCTTTCATATCTAGTAGGTGGTTGGAGATATGTTTTATTTTAGAGAGTGAACTACTTTGGATCATAAAAATTATCAGAAGTGAGTGGATCAGAATTGAAGGCCTTCCTCGGTGTATTATAATATTGCCCGATTATTATATTATGCTTAGTGTTTAATTTAGTACAGTAAAAAGCTTTCTTGTTCAAAATATCAACAGGTTGTTTCATAATATTGTCCCTTTATATTTTGCTGTTTCTTTATTATGCCACTAACATCAGGAACTGGTGCAAGAGGCAGCCAATTCATATTGAGAGGTAATATTCTAACATACTGTTAACTAGCATGTGGGCAGACTTAGTTTTGTAAAAAAGTAGTAATAGTACCTACCCATGAACTTCTTTCTCCTAAATTCAGAATATTCCTCAGATGTTGCGAATCATATAGCTTGGCTCTGTTTTCTGTAAGCCATCCCTGGCAAATATTGTGAGTAGAGATTGGAAACCTTCATTATGTATTACAATACAGAGTAAAGGGTAAGGGAAAATGCTAAAATACATCAGGCTGGAGAGATAGGAGAAAAATGCCAAGGTCATCAGTGCCAATGAGCCATAAATGATGACCTTAAGAGAGCTAAAGCCCAAACGTCTGTATATAATCTACAGGACTTTATTCCTTTTGTAAAAAAGCAGAAAGCAAAAGCAACCTCTTCTAAAAGAGAACCCAAAGGATGGGTTCCCTATAAAGTCCTAGAATTTTGACTTTTGGGATTCTTACTTTAAGAAAATGATCCACTTGCTTCAGGTTTCTGTTGTGTTTGTTTCTGGAAGGGCTGATGATATGCAGCTTCAACTACTCATAACTCTTGGGCTAGAAGTCTGAATCACGTGCTAGTGTGGGGCAGCACTGCGCCTGCGCAAAGCCGTCCAAGGGTGGCGGTGCTGGGTAGCAACGCAAATTCAGTAGTGGTACCCTCCGGGGTCAGCCTGCCACCACTTGCAGCCATCAGCTTCCACAGCAAATCATTGTATGAATGCTACCTGAAGAAGGAAGCTGAAAAAAAAAAAAGAATAAGAATGAGTTTTAGAATACATGTGGATGTTAGAGTGGTCTTCATCAAGCCCCCAACCCCTTAGTTAAGAGAAGATGCTGCGCTCTTCTTACTTCTCACATAAGCACTTTCCCACCCTCCCAACAGTATTTTGTGTGGAGGTTGGCCAGTTATAATATGTAGGGTGGGACAAAGAAGGCAAACTGCAGGAAAATGTTTCATCTACCCCTGTGTGGTTTGAGGGAACAGGAAAAAAAATAGCAGAAGGCCTTTCTGATGAGCTCAAAATCTGCAGTTTTTGGGGAGACGGGCAGATATAGGTCAAAAGGCAAGTTTTTAAAGGAAGAGAAACCAAATAATTTTTTTTTGGGACTCTCAGAAACCTTGTCTCTGTGTACTTGATATCGGAGTAAGTGACTACCTCCTTTTTAATTCTCTTAGAGACCTTGTCTCTGTGTACTGAAACTCATGAGAGGGAAGAAAGACATCACCAAATTAATCATGATGACGTTCAGAGAGAGAAAAACTGACTGAAAAGTTAAAAGTAATACTTAAGATTAGATGAAATTTAAGGTCAAGGCACATGCAATTTTGGTTAAGGTGGTAACTTGTAGAAATTACTCATCTAATATATACTTTCCTGAGAGAAGAAAACCGTTTCTTCAGAGTCTGTTTCATGCTTGGCTTAAATTTGTTATTATTGTTCATGATATGACATAATTTTCCATATGCTAGTGAAATACTCATGGTAACTTCCCTGAAGGATAAATAAAAATAAATAAATCAAAGAATTCAGTTCTTTGCTCATTTTTTCTGTTACATTTAGGATGAATTTTATCTTTTTCCTTGACACTTGAATTCTATCTTGATCTGAGTTACTTATCCTTGCAGGACCATTTCTGCCTTTCTACATTTTTAGGAATTGTTTGGTGTATGAATAATGTATATAACCTTATCTGTTCATGTTTTAACTTCTCTAGGCTACCAGCATATATTTTTTCCCCTGTCACATATCCTTTAGTGTAGTATGCACTGCACAGAGTAAGCATCTGTAAACAATGTGTAAATGATTTTTAGCTAGAGTGAAACATTTTTAAGGTTTTAATGAACACGTTAAATTAATAAATATTTCTGCAGAAATATTTCCAAGTCAGTTTGAGGCTTTAGCACTTAAAAGGCAAAGTTCTTGGATCAAAAATTTTCCCCTAGGAGAGGATCCTACTTTTTGTATGTACAAAAACCTAGTACTCCATCCTGATGGCGCTCCTCCATGCCTAGTGTGTTCGTCCTCCCAGTGAACATTTTCTCTGTTTCTGTGTCAGTTGTCACTAATCAGTTATGCATCTGATGTGCATATCCATCAGGGAATAGAATTTAAGTCATTTTGGCTTTAACACATATGATATGCTTACACAGGAGTTTACCAAAGCCCCCTTTGATGCATTTTCAGGAGGGGACGTGCATATGTTATAGTACCTCTAGAGCAGCAATGACTGAACTAGCTGACAAGTGACAGGAGGGATTTTTCCCTCGTTGGTATTTCATGAAAGTGTGCACAAATCATAACAAGTTGCCTCTCTTTTATAAGACAGGGAACATTTCCCTTAAAGAACACATGGCTATATGGTGTGTTTGTGTACATGAAAATTTATGCTGCTATCAATTTTAATTTTGCCATTTTTGTTGTATTTAAATTTCAGGTTTGAGATTTTAGAAGAGGCATAAATAATTGCTTTCATCTTGACTGATTTTTTTTAGCTCTGTCATAGTCTAGTGGAAAAGTAAAGTTCTTTAGTGTGAAGAGGAACTATGATGGACAGGTGACTCATTCTCCCTCAGCTTTTGCTTCTGTCAAGAAAACTTGATAAGTAGTATGTGTCTTCTGTGTGCCATGAAGTCCTAAACTAGATGATAAGCAGCAGGCCATGGTTCACAATAATCTCTCTTTCAATTTATACCTTAAAACAGTGTTAATACCTCTTTGTTGTTTCTTTCTGGCACAAGGGACTTAGCTCTGTACTGTCAGTAATTCTGTACTACCTGCTTAAGGAGTATGCCCAACCAAACATAATTGAGAATGGGGGGAATGAAGAGGGAATGGATTTCCATGCCAGTGTGGTCTGGGTTCTAATCCAAACTTGAGCATTTAGGAACTTTGGTTTTGTCTGGGTTTAGGAACCTCATCTCTAAAATTACCTGGTGGGGAACCAGTAAGCAAAGCACTTACTATGTTACTTGATAAATAATGGATGTTTCATACATTTCCTTCCTTCAAGTCTCCTTTTCCCTTGTGATTTTAGAATTGCCAGATACTCCAAGTAATTCTAGATAACTGCCAATATAGCTGCAGTTTTCAGGTAAGTTCTTTAGTGGATAGGTTCCTAGGCAACCAGAAGCTGACTCTATAGCTGGGCAGCTAAGATAAGCAACAGTAAATTGATCTGTGACTGGTACATACCTATGTACATATACATGCAACTTTCCTTTTTTTGGTTAACCGATATTTTCTTTTTAAGTTGCTCAACCTCTCCATAATTATCTGAGACTGAGATGTAACCAAATTTTGGAAAGGAAACTTTCAACTACCATGAATTTTCCCTTGAATGAGGGACCTTTATAACAAATGGAAGATTTGAGGTACAAGAGGAGAGAAGCCAAGGGGAAGAATTTTCTAGGCTCCCATTCTAAATCCATTTATAATTTCATGGGCCTGGCTTCAGACAGAAATGCCAAATAACTCTGTGTCTGTAACAGTAATAGACTCTACCACACAATGAGCGGGGTGTTAGTGATTGTGTAATTTTGTTTTTTTCTAAAATATAGCCTCTTTGTACCTGGGTCAGGACCACCTTGTAGATTATGATTTTTCTGCCACAAATAAAATGAGATCAGCCTACCAAACATCCTTGTTTAGACTGTACAGTGAAGTCTGTTTTGTGAAATCATTTATGGTTTCTACCCCCTTCCCCTGCACATTTTGTATTTCCTCCCTCTTGTCTTCATATCTTTCCTATTGCTCACCTCATCTTTCCCCCAAGGGTGGTGAGTATGAATCTGAGCTTTTGAGATCTTGAGGAAGAGTCTTCCTTTTTCTTTACATATGAAGTGGCTTCTTTTTCTGTTTATATCTTCATGTGAACATTCTGTGGTAAGAATGACAGATTATTGGCTCAGTCACAATTTGCCTTACACATAACCTTACTGCCAATTTTATTAAAAAAAAGTCTTCCTTTATGGAAAAAAAATAAGCATATCTTGGTTCTGGTTAAAAAAATTCAACCCCAAAATTGCTCTATGAACTAAAGTCTTCCATAAAAACACATATGCCTGATTTCTATTGTCTGCTTCAGACATCAGGACCTACTTTCCTTACCTTTCACCCTACCCTCCAAGTTGCATTAATTATTTCAGGATGGTCTCAAAATTTGAGAGAGTGCTTTTGTGGCAAGATAATAATAATAACAAGACTAACAATATCATTGTACAAAGGTGCTTTCTATTCCATCCTTCAGGCTGGGAAATGAATCTGTAACAAAGAGATATTGCACACTTAATATGTCCATGCATTACTGCATTCCCAACAAGCTTAATTAACACAAACTTGCCCAACCGTCTTTTTGCAGTGACTCTGAGTGAAGACAATGAGTAATTTGCTAAGACCCCAGAGGAGAAACATGTAGGAACATGAAGAATTTTAATTCAGGTGTTTTGATCCCATTCTTGTGCTTATTTAATGAAACTATTGGGAAGCTTTTTAAAGCCACAAATACAATTGAGAAAGGAAGAACTGTTAATTAAATTTCTGTATTATTTAAACAGTTTTGTGGAGAACACTGAAGAAATACTTTATCTATGACTAGGACTAATGGGGAGTGGGGTGAATAATTATTTGTGCCACATCTGTGTTCCTCAGAGATAAATTTGATTTAGATAGAAAGATGATATGAACATTCCTTAATAGATTTCAGAGTCCCTGGGGTAGCTTTTACTTTGTTACCCAATTGTGCACTTAATAGGACTTTTATCATCATGTTACTGCACTATCCTTCAACAGACTGCAGCATTTAAGTCAACTTCAGTCTTCAGTAACCATTTAACAGAATAATTTAGGGTTTTATGTATCTTCTCTTGAATTTATGCAGAAGCTTGAACTAAATTTTCATCCTAAAAGTTAAAGACGCCTTTTCTTTTAGAGAAACATCATCTTGTAAATAATTACAAAGAGAAAAAATATATTTCAATATATTATTTTGACTCATTTTACGTTAAGGAAAGCATATTTGACATTGTAGAGTTTGTGCTGTCCTACAATGTTAGACCCCAATTGTAGGTAATTTTGGCAATAGGGTAAGAAAATACTTAGGATTCCTTAAAAGGGATGTTTAGCTTTAGATCACAGTCATTGTATATTTATTGAAAATAGCTGTACTATCTTTTTGGTTATACATTGAGAAGTAAATACACTGCTGTCATTCATACAAATAATGTGAGAACTATTATATGACTGACTTATAAAATGAGATGGGATATTTGGAGAAAACACCATGCTAGCTGGATTAATAGATATATTAGATGTATCTACAGAAGACCTATGAAAGCATACTGTCCTGCTCAAGGCCTTGAAGAGGGTCAGGTGAACAGAATTGTCTCTGGTGGGTGCTGTGTTTCTTTAAGACATTAAAAGCTTTAAGAGGTTTGAGAGTGATGATGTCATTAATTAATAACTGACTGCATGCTAATCAATATAATAGGTACACACTGTAATGGCTTATAAGTATGATGGCTTTTTAATGACTCATGTATAAATGTTAATTGATTTAAAACAAAAGGGAATTTTTGTCTATTGGGTCAATAGTTTATGGATTATGACTACCTTTTAGTTTGAGATTGCTAATGAATGCTTCTTCCTCAACCCCTCCTCCCCAACCTGCCTGTTCTTCTCTTTTGCAATCAGGAGTGCCTGTAAACAAGATACATTAAACCAATTATTGGGACTGGAATCCAATAACACTTGTTAAGCCCCAAAGTCTTTACGATATGCTATGTGGGACTTTACAGTATATACCCTACAGCATGGGATATCTATATATATCTATATATTTCTATATATATAGATATATATATCTTTGAAAAGTTCAATGTTTACTTTTGTAAAAATAATATATATATTTTCCAAAAAGATATATATATTGTATAAATATTAAGCTCTTGATGTATTGTCAAGGATTTTTTTTATACTTAAAAGTGTGTAGAGTCCAAAGATTGATGGTAGATATGTTATCTGCCAGAGTAAGTGACTTAACATCTAAATTGAAAATCAAATAGATTTAGAACAGATTTAGTATCAGAAATAAAAATTGGCAGATGGAATTTTACCTAGGAGACTCCTGTTGGCAAGCCTGGGAGCTGCTATGACAGAGATATTATGAAGACTAAGGAGCTGGTTATTGTAATTCCATTTTGTGCTTAAGAGAAAAGTGGAGTAAAGTTCATTCTTTATTGTTCCAGATAGAAATATTCTCCAACTGTCACATGATCTTTTTTTGTTTTGTTTTGTTTTATTGCTCCATTCTTGGAGGTCTTTCCTATAATGGTGCCAATTTTCTTTTTTCATTAAAGCAAATTTGACATCAAACTATGATTTTTAGAGGTGAGAAAACTAGTGACTTGGGAATAGTATCATGGTCACCTTTTATATGAATGTGTATAAAGTTTGAAAAGTCAAATGTGTATAAAGTTTAAGAAGTCAAATGGTGTTACATGAGGTGTTGTGAAAAACCTGCAGTCCCTTTGCTTAATGCATTTCTAACTTTCTGCAATTCTCACCCCTCAGTCAAACACTTTCAACTATTCTAGCTGCTTTCCAGCCCTCAATTCCCCCATATTTACCTCATTATTTAAAATAATTTATTCAGACTTCAGACTCCGTGGTTTTCTGTTTTCAATTTTTTTTTTTTGGCTGGGTAAATTCATTGTCTTTAGTTAGAGAACTGAAAACTCAATGCCCACAATCATATTAAATGAGAGAAAAGGATTTCTACAGAGACCCACAAGATATCTTAACTGAATAGCCCACAGATTCTCAATTTTCTGAAGTGGTGAGATAGAGACATCTTTGAGGGAACAGAATAGTTCTGAAATCAGGTCCAAAAGAGGGGGGGCAAAAGCCTCCAACAAATGAAGCTGGGTGTCTCTCCCTCACCCTTGGGTTGTGGCAGTTTTCAATATTATCATCTGCTTTACTTATGTGGAAGTAAGAGTTTAATGGTTTCACACATTCTCTTCCTCAATGATTCCCTTGTGAAAACCTTAGAGTTTCATTATTATTATATCTATTAATATATTTTATTATTCGTATTATTATTATTAATCAATAACCAATTTGTTATGAGTGCAAATCTTGTGGGTATGTTCAAGCATTCAGACAATTTGCCTAAGAAAAGTAGGAAAAGTAAATAAGAACCCCTTTCATAGGTGACACTATTTGGGGTGTGTGTGTGTGTGTGTGTGTGTGTGTATGTGTATGTGTAGATGGGGTGGAAGAATAAAGAAAGGAGCAAGATAAGAGAGATAGTCAAGGTGAATGAGAAAAAAGGGTCAAAGATGTAGCAGAACACCCAATAAAAATGCAAATTAAATGGCAGAGCAAAGATGGAGGTGGCAAAAAATGCAAAGCCACAAAAGAGTAAAATAAGACTAAAATACATCTATCATTGTCAGTTTATTATGGTGTTGCAAAATCTCCATATAATGGGCAATGATAAGTAGCTTTGTATTTGTCACTTGAGTAACTTGGATCTGAAGTAAAGGAGCATGAAGGCAGTTAAAAAAATAGATGAGGAATAAATTCAATTTTTTTGAGATAGAAATACCTTTAGCATGTTTCTTGGTAAAGGTGTAATGCGAACAATCTACAGGTGGTCCACAATCTTGTCCAATCATACCTTTTTAACTCTTGCATTAAGATTTCATAAAACTATTCTCTTACATTCATATATTTATATAGTACCTTACAATGTTTAGATGGTTATTAAAAGGACCCTCTATACAACCCCCTCTCCCTACATATGTTCAAAGCTCACACTTTAGGGCAGATGCCCACCTAAAAGAATAGAGCCAAGTCTCAGACTCCGCATTCCTAGTCCAGAGTTCTTGTCACAGATTGCTGCCCTTTGATATCACCTTTTATCTTTCTGTGTTTCTGGGTTGATCTTTGCTGTTGAGAGTTTCCTCTGTTCTTGCCGTTTTTGGCCAGGCATATCTGTCCATCTGCCTGCTGCTATCCGTTCCTTCAAATCCACAGCTATATCATGTGTTGACTAACTTCATCACACCATAAAACTGCTGTTACTATTCAAATCATACACAGATCTAGACATTTTGCAGCGGAGATTCCCTCAGTCTAGTAACCTATTTTGAGGACATATTTTTGTATGACTGTCACTAGAAACGCCATTATCTTAAACAACATGTGGAGTTAGAGTCATGCATCCAGATGGTAACAAAACTATTTTACGTAAAAGGAGTAGAACCTGAGCACTGATGATGTTTTAGTGGTAAACTCAACCTACAAATATTAACAGGGGTATAATTACCTCTCATTTTACTTTAAAACTGTGCCAGATATAGTACTGTTTTTAAAGTTTTCAATCTTGTAAAAGAAATAGAGTCAATATTTGTTAGAATTTCATTTGTAGGATACCTTCAGAATAAATAGTGAACTCTAGGATTCCACTTAATTTCTTAACCTCTATCTCAGTGAGGAAGCTGTTCAAAGAATACTTGCTTTCTGGAGAAAATGACAACTGAGCTTGAAAGATGACAATGGAAAGAGACTAGAAAAGAGAAGGAAAGATGGATGACAGACTGACAGAACAATATGTGCCAAGTCATGGAAGCATAAACAAGCAAAAGAGAGTCTGGTGCCATATAGGAAGAACAGGTATATAAGATATCTGGAGTTAAGGGTACATGTGGAAGGGGCACTAAATGGTAATGCTGGAAAGGCAAGCAGGGGCTAGTTTCTCACAGGCCTTTCTTTAAAGCTAGTTAGATTTAGGTGAGTGCTGCAAATTCACAGAAGGGTTTTGACCAAAGGAGTCATGTAATTCAATTAGACTTTTAGAAAGACCTGTTAGGAAAATGGATTAGTATGAAGTAATGCTGGGGTCATGAAACTAGAAAGATGGGAAGAAATTCTTTCCTGGGCTAAGAAGATAAATGTGGGTGAATAGCAGAGATGAGAAGTTTCTCATCTTTTCCAATTATATGTTTTTGACAAGAAGATTGACTTACCTGAACTTGGTAGCCAGTTTGGAGAGGGAGAATGGAGGAGAGAATGATCTTGTGAATATTCATCCTAGCTTCTCAATGATTCCATTAGGAATTCCTAGGACAATGTTTTTGGGATATGCTCCATGGTAATCTGAATGGCTGGTTTATACACATGGAAACATTTAAGAATTTCCAAATGACATTGTCTTGTTAGTTTAAATGTAAAATGTACAAAATTCCCAAATGACTGTAAGTATTATATAATGATCTCTTTAGGATGACAGAATGCCTAACTTTAAAAATTGTAGGATCCATCTATATTCTATTATGCTAACCATTGTTAATTTTAATGCAGTACTGAAGAGAACTTTCTTACTCTTTTGTCTAAAGAAACAATGCTTTGAATTCTCAAGAAAACTTATCCCCATGTTACTGTAGGGGAGCAAAAACTTACCTCTCACAGATAGTCTTTTTTAATGAAATATTTGCATCATAAAAGTGACTCTGAAGACAGTAGGGAAAAGGCAGAATTTAAATCTGCACACCTTTGCTACTATGACTTGCTCCATGACCTTCCTAAACAGACCTGCCCTTTCAGCTAAGGTCCTTATGGTTGACATCTGAAGCCACATGGGTGAGTTACTCAGCCATGCTGGATCTCTCATATATAGAAGTTGTACATATTTTATTAAATTTCTTTTTGACTTTTATTCATCTGTCTATGATGCGTGTGTTTGATTATTTGTCAGTTTAGACAAATCCAAAGGGGTATCGGATAATTTCTTCTGTATTTTAACTTTACAGAAAAACTTGTGAGATGTGTTTTAAGGAATGTTAGACTTTACCTTCTTTTTTCACATGTGATACTTGATCTTAGAAATTTGAAAGAAAATTTTTCTCAAATATGACAATGTGAATGCTTTAAATTCACCAAAAAAGCCAGTCTCATTCTTCTGGATTCTAGTCAATTAAGTAGGACATCCTGAAACTGAAACATATATTTATGTTTAGTTTTTCTATCTTTGAGAGTAGAAAGACTTTTGACTTTCTTAAAGGAAAAAAAATTGTTTTGCTTGCAAATTTAATGAATGCTCACTGTAAGCGAAAGAGAGACAAAATAGAAATATATAAAATTGATAACCAAAAGTATGATTAGGTACTGTAATTTTATAACTAGAAAAAAGGATGAAAGTTTAGGTAGTATTTCAGAAACACACATATTTATTATAATGATATCAAATTATACATAATTTTCTATTATCTAATTTTCCCACCTACCAATGTTGTGGATATATTTCCGTGTTCATATATATGAAGCTATCCTTTATCTTTTTAATTTATGTAGAATTTACCCAAATCTTTACTGTTTTTTTTTCTGTAAGTTTTCAACTAAGAATGTTGCTGTGGTTATCCTTGTATATATATGTTCATGTATTCATTTCCATTCTTTCATTTTGATAAATTTTTGAAGTGGAACTTTGGAGTCAGATTGATACTTTGAATTGTACTACTAGTTAAGTATAAAAGTATTGCTATTTACATGCTTTTAACTACTTAGTGGAGTCAACTTTTGATTTTTCTTTCTCTATAAAGTAGGAAAAATCTTTTGTAATACTTGAATTTGGACATATTTAATTTTTAATGTTATGTAGCTGATGCATTTTGTCTTTTTACATGTACAAATTATTTGTAAAATTCTTTACTGGTTTCTTATCCTAATTTTTCTTTTTCTTTTTGGAAAGTTTCCATCACAATTTATTTATTTAAAAACATCAAATAATTTATTTAAATATAAATTTCACATCTTTGTAATTCCCGGGACTCACCCACCCCACCCTCCCTGATCATTCCCCCACTGCCCCCCCCCCCCACCTGGAGTTATATACTTCAATTTTTGGTAATTTTTCTATTAATTGGAAAGCTCTCCATATATTAAAGTCAAACTTTTCCTTATAATTTCTAACTGGGTGATTTGTTAGGAGAAGTTTCTTTTTCTTCAAAATTATAAGAAGATTAATTTTTTAATTAAAAACACTAAGATAAAAGATCAAATTAAAAAATAATTAGGGAGTGTATTGATAAAAATTTAACATAAACAACCAAAAAATATTGTGGGTTGGTACCTAAAAACAGGAGTAACTTGATTATGTCACTATGAATTGGAAAATATATACTAGCATCAATCTCTGTCTGGTTCTCTGCTGTGTTCCTCTAAGGGATTTCTTGGAAACACGGAAGTTGCTCAATAATTTTTCTGGAATGAATGAAGGAATGCATGCATCCAAGCTTGCACAAGTAATGGACACGAAGTAGGAAAGATCTAAGAATTAGTTTTTTTAGAGAACACCACCATTGCAATGACAACTTTTACTGTCATTGAGAAGCTGGTTATTTATGCAAAACCCCTTTGTTATAAAGCTTTTTTCTTGGTTATGAATCTTCAATTTACCTACATGTGAGGATATTTAAATAGTGTCCCTTATAAACTGTAGTGTTAAAGTAATAACCCAAAGGAGGATTAAAAAATTAAAAAAGAATCAGCCTTATAGTGCAGAATCCAGGGAAAACTGGGCTGATCATTAGACTATTCATTGTTTAGTGACTGACCCTCAAACAAATGACAAAAGATAAGCTTTGGAATCTTCAGGCAGGTCCTGATTCATGATCAAATGTCAAGTGCACTAACAAAGGTGTAGAAGAGAATCAGATGCTGTCAATGCATTCATTTTAACCAATTGTTTGATCATTTTAAAGTTAACTCATTCTACAAATATGTATGCCTAAATTGTGAGGACTAAAATAAAATAGAATAACATTCCCATTTTTTTGTAATTTATATACTATCTTGGAACACCTTTTTATAAACTGTGTTCTCTAGTAGTTTTTCTCTCCCTGAAAGAATAATCTTTTTTTATTAGTAAAATAGCTAATTTTAATTCTAAGTGACACAAACCCCTTTAACTTTATATGGCATTTTATATAGTAGTGTTTATTTCCTAAACAAACTCTCTAGGATGTTTTATCTGTTTTATATCTCATTGAATTCTCCCTGAAACTGCACTAGTTTACAATAATTTTATTACTTTATTAATTAAACGTTTTCCAACAAGCTAGCTATGGCATTTCTTATCATCAAGGGTTCCATTAGTTTTTAATGGTGTGAGACAAAATTACCATTTACCCACATGCAATTTAAGAAGCATCATTAACACAGGAAAAGCACCAGGTGGGATTTCTAATAGTTACTGTTTCTCATTTTTGTTTTTATTTAAAAGGAATAACTGGTTTTGAGATTTTTTTTTGCTATATTGCCAAATCTTCCCTTGGATTTTATGATCGAGATAATTTAAAATAATGTTCTTCTATTTCCTTAGGCATGATTCAACAGTATTTTACTTATGTGCACAGAGCTCCAGTCTAGCTCTTTCTCCACACAGTTGAGTGAGGCTGTCTGCACAGACAGCAGAACAAAGAGACCTGCGCTGGACTCAAGCAGGATGTGTGTTGTGGGGTTGGGGGTAGGTGGGGCAAGGTGGGGTGAGGCCCTGGGAAGGCATTGCCTGTGGCCACGTTGGGATTGTGCTGCCCAACTGTCTCTGTCATCAGAGATGTAGGAACCCCAAAGACTGAGGGGTCCAACTAAGCAAAAGAAATCTTATGATCCTTACAGGCAGGAAAATAATTAAATTTTCCTCTGATAAAGTGAACTCTTGAGGACAGGTTACATGCCATATGTGAACCAGTACTTGCCCTTTTGGAGAGTGGGAAGTTCTCGTTCCGATAAAATGAATGTAAGAGAATCGATCAGTAAACTCAAGCACTAGAGTTTGTAACAATATTCAGAACTCACAGAAGATTGGGGGAAAATGCCTACTTGCAACTCATTGTTTTATAAAGCACACAGAATAGAATACAGACCTCTGAATCTTTATTAGGATTGAAGGTTTATTCATGAAAGTCTTCAGCAAAGTGCTCTTCAGTTGTTAAGGACAGGCAAAATTAAACAAAAACCTAAAACTCAAAAACATATGGAAGGAGATGTTGTAAAGCTAGTTTGGGGATCATTTCAGATTTTGTTTGTATTGGACAGCTACTGTTCTGGGAGAAAAAGAAGCTGGAATAGTATAGGAAATTTAGAGTTTCACGAAGTTATGATTTGGGCAATATCACGCTAAACTCTGAGACTAAGAAGATAAAATTTAGTGAAATTGATGAATATTTAAAGATTCCTTTAACAGTAGAATATAGTCAAAAAACTGGGAACTTAGGGAAAGTAGATTAAAACACCTTTAATCGTCTCCTAGATAATGTTTTATAATTTTATTGTCCGAATAACTGCAAAAAAAAGAAGAAACTATTAGCTTGATATCTCATCTACATGACTTTTCTTTAGTGGGCCACAAATAAATAGATGTATACTTTTTACTACAGCACATTTTAGGTGGATATTATTTACCCATCTTCAAATAGACTGGTCTGTTCTAGGGGATTGTGTATAAAATTATTGCATGTGAATTAATTTAATAACTATTAATCACTTACTATAGGTTTATCATATGCTATTGTTAATATCTCAATTAACATACCACATCACATAACAAATGTGCTTCATTCTAGAGAGCATTGCTATAACAAAGGAGTTTTAATCCAAAAGTAGAGAGGAGAAAATGTGAATAAAAGTATTTTAATATGGAAGTTCTGATATTCAGAAGAGTTTATCTCCTAAGATTAAGATATAATATTATAATGTATCAACACTTTCCTCTGTTACCAACCTACTTTTTTAACTGCTTGCCTGTGTGTGTCTAGATAAAGAAGATACTTTATCACAATAGTATTGCTCATATGGCTATTTTCCTTTTTTGCACAAATTATCATGTACTACATGATTTCTTGTTGGTGTGTCATTTTTAATATTTATGTTGCTTACAAAGGAGACATGTGCTCTAGTTCAAAGTTATTGATGGTCTTTTGTATTGCATTCATTCTGTAATATTTCTCTATTTTGAATTTGATCTAAATTAGTCATTAATTTTAAACAGCTAACTCTGTTACTCTTAAGAGAAATGTAATTTGAATAGATTGCTTTCAGTTTTGTTGTAAAGGAAGACCTATATATTCTTCCATGAACAATCAAATTATTACATAATTTATTGGATATGGTGTATTTTGTTTGGACTTACACTAATGCTAGATTTCCAGGGATCTAGTAAAACATTCTTGGTGCTGCTGAATTCTTAGCATTTGTTCTTTCTATTCGGCGGGTTTTTATTATGCTAGACGCTGACAGAAAATTGCTATAGCCAATCACCAAAAAGTGCTTATTTTTTTATGATGTTTTATTTTCATTGCTCAACATTAGCATAATGAAACTTTAGATTTTTCTATTAAAACAATGCAGTACATGTGAAGTGTCATGATGAATGACAATTTCTTGAAATATACATTTTGGTGCTTGTAAAATAAAGATTGACACTAGAGCTTCCAGGATTGGATACTCTCCAATTATGTTTAGATGCTTTACAAAAAGCAAACCCATACAACACATGCATGTGTATATACAATAGTCCTAACCAGAAGAAAAGTTATAAAATTATTAATATTATTCAACATTTACTAATCTTCTTGGGCTATGAAAAAAAACCTAGGCTGCAGTCCTTTCAATGGATATAGTTTTCTTAGAATGGACTGCCTATTATCTGTGATTGTCTATCACTATAGAGTCTCAAAAGCAGTACATAGAATATGAGATTATTTCAGCAATAACTGATATTTACATTTCTTCACATGCCTTTTGGCATCTATATCTTCTTAACAAACTTTAAATATTTCTGTTTTGAATTATTTTTGGTAAAATGGCACAGAAATTAAAATATAATAATGGCAAGGGGATAAGTAATAAAAGCTTGAAACTAAAACCCACATGTTGTGGAAGACACAGGCTATTACAAATAAGTGGAGTATATCAAAGGTCCAGGTCTCAAGTGAGATGAAAAAATGTATGGGTCCAAGGGCTGAGGTCCTTCAGCTTTCTCTGTCATTAATCATAGTCCTTATTCTGTATCCAGGGGTTGGAACCAGGCTGTGAACCATCCAGAGAAAGGCATAATCTAGACAAGGAAAATAACAAGTGTTTGGATAGGTTGAACCCTGGAGTCAGACATCAGTACTTCCTGCTAATCACTGTGTGATCTTGGGAGAGTCACTTTATCTCTTTTAGAGTTGTTCTTGGGAGAGTCACTTTATCTCTTTTAGAGTTGTTTAAGTTTTCTCATCTGAAACAGGAAGATGGGGTTGGATTGTTTTAAGGTGCAAATGGGATGAACCACAATGCTTGGCATCCAGTGCTAGGCAGGAATGGTTACTAATCTACACATAGGATTGATGTTACTTTTACTACAGGCAAAGACTTAGTAACCCACTCAGTAGCTTGTTACACATACATACATACATATGTATATATACACATACATATACACATACATACACACACACATATATATATATATATATATATATATATATATTCAATAGCCAGGATTTAGATAATTAAATTTAGTACTGTTAGCACTTACTGTATGGCTGACATGATGATGAACATATGTAATTTGATCTGTGTGGTACAGACACATACACAACTTTATTTTACTCTTTCCAAGTATAATGGACTAGGCACAGTTATATTGCCATGTTAAGAATGAGGAAATGGAGTCAGGACACTTAAGTTTTGTGTGTAACATCTAAGTGGTGGACTCAGATCTGGATTCAAATCCAGGTTGTCCCAGAAACTACAAATTAGGAAGGAAAACTACAGCTTGAATGTTAAATGAATGCAAACAATTCATTTCAATGAGTCACAAGTAGCCTAGTACACTGAGAAAAAAGCCAGCAATCACAGAAAAAGACAGAAAATGGTGCTTAGTGCTATAGAATGGAAGATCATCTGCAGAAAGGAATGACCAGGAGAGAAGCTCACCATTTTGTAAACATTTGGAATGGCAATGATTTATATTTGTCTTTGAGGCTCAGTTTTCTCAGCTGAAATGAGCTTGTGGGACAAAATGAACTCTGAGTTTCATTCTTCAATTCTTAAAATTTTCTTTTTGAATCCTAATCAGTTATGAATAACACTTCTCACTTCTCTGTGTATCTCTGAGAGGGGTCCCAAACATTATGTGATCTCATCTCCTTATATCTCAGAATTGCAAGTTGATAACTAACTCTACAATGTAATACCAGTTTGCCCATATTGGAAGAGAGATTGGTGATGGTACAGAGGTAGACAGATTTGGAAATGTGCTGACCAAAGAGATTCCTTATTGCTAGTCAGAACAAATATCAACATAATATCAGCTGGATTCTCTTTCAGGTACAAACTCATATGTGAATATCCAAGAGAAAATCCATGTAAATGGAAACTGGTAACATTTCATATTTTAAGCCAGCAACCTAACTTTTTATTTATTGAAATTTTGGGTTTCCTGCTACTAGGAAATGAAGGATGAACTAAACAGGAGCCTTTAGCCCATCTGAATGGTTAGGTTATGTTATAGTTGAGAAGAAGGTGGTATCAGTATCTTGTGCACTAGATATTGTGGACACTACTTCTACAATAGTAGAAGCAGTCTACTATTTCAGTCTTAATAACAACGTCAGGACAGAGGTATTTTATTTTGACTGCATCAGCAATGAAACATGTAAACAAGACAATGGGATATTCAGTGAACTCTTGATGGGGAGGTGATGTGGCTGATTAGCTCAAGATCAAAAGGTTGGGGTACTAGATCTGGCCTCAGTCCTCAGAACATCTCTGAGTTGCAGTTTCCTTGCCCAACATGGTGATAATGATGACAGGTGCTGTGTGCTATCTCTTGGAATCACAGGCTGTCCTGCCAGGTAAGATGATACACTTTTTACGCTATAAATCATAGATGTGAAGTAGTTCCATAACTAGCTTTATGTGAAAAAGCTTAGTTGAAGGCACTTTTACACAATGATAACAACATCACTAAAATAAAATATGCATCAAAGCAGGATAAGTGTTCCCAGAGAAGAAGGGCATAAATAACAAAACAAGTAGTCAGGTTGCATTGGGATTTAAGTGCTGGAGAGGTTACATAGTAGTAAAGAGAAAAGTTGCCAATGAAGTCAGTTAAGGTAAATTTTTGTATTTACTAAGTTATCTTAACATTTTAATAGCTTGGAAATGTGCAGAATGAACTGGTTAATGGGATTTTGGAAAAAAAGAGACCCAGGAAACAATTACGATGGAAAATGTTGGACACTTGAAATAACTGAAATGTTAAATTCATGCTTAAAACTAGTACTTATCTAAATTACCATGAGTATTACTTTATGGTAGAAATTACCTTAGAAAAATTCTAGTGTCTTCTTTGTATCTTGAATGACTATGTTAAGCACTCGAATAAATGTCAGGCAAATGTACTAACTCATCTCGTTGGTGCACTTTGCCAGCCAAGCACCTCAGGTGGCAGGAAGCACAGAGCTGAAGTAACTTGATGTGGGGCTTCTCAACCTCAGCACCGCCAGCATTTTGTGCCACATTACCCTTTGTTGCAAGGACCTTCATATGCATTGCAGGACTTCTTGCTCAGTATCCATGGCTTGGACTCACCAGATGCCAAAAACACCTCTTAGTTGTGACAGAGATTGTCCTCAGATATTGACAAAAGGTGCCTTAGGTAATCAAGCCATCCTATCTGCTCCATTGTGATATTTGAAGGATTTCAGTTTTCAGAATTGCAAAACTTTTGGATAGTTATTATTTAGAGATATTAAAGAATTTTAAATATTGTGTCACATGATAAATCTATACATAACTTCTTACTTTTGGGGGGAGACTATTGTGAAGATGCATAATCTCTTTATTTTATTAAGAACATTGGTTTCTAACAATTTACATGATCTGGAGGAATAGGTTCATGCTTCAGAGGTCCATCACCTCACCACACCTGCTATTAAAGCACTCACAGTGCTTTACCATAGACTACCCGGCTCCCTCCCCTCTCTTTCTACCAATCCTCCCTCTGTTTGTAGTAGCTTCAATTCTAAGGTGCAGGATATTTTTCATGGTGAGATGGCTTCCAAGGGCAGAAACTGGGTTGTATTCCTAACAATTTCTGTCTGTCTTTTTCTCTTCTAGCTTTGCAGTCGCTTACATTTTCATCTATCTCTGTCTTTCATCACCATATCTTCTCTCAGATGATTAACAAAGTCCATAAACATGTAAATTTACTTGACTGTACTTGCACTTTGAAATGACTGCTCTCCCACTGAGCTCAGAGCATTTCCCTGTATCTGCAATTCCTGTGTCTCTTAAAAGATTTATTTTCTCACTTACAAGTGTTTCTTTCCATCCTTAGACATCCAGACGTACCTTAGATCAACTTTTTCATCCTTTATTTTTTTTAGGCCTCATCTGCCAATCAATCAATAAGTTGTATCATTTCTAAATCTGCAACTTCTCTCCTAATTCTCCTTTTAAACCAATAAGCTCTCAAAGATAACCCAGCTTTAATTTGGGTAACTGACACTATCTATTGCCCTTTTGCCTCTGATCTTTTTCCAGCATGTGATTTTATACAATTAGACTGATACCCCAGAAAAACCTCAACCTCAACCCAACAAATTCTTTGACCTTGTAAAGGCCAGCCTTACCCTTATTTCTTATCACTTGAGTGAAAATAGTTTCTCTCTAACTTTTACTTCTTTAGGAGTTTATCTCTTTATTCTTTGAATGCTGCCATATGCATCACATCATTCATGGGTATTTGTGGGTGTTTTGATAATTTGGATTAAAGTCTGAGAAAATTACAAATCCCCTTACATAAAGCCTGAAATATACATGGAACTATGAAAATCTGCCTTTAAAGTATGTTAAAGTTACTTTAAAGATTATTTTAAAGAACTACAATATACAGATGGTTATAAAATGCATCCCTGATGTTGATAGTGTTTATTTTGTTTCTTGGAATTTAACATACAGCAGGCCTTCTTTACCTCCTCCTCTTTTGGTAGGACATGAATATGTAAATGTAGTTCCCATATTTTTAAAAAATTGCACATGAATCTTAATCTGTATTCCATTTCAATAGGTATTCAACTTATTTGCTTAGGAGAGGCTAACTTTACAAAGTTCAAACATGGGGCGAACACAGAGAATGACATAGAACCCCTCTATCTCATTAGTAACACTATTGCCACAGCCACTAGTCCATTTATTGGAGGGAAGTTAACACATGTTGAACTTGCTGTTTGTCATCAGGAATGCTAAAGTACTTCTTTGGGAGAAGGTCTTGGCTTGAGCCCAGGTTGGTAGTAAATATAGGCCATTACTAGTTGATGTCTGTTTGATGGCCTGTGTGAAATGAGGTGGTGGTCTCAGCCCAGTTATTAGAAGACAGGTGTCTACATCACACACATAATGACATTTGGCACTAATTGGCACCCTTGTTTGGAGTCTCAGCAGAGAAACAGAGGAATCAGTTGGGAGATGGGAGAAATTGTTCTTGCCCCACCTTCCAAGAGTTTCCTTCCTAACATCAGATAATGAAAAATCCCCCTACTTAAGATAAAGTCTTTGGAAGATATATGCAGAGATACAATTACTAGAAACTTAAGATTTTCAGAATTTCCAATTTTTAAAGGACTTTTTTTCCACTTATGTTCATTGTCACTAATTCTCTTTCCATTTCCCCATCTTCTTACCTTTTGGAATCTCACATTTGGTTCAACATTCTCCTTCCTTATTCCAGGGTACATGTTCTAAGAAGAAATACTATCTGCTTGGGTATCCTTTAAATTCTTTTATCAGTTTAGCCTCAGACTTCTTCAAGTTTCTAGTTTCCTCCTGGATTTAAAATATCCCAGTTTTCATGTACATTTAAGGACTGAGCATATTGACTCAGCGGTTCCCCATTCTGCCATGGCTTAGTTAACTTGTACCGGGAGCCATGTTTTTAATACTCTGCTATCCATCTGTCCTCACTGTTCTGAGCTCTCTGAGGATAGGGCCCTTACTTGATTCATCTTAGCATCCTCAGCACTAGGTTCCCCCAAAGTATATATTACATACTCAGTAAACAAAACAGTGAATGAATGTATGTATTCTTAGCTTGTTGGAGACATGTTGACATCTAGAAGTGAAGTATGTATGAAGTAAATGGGAAAGAGATTTAAAGGACAGAGTGGAAGGAATTTGTAATTCTATTCTACTTGGTGTCTTTGAAATTCTCCCACTGACATTTTGAATGGTTGCTTAGTGTTCCAATCCATGCAAACCATCTCATGCAATTGCTTTGTAATCGTCATAATTTAGCTTTATAACTGACGAGCCTGCTTCAATGTATGTTTATATGGGAATTTCTGTGTCTCCGTCAGAGTTCGTAGTCTCATCATTGTTAAATCCAGTGCTTTTCATCTTGTGCAAATTAATGATTTAATGAACGAGGCTTTGATTATACCAACAAATGAAATTATTTAAGACAAAAGGGAGAATGTCAGAAATAGGGAAACCATGACACTAATTTTGTACTGCAAATGAATATAGAATTGTTTTGCTCATATGTTAGAACTTGGTAATGTTTCCCAGTGTTTAGTTATTTTTCAAAATATAATTTACCATCATAAAAATGTAAAAAAAAAGCACTCTTAAAATTATAAGCCTATAATTAATTGTCAAAATATGACTAAAAGAAAATTTAATTTCCTCCTTTGACTTTGATTATCTATTTGAATGAATTACTAATATTTAAAATGACTATTAAATGAAGAAAATGAATATATACCGGTTATATTGACAAAATGTGTTGTAAAGTATCTAGGCAATAATATGTTTAAAATAAAAAAATATTTAAGATTGTTGACTAGTTAAATTCTCTCTCTTTCTCTGTATGTGGATTTAGTTAATGTTTTCTATGTGTATGGGTTTGACTAGTATTTTTCCCTAACGATTTTTATGAGAAAAATGTCCATGTCACCAAATGCTGGTTAGGAAAAACTTCACAATTGCGGCCAGATATTGTGTTGTATTTTACAGAGCTCCATTTCCTTAGTTGAACATTATACATTTGTCTTGAACATTAGATTATCAAGCAAATAAACCAGAAATTCATATGAATTTATTTAAATATTAGAACCAAATAGCTGTTGTATTTGCTGCCAGTAGTATGCTGTATTAGGAGTATTAGTATTAGGAGTCATGATGGTAGAGCATTTGTTAGAGATAAGGAAAAATTCAGATGTTCAGTTTTGAGACACAGGCCCATAGACATTTGGAACCAAGCTAAATCGAAGGATACGATACGTTGCAATCTTTAGAAGCCAAACAGAAACATAGATGCACCATTGCCCTCATTTATTCGTTAATTTTATAGGTAATTTAAATATCTTGAATTGTGAACTAAATGGCACATGTAAAGCAGGATTCCTACCAAGATGACAGCTTAGCAGAGTTCACATGCATATTAGTGATGTTAGAAAATTCAGATCAGATTCATATTGCAGAAATTTCTGCTAAGCACTTACCAAACATTTTCAGTAAAACACATAATGTTGCAGATCCAACAAAATTTCTATTAACAATAATCAATTTCTAAGCTGATCAATGCAGGGTTCACTCTCTAAGGCATCTCAGTGTGTTATGCCTTCATGCCTCTTGATATCATCACTACAAACTCAAAGAATTTATTTCCTCGCTGCTCACCACAACAGTCTCTAGAAAGCAAAACCAAAGGAATGGTTTTAAATTTTATCCCTTAATTCAGTTTATGGGGCCTTACCTTTAAAGTTTTTACATTCCCTTAAGAGATATTTGTGCTTGCCTCTATTTTCTTTTGATGGAGTTGTAATTAGTCCTGGGGAGCAGTTGTTTCCAATTAACCAGGAGGAGAAAATCACAACTGAAGTTTGATAACAAATCATTAGCTATTCTGATATCAGACCAATGCATTATGGATTTCTGTAATAAACTGGCTTAGCATTTTAAAAATAATTCTGTATTGTTATTTATTTGTGATTACTATATTTTTTGATTTGTTGGCTATTATTGAGGAGAGAAGTACCTTATTTACTATTTTTTTCTTTGAGTTGCAAAAGGAAACACTTTCTATCAGGAACATACATAGCATTTTGCTGTGTAATGTTTATTTTGCACAAACAATAAAATACAAAACACATAATCAAAGGCTGTAGTTTGCATTTAATGTTCACAGTATTAATTTATTTCCAGCTAATGTGTTTAAATGAAGGACATCAAGGTCCTTTTTAAAAAAGACAAAGAAGATAACTATTTTAATAAAACAGGCATCTGATTTCATTTCACAGTTGACGACTTCATGCTACAGTTATGAATGGTGGTTTCTGCTCCTGTATTTAACCTAAAAAAGTATATTATAAAATTATAAAAATTTTGGGTGCCAACATTTTGAATTAGCATACTTAATATATGTCTTTTGCATGTGATTCCATGTCTGTATGACAAATTTTTCAGTTAGAGATTATTTACTATATACCATTCATAAATGTTTATAATTAGCAAATATTCCAGTACAGTAAAAATGTAGAGCAACTTGTCCTTGAAAATCATAAACTTTTTAAGGAGATAAAAATTAAAACTGACATTTGATATGAAATAAGTTTTGATATGCTACTCTAAGACATATAAAATCTACCCATAGGTTATTATTTTCTTACATAGCTTAAAATACACATTAATAGATGTAGCCAATATGCTGACTGTGTGGCTTACAAGAATACTAGTGGAATAAACCTGAGTACCTTCAGATCTGAAAAGAGGCCTCTCAGGAATGATTTAATCAGAATTTTGAAAGATTTTCCTAAAGCTGGAGAAGGGAAACTGACCTTGGAAATCAGTTTTGTCTTTCACAGTGTTGTAAGTTGTCAACCTGTAATGAAATGGATTCATTACTTTATCAATAGCATTATATTTTTCAGATATATAATTCAGATTCTGAAGAAAAACTGAACAACCTTTGGTTGAAGAGAATGAACGATTCTATGCCTTTTATAAAACACTAAGTTAGATTTTGCATCTCCTTTGCTATTTGGTTAACACCTTCCTGCAGGATCTCTGAGGAAGTGTGTATTTATGTTTCTGGGGAAAGAGGCTAAATTAGAGAAGAGGGAGTTGTCAATTTCTATAACATGCCTATGTGATGAAAAAATTTACGTACAATGTTACCCTGTTGTTTGTTTGATATATCTTCCTTTCAGATGTAGCAAAAAAGTTTGCTTGATGTCTAATCAAGCAACACTGCTTCTTCAGATTTGAAGGAGAACTCAGAAAGTTAGTCTTTTTTATTCTACTTCATTTAAGTATTATTTTTTAATTGCAGCGTATTAAACATAAAATCTGGTACAATCTTTAAAAATAAATAGGACCTAACTATAAATGGGCCCTGTTGTGTTTTTATCTTTGACAAGCAAGTAATTGCTTCTCAAATTTATCAGTTTGTTTATGCAAAAACCATTTACCAAGCCTAGCTCAAAAGCATCAATTTCATCATTATCATCTTATTAATTTAGCCAAGCTATAACACAGCTGATTATTCCTGAGTAATATCCTCTGCAGCACATCATGTGTGGCAAAACCATCTGTACAGTACCTATTTAATAAATAAACCCTCGGCTAAATGTCTCTGTTTATTGAGAACTAATGTTTATAGAAAATATAATGGAACTCAATAAATAACTCAGCTTCATCAACCTGCATATGAATCAGTGCGAAGAACGCTGACATCATCACCTTTCAAGTACCAGAGAAAGCAAAATTACCCAAAAGAGCTATAGAGTCAATATTAAGGCATTAAAACTGCAATGAAGGCATATTAATGCTTAAAACTTCATTGTTGGCAGTGGAATTGGCACAATGGACATATTTTATAACTCTAGGAATACTTAGGCTTTATGGCTGCTTCTTTGTTGACTGCCTTGCACTTAATGTAGTTTTCCACTTTAAATAAAAAAAACCCTCAAGATCTTTAAAAAAAAAAAAGAAGAAAATTGCTGATTCTAAGCATTCATTTTTAAAATAATGCAAACTGCTGATTCCAATTGTTCAGATTTAAGAAAAAAAAAAAAGCCAGCTTCTTTAACTCCATACTTCCTGAATTTATATTAGTAGCAACCAGATATTTTGAAATGAAGATTTTTTTTTTAAACGTCATCACTTGAGAAAAAAGGATCATAATGAATGATCACATTAGTACTGAGAATATGAGAATAGTTAGAACATTTTGCAAAGAAAAGCCAAGTTAACACATATTGGGCAATTATTAATATATATATATATATATAAATAATATGAATGCCCTAAAATTAAAAGTGCATGGTTATTAAACATAGCCACTTTGACTCTCATTGCTAGGATATTAATAATTTGAATTTTTATGTGGTACAAATTCAATGAAGCAAGGTAAATTGTTTTGAAATTGATTGAGAAGGCAAATTTTATCTGATAGCTTGTTTTAAAAGTCTTTTAAATGCCCAGACCTTGTTTTCACTGGAGGAGAAAAAGAAAACCTGAAGAAAATTGTCTTCTGTCTAAGGAATGGTCCTCACTAAGCTTTACATGCAATTGTACTTTTGAACATTAGAAAGGTCCACTTCCATGCAGCTTAAAGATTTTTTTCTCCCCCATTGTCGAGAGAGCTTCAAATTTTCAGGAAGGCCCAGTTCTGATGAAATTTGAAGATGATGGAGAGAGTAGACACTGACCTGTTGCTATGAACACTATGGCTTCTTCTCCAGGTCTTGCTACTATGCCTGTTCATTACAGCTGTAAAACCCACTAGGTTAGCTCTTTTCCTGATGAAGACTTGACATGCTCACAGTTTGAAGACATTTTCTTATGGCCAGAAGATCATTGTAAAGTTTGGAAAATAAAGGCACAATGTTGGTGATACACTTTTCAAATGTCAATCTATAAGTTGAGTATTTTTGGTTTTGTTTTGATGTTGTTTAAAGCATTTGTCTCACTAGATACAGGGAACAATGTGTGATAATCCAGAGGGGGTAGAAGCCTCTAATCTGCAGACATCAGCTTTCTTTCCTAGATTCTGGTTCCATTATTCTAGATGTACAATTAAAAACTTTTTTTTTCTTTTAGTGTTTCCATTTATGCAGTGGGCTCTGTGGTTTGCACAGAGACTACCCATTCCCCAAACCTAGGAAGGCTCGGGGGTTATCCTCGAACAGAGTCCCTGTACCTCCTAAATTAGGCAAATGCCTCAAACAAAATGAATACCACATCAAAAGAGTAGAAAGATAGTGAAATGGTGCCAGTAATTGCTTTGTGGGGCAATTCAGCTTAAACAACTTAAAGCTTGCAAACACTGCACCCACACTCGCCAGAAGAATACTTTTGTTCCAGGGTTTAAATTGCAAGCTAGGGAGCCAATGGCCCTGAAACCCCTCTGTTTGGAAGCCAGAGTACGCAGTGTGCCTCTGACATACGTCTATAAGTAAACCTGCATCTGGCATATCAGCAGTTTTGAATAGCGTGGGTTTGGTCACCAAAGTCAACTTCCCACATATTCTGTAGCAAACAGATGAGCAAAAAACACTGTTGGACTAGACTAACTGATTACCTCTTCTTTGAAATGACCTGTGGTTTAAAAGAGCAAAAATGGAGGAAAGCAAGCAAGCAAGTCTCATACTATCAAATGGCTCACACCCAGAAGGCTCCTGAGATTAAGCAAAGTAAAATTTTATCTCTTTGTTCTGAGTCTACTTTGGTGTCTAGCCTCC
Organism: Uropsilus gracilis; assembly: GCA_004024945.1. Classification (NCBI taxonomy): domain Eukaryota; kingdom Metazoa; phylum Chordata; class Mammalia; order Eulipotyphla; family Talpidae; genus Uropsilus; species Uropsilus gracilis. The sequence continues at coordinate 28,985 of PVHY01000218.1, forward strand.
CATTGTGTAATCCATAAAGTCATTTTCATTCCATTTTAAGAAATCAATTTTAGATATTTATGATGAGAGGTGATGTCAGGCTTTACCATTTTGAAGCAAGACATCAAAATACCAATTCCAGTCATCTGTCCTGCAGTGGAGAGCAAAGAGGCTGTCATGAAAAAGACTGGGCCCATCACACAACATGAGGAATTGGGATATTTTTGTATCCACTGGCCTGCTACAACTCTTAAACAAATCTACCTCAATCTAGTCCTTAGGACCCATTTTTGAAAGAGTATAATTTAGTTTATATCTTCTAAGAACCAATAGCAAGGACCAATAATACAACAACCCACAATTGAAGGTTATAATTTCCAAGCCACGAATGCAAAGACAAACCTTTCCCATAGGCTAGAGGCATTCCTGGAGAAATTCAGGAATTGGTAAATCTGATGTGTATCCCTGAAAAATTCTTGTCTTGATAAAGGGAAATGACTATGAAATACATGGTAAAGTTTTGCTTTTCTCTCATTTTTACAAGGAATAGAAGAATTTATATTTTCAAAGATCATGCTGCTATACATATCAATAAGGAAATAGTGGTTCCAGTTGGAAGATTTTAGACATACTAAAATATGTTTATTTGTTCAATCCTTCAATTGTTCAACAGTATTTACCTGGTGCTCACATTGTATGAGGCATTGGGGACTCAATAGTGAGCATGAGAAGTATTGTCTCAGTTTCACAGAACTTCTGATTCTGATTCTGTGCTGGAGAATCAGAAGTTCACAGAAATAAATGCAAATATCTAACCATGAGACAACTATGAAGGATAGCCAAAAGATGGAGTAGAGAGAACACGTCAAGCAAGGAAAAAAACCCTTAAAACTCTCACCATGAAAAAGATTTCAGAGTATATGCAAAGATTTGAAAGAATGCCTGGAGAAATTGGTAGCATTTCATGCTAAGAACTTTGGTCTGTAGAGCAATGTTGTAGCTAATCAATATCATCCATGAGCCTATTGTTCATTGTCTAGACAACTGATTATTGAACTTCATGACAGAAAATGTTTGCCATCAGTTGATACTAAAATGCTATTTACTCTTTCAACTGATATTTTACTAAGCACCTAGTCAGTGAGAGGAACACGCACTGGAAATAGAGTGGTCAAAGGCACGTGAAACCTGCTCTTATGAAACTTGCAATTGTCAGGACAAAAAAAGATATCACACTATGCCGCTTTGTGTTTGTTTAGGGCTGGAGGAATAACCAAAATAGCATCAAAGATGCTTGCAAAGAGAAAATGACCAACATAGTAACATATCTATGGCAAATTCATATGGCTATACATTCTAAAGAATAATGGAAGGGACCAGGAATACTTATCCTGCATTTTAGCACCTGGGCCATCAAGAACACAGAGGGGGAGACTTCTCAGAGAAGGCAGCAGCCTCATCCTTATTAAGAGTGTAAAGATAATATTGGAACATATTTACTGAAAAACCTAGAACTGAATGAAATTCCCAAACTATATTTTTTTAGTTCATAAAAGGGAGAGCAGTGATTACTGCTTCTAGTAGGAAAAGGGCAGAAACTTAGGACATGCTTGATTCCTTCTTAATAGTGGTTTGGACACAACTATAAATAATGCAATTTTCTGGTGTTTCACAGATAATTCAAGGAAGGGAGAAGGGGCTTGGACATGAAAATAACTTCTCCCCACAGTCTTAAAAATCTTCACTGCTCTTCTACAAAACAATTTCTGTCTGTTAATTATGGGGAATAGATCTCTGTGCTCATATGGTCTTGACTGATCCTTAGTTCCATACCAAAATGAAAAAAAAAAAAAAACACCTATTCTGGGCACATTGAGAAATATCTTTCTCATTCTTGGGGTACAGACTCCATGCAGCCTATCAAAAAAAAAAGATAAAATGTTGAGTAAATACAGTTACCAAGTTAGAAGAAAGACAGGACTTAAGGCAGAGCTTAATTCACTGAGGTGAGTCAAGATTATTTCCCCCCAAAAGTGATGTAAGTTGATATATGAAGAACAATCAGAGTTAAAAACTATAAGATATACACTACTGACAGTAATGAAGAAAGTGGCAGGAGGTTTGAGATTTGAAACTGACAGTGAGAACTCACCTGTTTTTGTGCTGCTATGGAAGAAATGGTTGACTTTTTACATCCCCCCCAAATCTGTTGAAAACTGGCATTTTGAGAAATGAGGACTTTATGAATGAACCCATACAATAGGCAAAACTTAGTCTGGGTAAGGACTCCCAAGTACTGCCAAGCTGGGGTCACTCTTGCTGTGGTTCTGTACTAGAACCCCAAGGACCATGAACACATTCATTCTTGGACCTTTTTTTTTTTTTTGTCATTAGATTCTAATTAAAGAATGAAGTCAGGAGTCTCTGGGGTCAGGATGATCTAAGCAGAGAGTGGGATGGACTGATGAATATAACCAGCTCTCTTTTCTCCTTTGTTCTTCATTTTTCTCTTTGGGAAACTCACATGGAAATATATAAACCCTTTTCCTCCCATTAGCCTACCAGGGAAGGAAGGGAACGAAAGGGCTGGAAACCGGAGGCTGAACCAGGTAGAATGATGGAACTAGCTGCACTGGGACTCACTGAAGTTTATAGACTTCCAAAATGTTCCAGTTCTCTGCATGAATCTCACAAGGAATAAATTGCTCTGAGGCTCTCCACAATCTCCATCCCTCCTGGGTTGCAGCTTTATTTTGCACGGAGGCTCAAATCAAAAGCTATAGCCCTAGGAGGAGGTATGAGAAAAATTGAAATCAATTCGATACTGTAGAATCATGAGCACTTTATGAATAAAATGATTTAGACACCACTATATATAATGTTGGAGTTGCCTGGTGTTCCATAGAGAATAATCATGTATTTCACACATGAACATGTTTATTGCCTAAAATTTGACATTGTCCTAGGCCTATGTCTTAATGTTACAGCTATTGCTGAGTTTTTACTGCTTATATAGAAGAGGATGGTTATACTAAAGCAGATGTTAAATTACTTGTGACTCAGGAAAAAAAAAAACTCCTGAAACAACACATTAAAGAAAAAAATTTATAAAATTTCATTTATATTCAAGATCTTTTAAGGAAAAGCTATTTATTATTTTTAAAAGTTTTCATTCCAAACAACTATTTGTCAGGCTGAGCTAAGTGATGTGGAAATCACTTTTCTTGAAGAAAGAAAGAAAAAAAGACAAATATTTTCTGACATTTTGGTAGGATTTATAGCACAGTTTAGTCCAAGGAGTCATTTCCTACTTAATGCATTTTAAATTATTTGTGTTTATTTTAACCTCTTTTCTATAAATCTGTGGTCATTCTGGTAAGTCAAGTAGTAGGCATTCTGGTAGTTATTACTCATTCAAAGAAGGGGTGAGGTCTGATTAGAAGGGAATGTCTTGGCTGGGAAGGTCACTTGATGTCACACAAGGATAGTCTTTATACAATATGGCAATAAAAAGCTTTTTGGAACTCTACGGTGTCATCACTTTATTATCATTGGGTGTCATCTTTGCCTTTTCATTTGTTGATAGAGTATCTCCTGCTGCTAAAGATTGATTACTCCTGCTACACATTTTCAAGCCAAAAGTCTATCAGGTGTATTTCATCACTTGTAGTCATGATCATTCATATAAAGAAGGAAGACTTTTGTGTCCCTGTGATTTAGCATTCCATGGAAGAAAAGAGCTCCTAAATCTAGAATTGTTATTGCTTTTTAATAGCATCTGGGTAATTATCATTTCTTTACTTTGTCCTTCAAGTGTAAGAAATGACAGGAATGTATCTGCTTCTAGAATAAAGCTCACCTATTTAAAAAAATTGGGTTTGATTCTTTTTGAATGAAACTGAGTCAGGAGAGAAAAATATAACCCCATTAATATTGTCAGATTAAATGTTTTAATATCACTTACAGAATGATTACTGCCAACTTGGTCAGAATTTTCTCCAAGTGATAGAGTATGTATTAGATAGCTGATGAACCTTAAAGCTTTTGGATCATGTTACCTGTCATGTAGAAATAGTATTTAACTAGTATTTAATTATTATTTAATATAGTACTTAATTAATGACTACTGATGTATGTTTCTGAACACTCCTCGAAAAGTCTTATCAACTGAAAAGAAGTTTAAAGTAGAACCAGGATATTGTTTGTGAGGTTATATTGCTTACTCCATTGTTAAACATTTTATTAAGCAAATACTTTGAAAACATCATTCTGCGTGTGCTAAGGAAATCTTAATGTTCATGTTAAAAAAGTCACCAGGTCAGTGATTTTCAACCATACTAGACCCAAAATCCATTTTGATAATAGATATTTTATGATGCCTAATTTTGTAATCTCAAATTAAATTCATAGATAATACCTACCTATTGATACATACCATTTAAAAATCTGTAGTGCTTTAATTATAATACATGGGAATAAATAAGGAAAGTACATAATAAAATAATATGTAATATATAAATTCTCTGACACTACTATGCTCATAAGCAAAAACACCCTCCAAAATGTTCAAGTCACTTTCTAGATAGCAGATAGCAGGATCACCCCTTCTGAGAACCGGAAATAGGCAGTTTCCAGAAGTCTGGGAATAGATCCATTTGAGTCTTTACTGTATTGTACTATTTGTGACAACTCCTTATTGTTCTTTATCAAGTTCAAAAAATAGTATTTAACATGGACTGAGTTCTCAATAAATACTTATCCAATGAAAGCTAAATGAGATACAGGGAAAAAAACCAAAAACCAAAACCAAAACCAAAAAAAAAAAAAGTCACCTAAAACCCCCCCCCCCAAACCTTCTTCAGAAACTTATCTGCTTGGAACGGCAGTTCAGTCCAGTAACACACAAAACGAGGCATTAGTTCCCCATGCCATATAAGAACTGGTTGCTTGACGCCAGCTGTGAGCTGAGTTGGGCAGCTGTGGGTCTCCGGCATTGGGCTGAACCACGTGTTCAAGCACACGGTGTTCAGAGTGTTTCGGTGCTGGGCTGGGTCAGGTGTAGGAGGCAGATTCGTGGTATTAAGTGAGGCCCTGTGCTCCTTGACTTTTCGTTCTGAGTCATTTTCCACTGCCAGAATGCTGGAAAGATGGCTAAATGCATATTCCCAGGTCTGCTCTCAGCTCTTCTGTTCTGTATTTTAAGCAAGTGTGAGAGGTAAATACTAATGCAGCTTATGGGTCTCACTTTAAGAAAGAGCACACAGACTGGACAAAGAACCTAATAGTTCTGTAAATTTTGCATTTGAAAAATAAATGTCAGCCCATGAATTTTGAGAATCCTCTTGAAAGGAAAATTCTTAGACTCATTTTATAAAAAAGGTGAATGCAAAATATGACAGTATATAATTTTCAAAATTCATTTATAAGACTGATGTTTGTAAAACACTATTTTTTTTTTGTGTATGTTAGTAAAAATAGTCTTGATTATAGGTGGTGCAATCGTGTTTGTTTCTTTTACTTAGCCCTGTAAGTGGAAAGTATTGAGGATGAAAATACATTGAGGAGAAAAAAGTTGTTTTGTAAGATGAATTTTGGGGGGAGATTACTTCAGATATATATTTCAAATAGCCTCTTTTCCTTTTGTTTTTTGTTCCCTATTATCTTTATAACAGCTATTGACTTAAATGGTGATATGAAGCACAATGTAATAAAACAAATAAGTTGTTTCTTTCATTAGAAACTTTAAAAGTTGTTTTGTGAACATTAAAATTATTTCTAGGAATATTTTTATTGCATTAAATGTTTATTTTATTCTATTTTTTAGAGAAATACTTTAGAATTATCTACTACTGTTTATAGTTTTTCTCTTTAAGTTAATATTTTATTTTCATGTGCTTTGCCTGAAGTTTTTAACCATAATTAAATAATTAAAGTCACAATATCTTATGAGACTTGTGCTAATAGTATATATATATATATATATATATATATATGCATTTTAGTTTTTCTATTTATAATATATATATATAAGCTTTTTGATATTATGTTGGAATTTACTTTTTAAAGAAGATAATTGTGCAGAAGCAAAATAAAAGACTCCCCGCATTTCACTATAGCACCTCAGCACATCACGGAGCTGAAAATAAAGAGGAGACAGTACTCTGATAAATAAAGACCTACACTTGTGTATCATTCTGTTATCTCCTTTTTCAGGTGCTGATTTTCTACCCTGACAGTCACTCAGGGCCAGCCTAAACCTCATCCCTATGAAAACAAATAAACAAATAAAAGAACTTTAATTTCTAATTACAGATCTTTTTAAAAAATAAAACACATTCAAATTAACCACAAATCTACACATTGTAAAAAAAGCATCATCACTTGATAACTAAAGCAGTAACTTTGTCTGAAATAATTGATTTCATTAATTTTCCAAACTGAATTTTTTTCTTATTTAATATGATTTTAGCGTTAGGAATACACATTTCTTTTTTTAAGATGACAATTTCTAGGAACCTGAGGATTAGAGTTTGGCATCTTAATATTAGTAATTGCCTGAGCACATTTATAAAAAAAAAAACAACACAATTCAAAATCCAAATGTTCACCTTGTATTTTCAAGCTTGTAAATAAGGTAGTTTTCTTGAGAATAGTCCTGTAAGTTAGGAAAATAAACTTAGAAGACCAAAGGGAGATAGTCATAAAAATGACCCAGCACGTGTTACAGAGAAATGATTTTTTAACACCAACAAATGCAGATTTCATGGACTTGCTGATGTTCACATGAGTAAAGGCTGAAAAAATTAGGTACAACTACACAAAAACAGGCACGCACAGAGGGCTGAGCCAGAGCAGCCGACAGCTGTGTGTGGGACTGATCCAAACTGAACGAGTGGAAATGCGTGATGCCTCTGTGCTCGTGACATTGACCGTTCGTTCGCGAGAGCCAGTGACATGATACAGGCAAGGTCCCTCCAGCCTTGTGTTGCTCTGAGAGCCCAAGATGTTTGGCAAGTAGACTCTGAAGTCCTGACCAGAGAATCCTAAATCATCACCCACGGAGCTTAATTCTAAATTTCCGGCCCAGACGAAACTCCGATTAAATTCAATGAGTGTTTCTGATTTTAGAAAGCTGTGCATGTGCATGCCATGTTCTTTTCTTAGATAAAAACATACCCACAGCTCCTTCCATACAAAATGAAACCAAACACATTTAGAACACATGTAAGCCATTTCTCTATGGGAAAGGCCATTTGTGGTTAACACAGAAAGTATTTATGGTTTCACTGTTAATTGTGGTTTCTTTGTATTAGCCAAAAAAGGTAGCATTTTTCATGGTAGGAATAGTATGAAAGCAATAGTCTTTCTTAAAAATGTCTGCATTTTTCTGGGCCATGAGGAAGTGACTGAGTTTATGATATCTTCTAAACACCAAAGGAATACAGACAGCCTACAATTGTGTTTTCAATTTGAATAAAAGTTTATTTAAAATGGTTTTAATTGCTCTTTGGTACATTTCCACAAGTCAAGTTTATATAATCAACATTATGTAATATTTAAGGCTTGGATGCATTTTAGTTTTTCTATTTATAATTGTTATCTAGGGCTATTAAAATGTCTTTTTGGACTGAAGCTATTTTTGGACAATGTTAATTGTATTTTTTGAAATTAAATAGTTAATTTTACAAATGTTAATTTAATTAAGTGACCTCCTTTCCATCCTTTTTTTTGAATAAAAATGGAAAAATCCTTATGTGTTGAAATATTTTAATTAATTCAAATTATTAAGAGTATAATTTAAAATCTAGACTATTTTGGCAAGGATTCTATAATGTGGGTTACTGAATTCAAAAGGATAATTAAATATAAAAAGATCTAGGTTCATTAACTAGAATGTATAATTTGTGAGCATCTATACATTAATATTCTTTTAGCAGTTATTTCCACAAGGGTTATGTTTTTATGTCCTAATACATCACATTATTATAAGGTGGAAAGAGGAGATAATTGTGATCATTAGTTCAATAAACAGAATATTTAGTTTTTCTTAAGAATTCTATAATATTCTTTATAAATACATCATCATTCAATTTTATTAATAATGTTATTAGTAATTTTAAAAGAAGCAGTGATATGCAAATATTATTTTATTAAATTCATATAAAAAACAAGTCATTACACAATAAATGCCCCTAATTGCCTCTTTCTGAGTATGGAAAGCATACTTTATATATGGTTGAAGTATAATATATCAATTTAATCACCTCTATTTATGTATATTTCATGAGTGTATTTGAAACTGAGTCTAAATGAATGTTTTATGATGTTAAATGCAGTTTTCCAAAGACCTGCACTTACTCAAAGATCCTGTAAAAGACCGTTAACTTTGATAAATACTGCTGTGTCCATTGCTAAACATTTATATAATTCTGCATTTTATTTAATAGTTACAGATATCAAATCTATGGATACATTTAAATTGCATTAATATTAGTATTCTAAGTATTTCCAGTAAATAGCGTCAAAGGTTTGGGTGTATAGTTTGTCTGGCTTTTCTCTTACAAATGGAAAATTGCACTGGAATCTATTATTATATGTGGAATTTATGAACTTTGACTTGTTGATATACTATGAAACTTTCTACCATTCAAATAAAATTGCATGGTATACAATTTATACAATTTATATTTTGTACAATTTATATACAATTTTTTATACAATTTATATTTTGAATATGAGTGCAATATATTTAAAATATTTATAAATACCTTTTAAGGTCTTTAAACAGATTTTGATAAACCTGAGAATTGTTTTTCATGTTTCTCATGATTTTGTTTAGAAAATCATTTTGTGAAAAAACTTTAAAGTATAATATTCATGAACATTAATACTCAGTTGTGAAGTTTTTGTAAGAAAGGAATATAAAGCTGCAAACTAAAGTTTCATTTAATAAATATGTTGTAGTTTTTCTTTGTTACTAACATCAGATGCAAATAATTTTTGACCCCAGATAGTTTTGCATAGCAGAATGTTATATGTTTTTTTCCCTATTATTGTCATGTATACTCCAATACTGATGTAAAATAACTGAGGAACAAAAACAGACTTTACTAATAATGTCGTATTTCCGTCAGTTGCAGGGTAAGTGTGGGGAATCAAACAGAAGAAAAAATCCCTGCAAAAGGATTTTCATTTCTTGCTGTTCACAAATATATAAAAATAGGAATACATAGAGCCCACATATTTGTTAGGCTTTAGAGTCACCTTTTTTCAGCGGGGTTTCTTACTTTCCCTGAAGCCTTATTGAAAATCCTTAAACCTGCCATTCTTTTTCCCGTCATCTGCTTGCATTGTGCACGTCAGACTGTAGGGGGCACTCCTCAGCTACTGCAGAGACAGTCTGATCCGTCCTTTTTGTGACTCTAAAGACATATTACTATTCATTATTTTATCAAGACATTTAGTCTAAAAAGACTTCATAGTTCATCTGTAAAGCACAGAGAGTCATAATTTAGTCAAAAAAGACCTCACATAGCCAGTTAGGCGGGCGTTTGGATTCCTGAGTTTGTTAACACAAGTTTATAGCCCTGCATTGTGCCTGGGTAAATAACAACTTTTCAAAGCTCTCTTCTTGTTATTCGTTCAGAATTCAGGGTGGATTTCACAATGTCCAGGTTTTTATTACGGTCCTTCACGTCTGCTGTCTTTGCCTCGATGACTTCCAGAGAGAAAAGTGTGGATTGACCATGATTTACACTGAGGAAGCGGAACCACAGCTTTTATACAGAATTCCGTACCCTACACTGCAGCTTATCTTTAACGGGAGTGAAATACTGAAATTAAGATGATGTGTGGCCTTTTCTCCACTCCTTTCCCTCTTGTTTCATTTCCCTTCACTAGCCTCATGTCAAACAGAACCTACTTGTGTGGCAATTCTTTTTCATACCGAGTGACACAGCTCTCTGGGGTTTCTACACCTTCTAGGCTCACATTAAAGGCTAGTGCAGCTGCTTATAGCTTTTCCTAATTTTTTATACTTATCTTTCAGAGAAACCAGTAGCATTCAACTAGTTTGACATGCTGCGGACTTACTGTCTTTGCACAGTCAACCTTTAAGTTGCCCGGGGGCTAGCTCCCTTGTATTCCTGCAGAGGAATACCGCTAACTCTGAGCTCCCTGCACTAGGGTGGGAGATTCCCTCACTCTTCCAGGTTCTGCATGCCATTTCTCACTTGTGTCTTTTCTTTCCTTATCATCAAAACTTGCTCTCTCTATGTCAGAATTACCTCTGTTTTCAAAAATTCTCTCTCTGCCCTTGATTTCTCCAATTTTCCCATTTGTCAGTTTCCCTCCTGCAACAGAGTCCCTGAATCCCGACAATCATCCCTATCTCACAGTACTGTCCAAGGGGCCACGAGTTGTTATTGGATCTGACCTCTGAGATATCTCTTGGCTTTATTCCAGTTCTCCGGGGTTCACTTTATGTCAGATACATACACCACTCCTTCCAGTGGTGTAATAATCCAAGTAAGTCCCTGCCTCTTTATTTGTAATTTTCTCTGTCTGGAGGTCTTTCCCAGGAGTCTTCATGACTCATGCATCCGGAAGATTTTTCCCCCACAGTTGCTTTTATGGTGGAGAGGACTTCCCTGAACACTTTAAAATAGCAAAACTGCATCTCATATCCCTAAATTCTGCCTTTAGTATTCTTTTCCAGAGCACCATTACCATCTAACATCCCACATATTTTACTTGTTTATCAGTTATTATTTGTCAGTTACTGATGTGTTAAGGGGCAGAGGATTTCTAAGTGTGTCTGCTACCACATGGCCTAGGATTCAAATTTATTCTGTATCTCCTGCTTTGAAGCTTACTTTTTGATTTAAATAAATTCCTCAGAATGATGCTACTTTCTCTTGGGTTGGTATCACTGGTTATTTCTTCTAACTGACTTTGAACACTTTGGTCTTTTTACTTTTAAGAAGTCTGATTGAATAATTTGTAGGGGACTGCAGTCCCTATGCACTAGCTCCCCTTTCTGGACAGGGCATTTTTGGCTGAGGCATACAATTACTGGAGTTTACAAAAGTCAGATTCCATGGGGAAGGACTTTCCCAGCTTTGGTGGAGCAATAGCGCTCTCCTGACTTGAACAAACTTTCTTGAGCAGAAAAATACCATAAAGGCTTTTCCTTCTTCATAAGTTTGGGGGAATTTGTAGAAGTGGGTGGCAGATTCTTATCTTTTCTGTTCCTCTTTGTCTTCCCCCGCACTTCACTGACCTCAAACTTACTATGATGACATGCAGTCATATTTTTAAATATTTCACCTATAGGAATTGGCCATTTCACCTATAGGAATCGGTGGCTGACCATGGCCACTATAAATGCAATGGAAATGAAACTAGCATTTGTTTAGGTCAAATGTGTTAGACATCTTTCATATAACTTTATTTAATCCTTAACTCAACCTATTATATAGACAAAGAAACCGAGATTTTGAGAGATTGTGTAACTGTCCCAAGAGCTTCTGTTTAATGAGTTAGGGTACTTGTGTTCAGAGATTTGTTTGTTTCTCAAACTTGTATTTGGAATCCTTCAGTGCATTATGTTCCCTTCTCTATTACTGACATAATTTACTGTCAACTTTGAAATGCTATTTTGGGAGGTTTCCAGAAAGTAATATGTGGGTATCCTAAATTTTGACTGTTAACAAAGTTGCATAGTTATGTGAGATAATAATAGCTATCACTATTGAATCAATTTTTTTCCATAAATATTTAGACATTTTCTCTAATCATTATAACCTACATGATGATATTGTCATAATTGTCACTTTATAAGGACGGAAACTGAAGCTTATAAAAGTATTTTCCTGATGTTAAGATATTGGGGCTTAGGCTGTTGTCTAGCACGATAAATCAGATTTTTGTATGTATTGCTCATTTACATTATATAGGTATCCTATCTGCCCAAATGTTAGCTGGTCAGAAAAGATTCTCTCTACCCAACTCATCTAGAGTTATAGCTCTTGACGATGCTTTCTTAGTCTGCTTAATTAATACGTTCTTAATCTGTTTAATTGTTTAAAAAGTTATTACTATCTTATATAGCATATATTTACTTATCTGTTGCCTGCCTTCCCCAACTAAAGTACTAGCTGTATTAGAATAGAAAATTACTTATTTTTATTCCCTGCTGAGCTTGAAAATACAACAAAGCATATATCAGTGAAAAAGTGTGGCTCTGAAATATGGGTGAAGCTGAACTAATCTGGGTAAACTGGATCAAGAGGATAAAGAAGTCTATGAATAATGGAGAGAAGATTAGCAGTTAGATAATGATTGAAGATATGCAAGGCTTTCAGTTCTCCTGCAAACAACCTGTGACCACATAAAAACATCCTTGTCCTGATATCTAGAGATTCTAGATGACTCTCTGTTTGTGTCAAAGGTAACTTAATATTCTCAATATCAGTTATTTAGAAAAGTAAGATTTCAAAGTAAAGTATTCAAAATCTCAGACACAATTTTGACAAGAAAAAGACCATTTGAGGGATACTTACTAGAAGTTTTTCCAGTAAGTAATTATCTGTAGTAATCTAAAGGTAGGTAAACCATAAAAGAGTTTGAAGATATCCAATAGTTCATATTTAAATAAAAGAATTCTCAGATAGTAAGTGTCTTGCTTACGATAACATGGCTAGTGAGTTGCAGGTGTAACTTCCTGTGACACAACAGATGTCACACCCAGTGCAGGATGTCATGCCTTGACCCCTGACTGCCAAGGTTCTCTTAACCACTAGACTATCTGTTTTTTTCTGACAATATTCTATTGACATTGAGTTCTTTACATTTTTTTAAATACTACTACTACTACTGATTTTCTATTTTTCTTCCTTGCTATGACAGGCCACAGACTTTACTTCAGGCCTGGTGAGTAGCATGAGTTACATGCAGCATGAAGGAGAGTTCTGTCTGGATACTCTAAGCACAAGAATTCTTTGAATGAGTAAGTTACTCTTTGACAGTGAAAAAATCAAACCAAGATATTGGCAGGGACAATTTCTGGCAGAAGAGGTGTTTTAATTCTTACAATGAAATTTAAGAGAGTTGATAGGATGGGGATAAGTACACCATGGGAGGCATGGAAGTCCAAGTCTTCTCTGATGGGAGAGAGGCCAAGTTGTTCCAGGTGCCAGCACTGAGGAAACCCAAGTAGACTGAATATGTTTGGGAGGAGCAAAAAGAAAAAAAATGGTAGCATTTGAGAATTAGTGAGAAGGAAAATAATCAGGAAATCAAAGTTCTTAAAAGTCATGAGAAAATATATTTTAGAAAATAGTGGACAGCTTGGAGTTCTAGAAAAATAAAAATCAAGTGGGAAAAATATATAATTAACCACAGCTCATCATCCATTCATATATCCATCCAATCTATTTGGGAACTACATAGAGCTGGAAATGGAAAAATAAATTGATCAGGAATGGCATTGCAGGCATTCTGGGAACCATTCACTTTAATAGAATCAAAGAGAGATTTTATTGGCAATAGAAAAGTCAATATTGTCATAACTAAATGTAAATGGATGCTATCCCACATATATTTTCTTTGTCTAGTATTGTCTAATATCAAACGTGGTCCTTCTTACTTCTCATGTCCAGTTTGAGAGCCTGCACTGTCTGTGGGAAATGACATGCACATAACTGTGTCATTTTTAGGGGGGATGATGAACCATCCTACTTATGACTGCTAATAACAAAATCTCTGCTTCTTGTATGTAAATATTGTACATATGATATTAATATTGTTTGAAATTTATCCATTAATCCATTTATCCATTAATTGTGAGTAACCTTATAGGAACATGAAAACTATGAAATTAACACATTGTGAAAAGCAGGTAATTGTGATCCTATAACCAAAGCTACCCCTGCTGGCTAGGGAGAGAACTATATTGATAGTACTTTGTATGACATTGAGCGAAATTTGTTGAAACTTTAAGAAAATGAAGAGCTCCTGTCTCATGGAAGAATGAACATGCTTGTATTCTATGCCTTTCAGATTTATTTCGGAAACTATCTGGAAGGTTTCATGTTGCTATTCTCAGCTCTACTTCCCTGCCCTATTATATCATTTCCTTTTGCTCATATATACCATTCTTGGCCTACTACATGACAGATGTAGTTTCTTTTTCATGATGTAGAATTATGCCACATTTCTTAGACTTGACTTGAGTTTATCCTTCAAGTGTGGTTACTTTTGCCCTGGCTGCTATTTTTCTACTAGAGCAGTGACTTGGTTGTATTTGGGAGTGTACAAAAAATCTAAAGCTTCCTTACTGCAGTATGTGAGCCTTTTATTTGGAGGTACGCACCAGGGATTCTGTGTAGTTGACTTGCTTTTTTTGTTTACATTATTGTTTGTGTGTGTGAAGGAGGAAATATTTTTCTGCCCCAGTTGCTTAGGTCTACACACCCACTTTTGGTTTTCTAGGGATTAGAGAACAATTATAAAGGGCTGTTCTATATGACTCATGGTATATATTTTGAATCAAATATGATCTTTTTATTTTGCCATTTAAGAAAAATGTCAACTCATTTCTGTTTCTTTTCCTCTGTAGCTCATTGTGTGAAATAACAGTGATTCTAAGATGGTGCTAATCTGAGCATGGCTGGATGCCAGACACACAAGGGATATGGAGAGAAATTCAGAAAATAGATAGCCTTATCTAATGATTGTAATATTAGGATTTATGTGGGGGAAGAAGGCAGATGTAAAAAATGCCTAGGGTATTATGAGTCAAAAAAAGAGAGAGAAAACATTTGTCCTGACTAGGAGATGATGAAGAGTTTGCTGTATACCATGGGTCCAACCTGGACTTTTGGTGCTTTTCCAAAGTGAGTAGTAAAAGGCAGAATAGCATGGTTACCAAGGTGAGTCAGGGTGTCTCATTTGGTCTCCCCTAAGGAACTTTGACGTAAATGAGATTGAAAGACTCATAGCTATGAGCATTTTTTAGGGCATGAAGAAGTGCCACATAGAATTGCAGAACACCCTGGAAATAAAATCACCATCATCTCAACATGGAGAGGTGCTAGTCTGACAGAGCTTGTATCTCCCAGTGATATCCAGACTGTGGGCTGAGAATGGCTTTGCCATGGTTAAAATCAGTGTTCCAAGACTTGTGTGTTTAAAATGGAAAGAAGACTGGTGGTTGGAAACCTCATTTTTCTTTGTTACTGTTTTTGAAACATCAGGACATCAGCTTGTCTCTTGGGACTGTGCCCAGGAGGTCTAATTTTGCTGAAAGATCCAGTCAAGCCTTTGGAGTTAGTTTAGATTCTAAATTAGTTATATTTTGATTTTACTTGGATTTGTAGAAAAACTAAAAAAAGTCAACATCTAAGACTGGCAATTCCAGGTTCTTCCTACCTCCCATGAAATTGTATTTTGGTTGTTATGTTGAACACACAAAAGTAAAAAATATTCCTCTGAAAATGTTCACGCAGCACAAACAGTTCCTCTTTGAGAGCTAACTCATATTCCCTTGGATGACTGGCATAATTTCATTCTTAGAAGCATAATAGGATTTCCTTCTCCCATTCAATGATGATAGTGTTGGAATACATTCTTGCCTTTGATGTATCCCTGAGGTCTGCATACCTGGGGTGAACATGCTATAGATGAGTTTTTATCACCACAGAATGAAAAGAAATGGGTCTGGAGGAGGGGGAGACATAATTATAGAGTCAAGCTACAGCCCAAATCAGAGAAGTCAAAGCATAGTGAATCAGAGTCAAGAGATTGTCTGAACCTAGGAAATAGGAACTGAAGGTCAAACCAGAGAAGTGAATCAGAATCAAAGTGACATTGTGCATGAACTGAAAGTGCAAGTGATTGTTTAAGATCAAGTGAACATAAGTATGTAAGTTTATCAGATAGAAGACCATTTAATCTTACTGTTTTTCTCATTGAGTAAGGATCCACGACCAATGACTTCTATTGTGGTCTGAGGAAACTAAGGGCAGAAGATCCTGCAACACTTTGTCATTCAAGTGTGGGAATGGGGGGTGATACTCTAGAATGCCCTAGAAGCTTGATTTTGGAAAGGATGCCTGTTGTGAATCCTTGCACTTTCTGTAAATTACATCAGCATTCCTTTGTCCATGCCATTCGGAAACATGTATAGCAAATTTAATTTGGTTAATTCACAAGTCTATTTTTTACCTGTTCAATTTAATACCATCCAAATTTGCCAATAAGTGATATGCCAGTTTCCTGCCAGACTACTCAAGGCGAAATATGAATCATCAGTGGCTAAATGGCTTTTCTTGACATTGACTAAATTTCCAGCTTCCTATTTAGAAATGATGCATGTGTATAACTGACCTTAATAGGAAAATAAGGTCTTTCTACACTTTATCTAACTCAAGTCTCCACATAATTCTGCTCCATTGTGAACTTATGTGTTTGTTGGTATATCTGGCTTTATGTGTATATAGAATTTATAACATGATGTGAACACAATCAGATTTCCTATACAATACCATAATAATGGCTATGCGAAATAAAATGATGTGTTTAACTTGCTGTTTTTTTTTAATATCCATAAGAAGTTTTGTTTTTGTTTAATTTATGGGCTACATTTGCTGACTTTATGTATCAATAGCATAAAACCTTTTAAAGTCCATTTTATGTCCTTTAGTAACTCTTTTGTGATAGATAATATTTTCCCCATTTTCTGGTAGAAGGAACATATTCTGAGACACTAAAATGCTTTCTGTAAAATTCTGATTCAAATTGCATCTATTCTACTCCCTCACACCATGTACAAAAACCAACTCAAAATGTATACAAGACTTGGTGTAAGACCTGAAATCATAAAATGTATAAAAGAAAATATGTGCAAAATACTCTAAGACTTCAGACACTCTTTTCAGGACACATCTATTTATGCCAAAAAAAAAAAAATGAGGGGAATATAAACATCATAAACACCCAAGACATTAAACAAAAGCCTCTGTGTAATTAAAGAGACAATAACCAAAACAAAAAGAAACCCAATTGGAAAAAAATTTGACTTCCATACAAGTGATGAGGGTCTGATAATAAAGATTCACAAAGAACTAACGCAACTTAATAAAAACAGAGCAAAAAGCCCAGTCAAAAAACGGAGCAAAGAGCTAAAAAGACACTTCTTGAGAGAAGTAGTACAAACGACCAATGGGCATATGAAAAAATGCTCAACACCACTAATAATCATGGAAATGAAAATCAAAACCACAATGGTATACCATCTCAAACCATAAGAATGGGCCATATTTAAAAAAAAAAGGGGGGGGGGAAGCAACAACAATTCCTGGTGTGCATGTGGAGAGAAAGGAATATGAACTGGTTCAGCAACTATGGAAATCTGTGTGGGGACCCTGAAACTACTGAAAATGGGTCTATCATTTGATACAGCTATTCCACTTCTGGGAATTTACCCAAAGGAGACAAAAACACCAATTCAAAAGGACACCTGTACTTGGATATTTACTGCAGTGACATTTACAACAGCAAGGATATAGAAATAACCCAAATGTCCCCAAACATATGAATGAATAAGAAAGCTGTGGTATATGTACACAATGGAATATTATTCATCAATCAAAAAGACAAACCTGTCATTCACAGCAATATGGATGGAGCTAGAAGGAATCCTATTAGTGGAAATAAGCTAGTAAGAAAAAAAGTAAATACCGGATGGTCTCACTTATATGAGTAAGATAGGGAAGGCAAACAAACAAATGGACAAGAAAAATTTAAATCTGTCAGTGGAATTGAAGCATAGAGCAAGAGAGGGATAGGAGGGCAAAATTGGGGAGGGGTGGGAACAAGAGATTAAGATAGTTCACAGGTGATAAGGTGATGGGAAAACCTTGGGGGTAGACAAAGTGATATATGTATAAATATATATATATATAATCTATGTATCTATCTATATGATATATATGATCAACTTTAAAAATTAAAATTAAAAAAGCCAAAAAACAAAACAAATTGTATCTATTCGTTTCAAAATCCATGCTCATTTCAATAGCCCCATGTTCTGTTGTTCCTGTGTTCTTATTTTCACTGATAACACCAACACTTTATTTTGCTACTGCAGCCCATAGATTTTGTTGTGAGTGTGAAATTCATTGCCATCATATACTCACTATAATTGCCACTCTTCATTTCTAATATTTGGTACTGAAGTCAGTGAGAGAAATTTTGAAGATAAAACTTGCATACCAGATTTATCTTTCAAATTATAATAAAACATTAGGAATATATGATCAAGGAAACAAAAATTTTAGAATTTTTCTTTGATAGCCACATCAAAGGTAATTTTTGAGGTTTAGAAAGACAAAAATATTCCTTGGAAAAACAAAAGAAAATTAGCAAAAATTAGTCCAAACACAAACACCACAAGAAAAACTGTATAACTATATGCCCATAAGTATATGTTAATAAATTTAGCAACAAAAATATATGGTGCTTCTTGATGTGACTCATTAAAAATGAATTTAACTAGATGGTGGCAGAACACGAATGGCTGCACAGGGGTGACAGTAAATGTGCATGGGTAGCCTTTCTTTTAGACCAAGTATTAGGGAAGAAAATTGCATACTTGATGTCTGGTGGTTTCTAGAATGCTGTTTTTGTTTACGGGTTGGGCAAATGCCAGTGGTTTTGACAAAATAAGAATAGAAATCATACATTATTGTGAAGTTATTTTGAAACAACAGATGCAAGTCAGGTCATGGAATGTTTCTGTGACTGTTGCTCAAGGAAGTGGAAGCAGACCCTATGAAATTCTTGAGTGATAGAGGGTATAATTTTTATTTGGCTATTCGTGGGATTACTATTGCACTGGTGCCCTTGTTATGGAGACATGTCAGATTATTGAAATATTTGATCAGATTGGTGATTAACAGATAGGTTTTTTCCAGATGTAAGTGAAAATTGTTTAAACAAAAGCTAGAAGAATGCTAAAATGTGTTAATCTCTTTTTTCTACATTTAACATTTTTCCTTTAGTGCGACTTTCACAGAATATGTCGATGGCATTTTTTAACTTTTCCCATATAAGACTTTTTGAGTTTTAGATAAAATGTGTACATGTTATTATAATCATGGAAATAAAGAAGTTGTAGCTTATGGAAAGGGAAGTGTAACAAAAATTATTTCCAAAACTAGGTTTTTCAAGAGAATATGGTGATGGTTCACAGGTGGTATATGATGGGAAAGCTACGGGGACTACATATGAGGAGAGAAACCATCTTTGTACAAAAATGAACAATAATGTAAGAAAAAAATTAAAATAATAAAATTAAAAACAAAACCAAAATCAGGTTCCTTTGATTTCTCATCCATAGTATATATTTGAAGGGACTACTCTATGGGAAAATTTATTGAACTGAAATGGACAAGAATTGTACACAGGAGTAAGGCCTCTGGTTACTAAAACTTCTTTCCTGAGGTGCTATGCTACCTCACGTGTATTTTATGGTCCAAACAATGGTTTATTGACTTGTTTGTCTCCTGAGGTGCTACTACCTATGTTTAATTCATTTTTTGACTAATCCATTTATTTGTAATGGTTGCCTCCAGTGGACATGCATGAAAGTTAACTTGTAATATAAAATTCACATCTTTTGGAAGAAGTTTCATATGTCTATGCCATTACAATGTATCTAATTTCGAAGATAATTTCTGAAACATGTTGTTTTCCTCAAACCTACACATAATAAGGTATTTAACAGTTTTATTTAGAATGTTTTGATTGCTCTGTGACTCCTAACTGCTCCATGTGTTTTCTGACTGGATTGCTCATTGTGAATGGACACATTTTCCCTCTCTGGTATTGATACCATGTTGTGAGTGTCGCAGGTAAAAATTCTGTTGGCGCCAAAATACCCTGGTGGGTGGGGTCTGAGAGAAAGACGCGCTGGAAGAAGCGAGAGGTGCCAAAAGGCAAATAAAAGGAAGGAGCAAGGATAAGCGAGGAAGGAAAAGAAAAGGAAGGAGAGGAGAACGACGGACTGAGAGAACGGCTCACATGGCTTGCCAGGGAAAGACCACCAAGGAGTGAGCTGGAGGTGACAGGAAGCCATAGTGACTGGTAAGAGTGGCTGGTGTGCAGGCCTGGTCAATGTGGCCAGACCCTGCCAAAGGCAGGCCTGAAAAAGGAAGTGTGTGTGTGGCGCCACAGCAAGATGATGTGGCTGGTACCTGGAGATCCAGGGATTGGGAAAGCAAGTTTTTGCATCAGCATTTGTGGAGAAAATTTAAAGAGCTTTAGAGGATTGGAGCAGCATGGAACACCGGAGAGAGAAGAAAAGAGAAGACCCAGAGAAAGACTGAACTTGCAGTGCCTGCCTCAGGTTTGGAGGGGCAAAAGGCACCATCTTGGACATGTGTCTTTGGAACTTTTGGAACTGAAAATGGTGCCTGGGTTAAAATAACTAGCCACTTGTGGCAGTAAGGATTTTTCGTTTTTCTGGTTAATTTCCCTTGTTAATAAAACCCTGTTGTTTAAATTGCTTTGTGATTTTGGTAACTGCTCCGCACCGGTGGACGGACATAGGGAATGTGACTGGCGGAAGTGGCATTTAAAAAGGTTTATTTCTGTGACTTGCTATTGGCAGCTTCTGCCCCCTTTAGACCCAATATAGTATCTCTTTGTGACTCCTTGGCAGAGAGGGCAGTGTTGTTTTACCTGACCAGGTCATGTCATGGTGTTTATTTACATGGTGTTTATTTATCCAACCCATCCCCCAATCATGAGGGTGCTTGTCTTAAAATATAAATTTGAATAAAATATTACTGTCATTAAAATCCTGTAAGAGTCTCTAGGATAAAATGAGACCATAGGATAAAATGCAAACACCTTTCACGTAGTATAAAAATTTCAGGATCTGGCTTACTGCTTTAGGCTTATCTGCAGAATTGATATTGACCAAATCTAACTTCTGTGACACAGAGATCTAAGCTGACTGTAACAACTGAGCAATCTCTACCCTAGTGAACAGAGAACTTTTTTCCCCCTGCAGTTACTCTCAGTGAGAGGTACCCACAGGAGGTTAATTAGGTCCTGATGTGCTACCAAATTTATGGATTTTCTTCATTTGATTACAGAATTCTCTACTTCCCAAGATCACATCTGCCACTAATTTGCTGAGTCTCAGTGAGTTCAAATACCAGCCATCGTGGACCTGAAGCCATTCCTTCTCTTGGAACACTCATTGGTGGGATGCGGTCACCATTCCATACACTTGTGCATGTGACACATTGTCTTCCAGCAGTATTATTATGCATGCTCAGGATTTTGAATTTCCACAAGGAAGTCAGATGAGAATAAACCCCTAATTGTGAGTCAAGTTGCTTTATCTATTTGGAAGTTCTTTAGATACCATGTAAATTAGTGAATGTAGAATGGAACATTTAGAGAACGGGGTGTTCAAGGCACTACGAGCCTCTGCATACCTTCCATATATCAGGGCATATTAAAATCACCCATTGTCTATAAAGTCATTGCCAAAGCAATGCCATGTGGTGTTTCCCTGTACTTTTGTCTAGAAATTCAACAGTTTCAAATCTTATAGTTAAGTCTAATTAATTTTGAACTTTCTTTTGGGTATGTGTGTGGAGTAAGAGAAGAATCCATTTTCATTCTTTTGCATGTAGATATCCAGTTTCACCACATCTATTTCTTGAAGAAATTTTCCTTTCCTTGACATCCTTGTTAAAGGTTAGTTGACTGAATGTGTGTGAATTTGTTTCTGAAGTCATATATTTTGTCCTGTTGGTCTATATGTTTGTCTGTATGCCAGTGCTATTCTGTTTTAATTACTGTAACTTTGTAGTATGTCTTGAAATCAAGAAGTGAGATGTCTTCAGTTACAACAAAAGTATAGGAAACAAAGGCAAAATAAGCAAGCTAAAAAAACTACACAGCAAAGGAAACAATCAACTGAGAAAAAGGCAAGCTATATAATGGGAGAAACTTTTGCAAGCCATATAGCTCATTAGGAGTTAATTTCCCAAATACATATGGAATTCATAACTCAATAGGAAAAATTAATAATTAAAAAGTGGACTAAGAACTTGAATATATATTTTTATTTGGAGATATAAAGAAGTAGATATAAAGATGTTCCTTTTTACACATTGTCAGAGAAATGTAAATCAAAACAGTAAAGAGCTATCACTTCACACCTCTTAGAATAGTTATTATGTTAAAAAGAAGACAGCAAATGTTGGTAAATATATGGAGAAATGGTAACCCTTATACATGGTTGGAAACTTAAAATGGCATTGGTCAGAGTAGAATGGTGGTTGCCAAAGTTTGGTGGAATGGGAAATGATGAGATGTTAATCAACGGCTGCAAAATTTTCTGTCATGTGTGATGAATACATTCTAGAGATCTGCTATACCTTATATCTTTAATTAATAATATTTGTGTACTAAAAAGGAGCATAGATCTCGTGTTAATGCTTATTAAAATAAACAAAATTTATCTCTTATCTTTTTTTCTTTACCAAGTTGCAAATTCTTTGAGGACAGGGGTCATGTCAGATTCATTTTTCTGTGCTGGGGTTCAGCACAGTCCAGCAAAGCAATAATTGTGTTTGGAGGGTAAGGAACATAGAGACATTGAGCAGCATCAGAGTGTTGAAGATCAAAGTTTTTGAAGGATTGGATCAGAAGTGGAGAGGGAGTGCTCTGAGAATGATTCTTCAGCTGGTTGCTAGTTGACTTCTCAGAATAATGTGAAAAAGTGTATTTTAGAGACCTATCCTCTGTGGTCCAGGTGTCCATTCTTTGTATGGACCTACTCAGTGACAACAAACATCAACATTCCTGCAAACAGTGTTTGGCTTCAAGACTTCTACCTATCAGTGTTTGCTAAATTTTGGCCATATTATGATAAGAGCAGGGCAAGACTCTCTTTACCAAATCTTCATTTAGCTGAAAAAGCTAAGTTTGATGTATATACAAGCTTGAGAGATTAATATGTTATAGTAATGAATGTAGAGTAATGTTGCTTTCAAAAACTAATTGTTAGTGTCAGAGATGACCAAAATGGAAACTGAATATATGCACACTCTTTGTTTTCACATAAGATTTGGTTTATCAATAATTGTAACAAAAATGAAAGTACAGCACACTAAAAATCAGTTGACAGAAACATAAATAATGCCATAATTACAAATAAATGATAAAATAAGTTTACATTTTTAAACATGTAGGTTAGGTTACATATGGAAAAGCATAAACAAATAGACTTGACTGCTTCGTTGGCTATAATTATTTCCAGTCAATTAGCTTATAAATTCCAGATTTTTTTTTTTTACAGCATAATATGATGAACATAAATACCTGCTTTACTTTTCAGAAGGAAAAAACACTGTGATCATTGGTCTTAAGATATAAGCTTCTCTCTATAATTTGTCTGTGTGCTGTTCCTTGCTAGCTATATAATTTAGCTTTGGTAAATAACTCATAATGCAGTTGGCCATGCTGGCTGACCACCTCCAAACAAGTATGTCCCGAAGACACTCTGTAATATTTCCATAGAAGTTGGGTTAGTGACCACAGGACAATGGCCACACCAAAGCAAATAAACAAGTCAATGGCCAGTGGTGGTCACAGTAAGTAGAAAGCAGGCAAATCAACCTACAGATGATACAAAGTAGAGAAACACTGTGAATATGGAAACCCATTTTGCTCTTTAGTAAGTCTTTTGGAAAGGAGACAGTGCTCCAACTCGTAAGCCTGTCTTTTGTTTCTCCTACAAAAACCATCTTCCTTTAAGATTTCGAAGTACACTGAAGGTCATATGTTAAAAAACATAGTAAACAAGGGGTGAAATAGCTTTATGGTGAAATCCTCATCTCCCCATTTCTCAAGTTCGCTTTGGTTCTGGAACTATTCTTCCTATGCCCCAATTTCCTCATCTGCAAAATTAGAATAAAACCTAAATATTAGAGTTGGAAGATAATATCAGGTCATGTAGGTAAAAGTCCCTAGCACAGTTGCGGGCATGTCTGCCCATGTTAGTTTTCTTGTCTCATCCATTCATCCTGTCATAGTTCTACCCAACTTAGTTTTACTGCTTGACAATTTATACAGATCTTATTCTTGGCTATGAGATTCCAAGTCATGTGACTGTATTGGAATATAGTTCCTGCTCAACTCTCCTCTTATTGTTGTGCATACCAAGACTGTAAAAGAGAATTTACATTTTCATCTAAAAAATATGTGCAGCATCCTCAAAATGATGCAAATTCCTGCCTCCCACTTCATTGCACATAACAATTGCTTCATTTCCTTGGTCCTCCTCACTTGCTTGTCTTTGGCTTCTACATTCCCCTTGAAATATCTTTCCTAAGCTCCTTTATGGGGTTATTTTACACCAATTTCATTTAATTTGGTCACTGCAGTAATAGTGACAACTTCCTAGGACTTTTTACATAGTTATGTGAAACTCTAATGAAAAATGCATGTCTAATACATTTTTAGTCATTTGAAATACTTTCCATATTACATTGTATTTAGTAATACATAGTAGATTTCCCTTGGATTCCCAAACCTTAATAGCAGCTTTCAAAATAACGTGAAATTGAAAATAACTGGACATTCATTCATCTTTCTCTGCTCCTGGATTTTATTTTCATCATGATAGAGAATGAGATGCTTCTTTATACTCTTAATTGGAGTCGTTTCTGTGCCTTCACCTTAGTATTACAAGCTTTCATCTCTACACTTTGCTGTGTTAGTGCTACCTACTCTTTACCTTCAGTACTTGACTTGAATTTAGTTTCTGTCAGAGTCCTTAGCAGCCTTGGCCATGTTGATACTTGTGATATAAAAACTGATATCAAAGTTAATTTTTTACATCTGAAGTACTTAATAATAAATTTTTATTCAAATATGAAGATATAGAATAGTATACTTAGAAAATGTCAGTCTCTCAATCTGCTATCTTTATATCTCAAGTATATGTATATATATCTATATATATATATATCATGAGACAAATCAAGGTAGACAATGAAAGGATTTAGAAGAAAAGTTATTTAGAAAAACTTTAAAAAGTTAAGTAAAAAGTGTTTAAGAAAATAAAAATTATGCACTGTGTCATTTCAAGATTTATTACTTCAAAGTAGCAAACATGCTTTCTAATATCCACATCAAAGTATAAGATCTGAAAAGTTTATTAAAATGAACTCATTGACCTTCTAGTAACCTATATATAAGCCATTATTTCTTATGGAAATCTGATGTGTTTCAACAGAAGAAATTTGGGTTTCCTTATACTTAACGTCTCATAATAGGGGTAATAGGCAGAAAAATTTAAAGGTATTCTAAGTAAATTCATGGACTTGGTGAACAGAAACTTAGAGTGGTTATGTATACAGTGATGAAGCAAGCACAAGGCCAGTCTGACCTTGGAAACACACAGCCATCAGCATACAGAAATTACCTTTAAACAATGTGACAGCAGGCGAAATAAACAACTGATTAAAGATATTGGGTAAAGCTTTTGAAATATTTGGATACCTGAATTACTCTCTAAGCAAACCCATGAGAAATTTGGAGGCAAAGCAGTACAAGGTAAAAGGGAAGGCAAGAGAACGTAAACTTATTTTTCGCAATGAAAGCATAGTTAAGGTATTTCTTAAATTTCTGTTTTTCATATTTACTTTATGCAGATCTTGGTGATTCATCTAAGGAAAAACAGATCTGATCTAATATTATTGCAATGGAACATTATATTATCTGGCAATGTCATTTAAAACACATGTATAGTGAATTACATTAGACTACATCAGTATCATCTGAAGCTCAGTTTCATAAAATTAATCTGATTTTTTCATACTGGTCAAAATACATAGCAAAAGCAATGTGTGTGTTTGAGTTTATTACCATGAACATTTTACGCAGCAGGCCTCATATTTGCTTGGCATTGAAGGGACATGTAAGTAAGATACATAGCAGTCAGAGTCTTGCTTTACCCCTTAACTTTTCATATACCTTCAAAATTGTTGGTTGATTTAAGACCTGATGTTGTTCATGAGAGCCAAGTCTGACTTGCTAACAGTCTGAGGCATGATTTACCACTTGACCCTTTGTCTCCCCTAGAGCCTAACATGCCTCAGCTTCTTAGACCTTTGTGATTCAAACCAGACTACTTGGGTATGAATATTTGAGTCAGAAAATTGCCTAATTAATACAAAAGTGTTGGTAAAAAATTGACCAGTGATGCTCTTCTGTGTGTTTTCAACATATTGAATTCATCTTATACTTGTTGATAGCTTTTGAGCTTGGGGTAAATATAGTTTTCTATTCGTTGCTTCCATAATATTGCTAAGATAAAACTTATTTTGGATCATCTTTCATTTCCTCTGAAGGAAAAGGTTTCTTTGGTTAGGAAAAGGTTTGTAACCTTAATTTTTATTCTCTCACCTTGTAGACTTCTTGTTATTAAGTGCTGACCAT
Organism: Uropsilus gracilis; assembly: GCA_004024945.1. Lineage (NCBI taxonomy): Eukaryota > Metazoa > Chordata > Mammalia > Eulipotyphla > Talpidae > Uropsilus > Uropsilus gracilis. Next base: position 55,496 of record PVHY01000218.1, read on the forward strand.
TATCTACATTTTCTCTATTACTCCTTTTTTTCTTGTTTTTTGATATCTAACTTCTTTATCCTTTTTTCTGTTTCTTCTTGATGGCAAGTTTCTCTCTTTTGGTTTATTTACTATTAAATGTCTTAAAACATATCTAGAGTTAGGTAGTACACTAATGAAAAATATACACGTCTTTGGTCTCAATGAATTACAATCATATAAGGGAGAGAAAAAGGTAGAAAATTATAATTGTGCCACAGTTATAAATACAGTATAGGCATACACATGGGTAAAAGAATAAACACAAATTTCTGCTATTGCAGGATGTGAGGAAAAAAATGAACTGATTCAATCAAATTCCTTCAGGAATCTGAATTAAAAATACTGAATTAGTCAATAATAGGATTTAATCAGAAAAGTCTTCTTACCTTTTTTAGCTGGAAGTCTATTTTATCTAAGTTTGGTGATTCCGGCCATTTATGGATCCTGTTTGCTTGTAGGATTACTTTCCAAGCTTTTATTTTTAGTCCTATTTTTTTAATCTTTGGAACTGTACTGAGTCTCCTAGAGAAAACAGAAGGTTGGGTTTTGTTTTTTGATCCAACGGGCCAAAAAACATGCCTTTGACTTATGATTTCAGTATACTTACCTTTGTAGTAATTATCGATATAGGAAGATATATTATTGATATATAAAGATATATCAGAATGATATACTTCCATTTTGTTTTTACTATTCTGGTTCTAACTCTTTTTTTTTTTTTTTTTTTTTTCATTTTGGCAGGGAGGTGGATCCTCCGCTTGTGGAGAGCCATGTTCTCATTACTTCATTTCTGGCCTACTCTGATAAACTGCTGAATGTTTGCCTAATGGGTACAGAGGGAAAAGCAAAGTGTCCTTGGCTGTCTACAGAGCAATCTTTGTAAGATACCTTCTTGAGGTCACATTTTAACCACATTTGAGAAGCTTAGACAGTACTTGCTTTTGCTGGTTTCCTGGTGAATATATGCTTGTAATCATGTGACCCTAAATCAAAACCTTCCTTTGTTACTGACTGCTTCATGTTTTCTATAAAAGTCTGGTTCTAAATAAACATGAGGCCACAAGTCCAGAGAGAGGCTGTGAGCCCTTCTGCCCGAGTCTTTTGGCTCTAATTTCAACCCTTGCCCTCCCCCTTGGGAACTATTTGATTTGGTTGCGGCTGGCCCATGACACTCCTCTCTTTGATTTAGGAAGGAGTCCCTTCTAATATTTCTTGTATGAGGGATCTGCTGTTGACAAATTTCCTCAGCATCTGTTTTGTCTGAGGAAATCTTCATCTTTCCTTTGTAACTGAAAAAAAAAATCACATAGGATATTCTTGATGACAACATTTTATTTTTGAGTATTTTGAACAAATCATTCCATTCTCTCCTTACCCATAGGGTTTTCTCTAAGAAGTCTATGTCAGACTTATGGAACTACCTTTATAGCTTTTCTGTTTTTGCTCCCTGAACATGTTTAACATTCCTTTTATGTACTGAACTCTTGGTAGTATAATTAAATGTTTTATTGTAGGTCTTATTGTGTTTAGATAATCAGGTGTTCTTTTAGTTTCATGAGTTTATATTTAGTTCCTTATTTAGGTTTGAGGATTTTTCCTCTATTATTTCTTGAATAAATTCTTTTTCTTTTCACTCTTTTGTGCCCTTCAGACTTGAGTTGCTGGTTGCTCCATCATTCTAGTTGCTCAGGTCAAAAATCTTGAAGTCAATCTAGATTGTTTTCTATTATAGCCCACCTGCAATCTACCAAGAAATCTTGATGATTTACCTCCAAATTACAAAATCTGACCACTCATTAAATATCCATACATTGTTGTCTGGGTCACTTCAATGGCTTCAACATTGTTTTCCTGTTTTATACCTATCCCCTTTCTACATTATATTCTCAAAACAATTGTCAGAGTAATCCATTTAAAACACAACTCAGATTGCCAGGTTTAGCCACATTAATAGAAATAAAAGTAAAACTTTTTACAATAGCTATACCATCCTGCACACTCCTTTTTTTTTTTAACCTATCATAATATACCTCTTCTTATTCTGCCCTTTGCTCTTCAATACCCCCTCCCTAGAAACCTCTTCCAGTAGATACTCTGATGGCTCAAATATCCTCTCATCTCCATGTCTTTTCATGAATGTTACATTCTCAGTAGTTGATTTTGATTATATTATTTAAAATTGCATTCTCAGTGATTCTTACTTTCCTATCATACTTAATTTTCTTCAATATCACCCCACTTATTGTACTATTCACTTTGCTTATTTTTTGTATTTATTTTCCTACTAGAATATAAACACCTGTGTTAGTACTTTTGGTTCCCCACTGTACCCCAGTGCATAGATTAGGATCAGTATATCCACATAAAAGAGACTAACTCTTGAATGAATATATGTGAGTATGTAAAATAAATATGAGGAAAATATTAAAAAATACGTAAAGCACATGGCAAGTAAGGCTTCATTCTATACAGAGAAGGATTTCTTACAAATTTACAATAAGAAAATCAATAAATAAATGAAGAATATTGGACTATACAACTGTCTGATGACTAAAACTCTGATATCATTCAGGGTTTATAGTGTCAGCTAAAGAGTATACTTGGCATGTGATCTTGCTCAAGGACTAAGGAGACATAGGCATAGATTGCTGTTCGGACCTTTGAGAAAACACATTTGTGTTTTGCACTTAACTTTCTTTCCTCGTTATTAGAGCTCCACAGATCCTTTTTACATCTGGAAAGGAGCTGATATCACAAAGAGGGAAGAGGGATGAGTCAAAGAAACCCAGAGCCCTAACAACCTTGGGGAACCACTGCACCAGGGCTGGACTCGATGTCATTCCTATCTGGACTTTCTGTTAGAGGCAGCCCAATTTAATCCCCAACTGAAACAAACATGCATTAATAATTCATTAAAGAAAAAACCTAAATGAGAAATAAATATTTGACAAGAGTTCTATGACTTTAATATTCAGACAATAATGAAATTAAAGGAATAGAACAAATCTCTTTATGACTACTCTTTATGGCAAAAAATTAAAGCCAAAATAGCATAAGATTAGTTATGTGGGATCTGCAACCTGAGCCTTCTGAGATTAATTTGTCATCATAGCTCTGATTGTAGGGGAAAGCATAGCATAGTCTAAGGGGTTGTTTAAAGAACTCCAAGCAAGGCCCTGTAGTATCCTATCATATAAGAGAGACATATACTTTCTTCTTTGCTCTATGCACTCTGATGATACACAAAATCTATAAAGACTTGGATTTGAATTCATGAAGGGACTTAACCAGTCTCTTTGAACCTACAGCGGTGAACTATTCTGCTGGGTGTGTTATCAGGCTCAGTTTGTTACATCCCAAGACATCTTTTTCTTCCCAGTAATTGTCTAACTTGTTCTGCTCCTAGGGAACCAGTAGGGAAAACCAGTTTTCCCTTTGTTTCTTTACACTGTACCATACCCAAAGTGTTTTTTCTATTTTATTACACAAATTTTATTCTCTCTCAGTGTTAAATATGTGTGCTTTTCTCTAGTTGCCAAAACTGGAGTATGATAGTAGCGTATCCCTCTTCTAGGATATAGTTCTTTAAATGTGGAAAACTATTCATTTTCAGCTTCTCAGTGACTCTAACAAGGGTCGATTCTGCTTTCTGAACCTTTCTGGGTTGTAACAATGTGTGCCATATGGTCTCAACAAACACTTCTTTGCAATGCCTAATTTTTTTGCAGCCAGCTTCCTTCTTGAATGTATGTACTCAATGTGATTTTGCATATGCTTCTTTCATATAATGATCCAGATTCTTTGCTCTTCTGTTATATTCTTTCACCATTGCTTCAAGGTCTCTAGCTTAAGCAAAAGATGACAGTGTCATCTACATATTTGAGGTATCTTTGGTCCTTGAGTCCTTTTCTTTGTCTGTAGAAACCTTGAAAGTTTTCTCAAGGCAGGAGGTGAAGAGTCTTAGTGAGATACCACCTATTAATTCCACACTACAAGCTGACCTTTACCACCCAATTTTCGAGGTAAATGTAATTGTATCATTTGTGAAGATATGTTTGGGGCACTTACCATGTGGGCCTTCTATTGCTTCCTTCAGGGCTTCCAACAAAGCATCAGTTTCCATTAAGTCAAAATTCTTTTCAAGTTCCACAAAAGCCATACAAAAATGACTTGTTTATTGTCTATTGTTCAGACTGCTCTGCAGTTTGAAAGCAAATGAAAAATAATGCCCACTTTATCACCGATGCTGGGTTATATCAGTTGTTACATGTTATTTATTCTCTATAAAAAAGTTGTATCTAGTTGAACTTCTGGGCCACAGATAATTTTTATCCAACAATTAATTAAGAAACAGCACTCTTGAATGAATAAATGTTGAGTGAAGACAGGTTCACATGTTCAAATTGATCCAGCCAACACTGTCATCCAATTAAAATTGCAAGCATAACAGAACAGAAGATGATAAATGGAAGCTATGTAAACAACTATGCATACCCCCTGTATACATTGTACATAGCCCCTAAAATACAGGCTCATGATTGGGAAGACTATGCACTGTCTCACACATTCAAGTTCAGCATTTCTGGGTCAAAGGATGTGCTCAGAGATGCCTTTCTCATATAGTTTGTCCCCCTTCTCCCTCCCTCTTTTCCTTCCTGATTAGTATCTTCCTTTCTTCTTGCTAGGTGTTATTAAATAGCATTCTCTGAAGAAAATCTGTATATGGGTGATCCAAAATTGAATGTTGTGGGTAGATGAAGTGGTAGAGAAGACTTTTGTCATCTGTGACTGTTAACAGCAAATTAAAATGAGATACCTTAAAATAAGAAATATATTGTCTCACAGTTTCTGTGGGATAAGAATCAGGGTGCAGTTTATCTGGGAGCTTTTGACTCAATTTATCCTTGAGGTTTAGTCAAACTGTCATCTGGGAATGGGTCTCATCTGAGGCTTGGCTGGCAGCAGGGGGAAGAATCCACTTTAGGTTTCACTCCTTTATCAAAAGGGTCTCTCCACAAGATTGTCTCATGATATGATAGCTTGTTCCCCCGACTGTGAGCTCCCCAAGAGAATTCAAATTGGAAGCTAGAGTAGTTTTATGGCCTAATATCAAAGGTGAAACATATTCAATTCTGCTATATTCTATGGTAGAAAGTGAGTCAGTGAGTTTCAAGCATATTAAGGAGAGGTTTGCACAGGGTATGGATATCAATCAGGAAATTGGGATTAATTTTGGTCCATTTTAGAGGTTGCTTACCATAGGATTCAAAGATTTCTTCTGCTCACTACTCTCCTGTCCCTTAAATGAAAGTAAATTTAATTCATATATTTCATGCATTGAATGCAGAATTTACCACTTATTCACATTTTGGTGTAATAATAAATTGGTGATATTCATGGAGGATTGCCTTTTTCAATTTAGTTGCTACCCTGTTTTATCTCTTTTCATTGAAATACTAGTTGCCCATAAAATAGATCCATCTCATTTAGTTGCTGGTTGATCCTCGGAGTCCAGCAGTAGTGTCTTGTACCCAACTGATATGCAGTATATCTCTGTTGAATGAAGCAAATAAGACAACTCCATCAAGAGTCGTTATTAAGGGTGTGTTTTGGTTATGAACTCTCTTTTCTGTTTGCCTCCTTGCGTTTGGAAGACTATGGTTAAATACACAGTCTTTGGAGACAGTCATCTGCTCACATGAATATATGAATTCTGTTCCTGACTGCCCTTGGCAAGGCTGCTGAAACTTTCTATACCTCAGTTTCATCACCAGTAAGTGGTAGCTTTGCTCTGATAGTTATATTGAGATAAGACTTAGTAGTGCTTAGAAAAATATTTTCATATAGCTGACAGTTTTTATCTATTTGATTATTATTGTTCAAACATTTCTCATTACTTAGTCTTACATATACAGACTTACATTATTGTTGCGTACATACTTATTTTTATCACAACAAGTACAATATATACAAGTTATCACTCATTCATATATTCTGCACCCCATGATTTCCTTATAACAGGTCTTTTCTGATTTGTTTTGGCTCTCTAGAATAGGATTGACACACACACTTACTACTAAAGATGTGTCTATGGGACTTCAGACTAAGTGTGAGCAGTAGTTTTTCTTTCCCTGTGTGTGTGAAACCCTCAAGACTCTAGTAGTATAGTGCCTTTTATAAATGAACTCAAATATTTTTTTGAAATTATCTGAATTAAGTAGATACCAAGTCCCTTTAATTATGTCCAATCCTATCTTTTCCTCTGAAGTCATTGTAGTTTTACATGGTGAATCCAGATCTGCAATATAATGGCTTAAGCTACCATGAATACTTCTTGGACTAAGTGGTCATGCCTAAGTAAATGAAACTGACTCATCATGTATAACCTTTGTTTTAATTTCTTATTTTCCTTGGAGCTTTATCTCTTTCCTCATAATTCCAGGGAAGCATCATTGTGATTACTTTTACTTTATTTGATTAACCAAAAGTGCATAACCATAATTCCTTTCTAAGCTAGCTGGTAGTTATGACTTTTAGTGAACATGATAATAATGATTATTGAAATGCTGCTACTCCGAATAGATACTGACAAGGGTGAGCATATATAGTATTTTATTATTTTCTACAATGGTTTTCTGACTTTTTAAAATGCAAAATTATACCAAATGTAGAGAATAGGAAATTTGATAGGCTGTAAATTATGTTGAACTTGAGTATGCATGTCATATGATTAAAATCTAGGAGCTCTAAAGATCTAACCAGGAAAAAAAAATAGCAAGTATCAATTAACTAGTTTTGATGTTTTAAAGTAAAAGGAAAAATTTTTAGCTAATTAAAGACTAAGCTATTCATTTTATTGTATTTACATAATGGATAAGCTTAGTAAGATGCTGCATTTAGACATTGTTTAGAGGTTGAATTCTTTAAAATATTTCATAGTTCCGTTAGTATTATTTTTGAAGGGAGTTAAAATGAATATTTGAACAAGAACTATGTCTAGGTCTTCAAGAAAACAAGGGGCTAAATTTTAAATAGCCTATTTTACTAAAATGTAATGTAAAAATCTCTCATTTGGAGTCAGTTTCTACCAGCTGTCTTAACTATTTATGATTATAGAACAAAGAAAGTTAAAAATGAAAAGAAATTATTCACTTTCAATAAGATACATCACAAATTAGAGAGTTTCACTTGAGATTTGCATTAGGAACACATTTTACTTTTAATCATTGAGAACTTCTGCATTTTACAATGAAATTTTGGAAAATGCCAGTGATACATGAGGTGTAAAATAGCGGTACAATGATGGCTACTTCTTGGCAATAGAAAAACCACATGCTTAACTTTCTAATTTATATGAAAAACATGTTAAATTTCTCCCATGAAAGTCATCTCAAGTCTGTTTCAGGTTGGTATAGTTGGTATCATTCAAGAATAGTCTAATCTCCTTGATGTGACTATGAATTCTAAAGAAACTGAAGAGAGAAGGATACTTAAAACATTACAAAGAATCACAGTGTAGGAGATTAATGCTTAATAAAACTCAGAGCAAAGTAATTACCAGTATAGAATGTTGAAAGAAAAATATTTCAAAAAAACCCTCCTGTAGTCTGGTAAGAAGATATAATTTCCAATGAAGGAAGTATGTTTACAATCTGATATTCATGGATTGAAAAGATGCTGCTGTTTTATTCTGCCTCTTCAAGGCTTCAGTGTGGTACTTTCCCTCTAGTCCATACTCATGTTGTTTCCTACCCATCAGGCCCATGCATTGTTAAATGAGAAATTATGGAAATGGATGAATTTATTCTACATTAGCTTTTCAGGAAATTTAGAATAGTTATCTTTTAAAGAGATGTTCTAGAAGTGATATTTATATGAGAATTTACTAATCCTGTGACAGTCGGAATTACTTTTTGGTAATTGAGTTTCAGCTACTAAAGATTTCCCTGCACCAATGAGAGAGAGGGTCATAGATGGCAAGATACTTGGTTTTCTAAAAGTGAATATTTGAAAAAAATCAAAATCATATTAAAATATGATATGGATCCTTAATTTGCTTTATTCTGTATTATTTTTTAGCTTGAATTTAAATTTTAATTATAGTAAATACAATATTTGGATTATGTGAATCATGGACATTTAGGATGATATTTTTGAAGAGATAGAGATTTCATCCATGTTCCCAGTCAATTCTATGAAAGTTAACAAAAGATGTCATGAGCTGCACATCTGTAGTCTGATTAACGAGGATTTTTCCTGTTGGCTGATGCTAAGTTATAAGAAGTGGTATTTGTCTTGCTTATATCTGGCTTTTGGTTAAAATTTGGAATCAAGATTTTATACAAATATCAGTTTTTTCTGAGCTGTTGTTTCAATTGACATTGTAGAAATGACCAGTTTTTCTTCAAAATACGTAAGGTTTGTAAGATTCATGAGGTAAAGAGCAAATGATTTGAGAAGGGATAGTTTGTACTCATCTCAGACTCTGCCCCAGGGAACCTGAGGAGTCTGAGAATGTGATGCTTTCTTTGCACTTAGAAGGCTGGGGAACCTAGTACTGGAAGCCCAGGGCTGCACCCAGCTGTTCTTTATAATCTTTACAGTCAGACTTCACTGCTGATTATCTTTTAATCTGAATCTTTGGCCTCCCAGAGAAAAGAATCACCAAGTTTTCAGTTGATGTTGAACATTCCAACACCTACCACTGTTGGCGGGGAGGACTATGAGATGCTGGAAACCACTATGGAATTAGGAGCCATCACTGCAACCTGAACCACTAGCTGTAAATGAGTTAATCACTCTGACTCTCAGTGTTTTCATCTATAAAATGGAAATTTAGGCTAACAATGTATCTCACGGTGAATCAGAGGTCAGTAAGTTAGTTGCTAGATGAAATGTCTTGTCCAAGTCTTAGTTTATTTGAAGCACTCATTACTTTCTTTTCCCTCTCTCATAACCAGTCAGCCGGTTTAACTCATGGTGGAGTTTTTCGTTAGGTTTCTTGTTCCGATGAGCCTTTATGCTTTTTTTTCTTAGGGAGCAATCCAGAGAGCATCTTAAGGCTTTCAATTCAGATATGCTAACACTAATCTTAACTAATTAACACTAATTTAAGACCAAATATGGCATTATTAAAAGAAACTCATTTCTCTACTAAAATAATAATTGATAACATTTTGATATTCTTCTCACAAGTATATTTTCTATGCCTATATGTTTATGTGTGTATCTCTCTGTTTAGAGTCATGCATGTGTATATTTATATAAAGGAAGTATAAATGCATATAAATAAGGATTAATTGCTATTGGTCTATCTCCTGTATTTTCTATCTATTTATTTATTGTGGCTATTTTGCTATGTCATTAAATATATTTCCTAGTTGATCTTTACTTGTCAGCAAGACTATATCATATCACTGGTCGGTATTTATTCAATCTCTTTCCTGATAGAATGTTCAGGGTGAGTATAGCATTTTATATTATCCATGTAACTGTATTAAATGTCTTTTAATGTTTATCTTCATGTACTGTGCTGATATCTTCTAAAATAGATCCTAGAAATAAAATTGTTGTCTCAAATGAAATGATAGGCTGTAAAATATACAGTTTGTCTCTGTATTAGGGCACTTCAGAGAAACAGAATCAATGGCATATATGTATATATGTAGATATATATAGATATAACAAATGTTAACATTTTCTTGTAATTAGTTTTTATCTATTCAAACTGGAGTGCAGTTGTCAAAAATCTAATTTCTCAAGGGTCCTATACAGTTGGGTTCTTACAAAATGAAGTTTATCAAATTTCAGCTTCATTCTCTGAATATTCAAATACATTTGTCAACTGCTTTTAGAGAAGAGACTGTGAAAGGATAATGATAAATCTGGAAACATAATTTTGATCTTTTGAAATTTAAGATTGTGAAACAAAGAGCAGTGGTCCAGTGGTTCTAAATCTAGACCATGTCAGAATCACCAAGGAGATGTGAAAAAATACCCAAGCCTCATCCCACCCCAGATTAACCAAGAAGGTAGAATAGGGAACTTATTTTGTTCAAAGCTTCCCAGGTGACGTATAGGCAGTCAGAACTGACAACATTGAGAGTAATGAATACAGGTTGAAATTCAAATCCTGCCCCTACCCAACTCTGGCACCTTAATCAAATCACCTAAAATGTGTGGGCTTTCAGAAAGGTAAGAGGAGGGTGAAGAGCATATAGAATTTAAGTTCTCTACTTGTTTTATAGTAAATTAATGCTCCAGCCACTCACGGCTGTCCTTGGCTTGCCAGTATCAGGAAGAGCTGTTAGCATTGCAGGTACATGTCGATGTATTTGATAGAGCATATTTGTGTGGTTTATATACAGAATATATCATTTGAAATTAAAATAGAGGAAGTTTTAAGTGATTTCACTTCGGGGTCCTTGCTAAAGGCCGGGTAACGCTGCCAGTTCTTCTGTGAGAATTACAGATTAGCAAAGTGAGAATTGTAGCAGTTTGGCTGTAAAGATATTAAAAAGTCTAGTAAGTTTAAGTTATTTTCACTCCAGGAAAACTATAATCATTTGAAAGATCGAAGAACAAGAGTGAAATTTTAAAACAAGATTATATATTCCCAAACTACTGTGTTGCTGGTAAAAAAGGCATTGATGGTTTTTTTTTTAACCTGCATTTCATTGTATTAATGAGCTAATATCTTACATTAAAAATAATTTATAATAGCTAAAGTGAATGCATTAAACCCATAAGACTGAAAAAAATACTGTACAGATATCTTTGGTGGTGATGTAAGGAAATCCTCTCATTTTACACCAAGAAGAACTTTTCCTTTATTGAAATGTCAGTGTATCACTGGACATAAATGTTGAAATGCCACCAAGCACTGTCTCTCTCATCCTCAAGGTTTGAATAAATACAATATTCTTAATCCTTTGCACAGAAATTCTAGAAGTAAAAGTTTGCTGACCAAAACAACCCCAAAGGAAACACATTATAACATAACATTTCAAAGTGGAACTAAAAAAAATCCAAAAAACTAGCAGTTAAAAGGGGCCCATATGTCTCAATGTATAAGTGTTGATGTGAGTTGATGTAAGTTTTCATGGCCTTATTACTTAATCTGTGTAGATTGCGTCATTATTAACTTTTCATGCAACAACTGTTCTTGGCTTGGGTACAGACAATACAAGAGGTGAATACCATAAGTGACAGGGACCGATTTCTTGATCCAGCTCTTACAGGGATACATGTGAGAAAAGTAGCATAAAAGATGGAAGAACCCAGGTTTCTCATGAAATTTAAATTGTTTAAATTCATGAGCTAAATTCACGGCTTTTAGCTCCCCTGTTTTACCGGTCTATTTTCTAAACTAGGGCAAGTAAGCTAAAATTCATAATTTATAAACAATCTGTGGAAAAATTAGTGAATTATTTACACCACTTTTGAAAAATGTTTTTGTGTCTTATACAAAAATTAGCTACTCTGTTAATCACAGCGGTGCCACAAACATGCTGGAAATTAGAACTTGCAAAAGTGAGTTTGGAAAAAAATAGTCCGGTAACTCAATCTGAGATTGGAAAACCAAACTGATCCCGAATGGTCTATTTAAACAAGTGCCAATTATTGAATAATTCTCTGACCTAAACAGAAAGTTATTGTATATGGAAAGATTTTTTTTTTCCCTTGGAGTGCTTTATTCCAGATGCCCTTTTAAATTGTTTTTAATTCTCTGTGGGTAGTAGATAACTAAACCTACAGAATGTAGTAATGGCAAGGAGGAAGCAATCACGTTGGCCACTTCTAGTTAAGAGTCATGGAAAAGGCATCTGTTATATATGAATTGCAGACTATAAGGACTTTGACAGTTCATAGACCAGACCTAATTTATTAAACTAAGTTTCTAATATAAACAGTAATTTGTTTCAGGCACTGACACTGCAGGTCTGGATTATGTGAACCAAATATAAAGAACTGTATTTCCCTTTTGGAAAGCGAATGCCTTTCCAGCACTGAAAGAAAATAATCTAATCTGTCATAATAGTAAATATGATGAACACGGCCCGCCTTCCTGAGCATGGACTGATTCACACTCTTTCCTTTTTAAATTTTCCAGAAGTTATTTTAAAAGTACTGAGGCATGGGCTATAAACTTCAAAGCACACCTGTGCCTTATATTTTAAATGGACAAGAAATTGGTGAGTCGACCTAAGGAGTTTCGATCTTTTGTGCCCTTTCAAATCTGAGAAATAGTTTTGCTTAAATTGGTGAAAATAGTCTCATTACAGGGTCTACCATTTGGTTAGAAGTATGTTGTTTCTTACAGTGTTTGGTGTTTGAGGGACTGAGGATGAAATTCACAGGTTTAAATAGCCTGGACATTTGGAAAAAGCTATGCGCTAACAAAGCTTTATTTCAAGACTTCTGAAGGTATGTTTCAATTAGGTCAAATAAGATGTGGCTATATTTTTTAAGTGGTCATATTTGTTGTAAAAGCATTACCATGCAGTCTCACATATACACCCGCCCAGTATTTGATGAAATTATTTATGTGCTGCCAATTTCTGTGCGAACTAGGAATCTATAAATGCTTCCTTTTTTCTTGTTCTAAAGGGCAGCATGTTAACTAGAAGGATTTTGACTGCAAGTAACAAACATATCTTAAGATATGGCTGAAACATAAAAGATAATTTATTATTTCACTAAGCTAAAAGTCAAGTGGGTGGTATTTCTGGAGTGTAACCATTTTCATCGCCAATTGTAGGGGTAAGCATCAGGCTCATCAATCTGTGTTTAATTGGTTCCTTTAATTGATTCTAGCAATTATACAGACAAACCAGGCAGGGCAGGGCAGGGCAGGGGTGGAAGGTAGCTGAGACCCCACCTGTACCTCCTTCATCAGCCACCCAGGTATCTTTACACTCTTTCTCTGGGCTCAATCTCTGTCATTCACTTAGGTTCTTTTTATGCCCTTTTATTCCCTCTCTCCTAGGTCTAGGTGTGCACACTTACACATGTGCACACTCCCTGGGACCCAATTATGGGTCCCAATTACCTTAGGTGCTGATTATACAGGACAATGGAGAAAAATGCCTGACCAAATCACTTACCCTACAACTTCTATGATGGTTAGTTCAGTGGTTTTCTCCTTGTATCTCACTCAATACTGTCAACAAATGACAGGTTCTTTTATTTGTCTCTTTGTAAAGGAGTACCATATAACCATTCCAATTTGGGTAGGATCATCATGGTTAGAGCAGATAAAGAATGTTTGAGCCCTTTATCTTTGTAGAACTTTTATTAAACAGTGAAGAAACAGTCTTTAAGTTTCTCAGGTTTTCTCTCCTTTCTTCTCACATACTGTTCTCATGAGCCCTCTTTCCATGCTCTCTTCACCCCACTCCCAGGGTGGTACCACCCCTTTATCACCTCCTCAGCTCAGGTATGCCCACTCACACATGTGCACACCCGCTGGAATAAAATCATGGGGCGGGTGCAACACCACAGGTGTCGGCGATAGAGGCGAATGGTGGAAGGACAAGAACCCTTAAAAGCTCATTACCTTACAGGGAGGATAAAACTTTTCCTGGAATCTTAAATGAGATATACCCTTTTCACTTACTGGTCAGTGGTTGGGTTAGATAGCTATGCCTTCGTTGATCATGGTAGGGAGAGTAGAATGACCTGATGGACTAAACTAATCAACATTCTACTATTCCACTATCAAGAAGGATAAGATTATCTGATACTTAAATAAAATCATAATAATTGGTAACATCTGAACAATAGATAGTTGGCAAGAAAAGAACATCAGTACAATGTTATTTTACTACCCACGAGCATCTGGGAAAAATTGCTTTAGTATTTTTCCATGACACATTTTATATAATATAAACAAAATCTTTGTAGTGGAATATATTTATAATAAAGTTAAATTCCAGGGAGGCAATGTGATATAATTAGGTTGGAATGGTTAGAGCATTCTCGTTGAGCTGACTATACTAGTTAATCACAAATATGGTAAGTGTTTGAGATATGAAACCCTGATTACAAACTATTGATTAATGCAACCAGCCAACAGGTTATTTTTATGTTTAAGAAAAGTCATCTGAATATTCCTCCTATTGGATCACTTGTTTGTCAGGAAATATTTAAAACCGAAAATGGAAGTGAGAGAGGAGGAAACAGGGAAGAACACAAACATAAAAGGAACCAATTGTTGGGCACAGTGAGTCATTCAGATTTCCTTTATTGTACTATATTTGTGCTATTTTTTCTTGCTTGTGACAAGTTGATTTAAATAGTTTTCATTTTTTGAAGCCAGACTCTTTACACTCAATATAATGTTTGTGATAGCATTAAATGCATTTTCTTCTTAGTATATCATGTCTTTCTTGATAATGATATTAATCTACTGGAAGTGATTATTTGCCAGCACTCTTTAGAGTCTTGGAATAAGAGCTTAACAAAATCTTATTCAGTCAATAAATAAAATTACTACCAAATAATGGGGACTATACTATGTGTTCCTCTATCTAACACAAAAACTATGTATCCCTAATCACTGAAAATATCTTTAAGGGATAAGGGAGATGCAGATATAAAAATAGAGAAAACTGGTCTAATAAGAAATATACTAACTCAGGGAACATCTTTAAAGAGAGATGCAGACACCTGAAGATGTGAGCTCTTACACCTTTGACTCATGTAGAGTGTGGCAGATCAATGTTAAAAAAAAAAGGGTGATATCTGTATAATACATCCAGATATCTGCAGAATAACTGCAAGGGTTTCCCCAGCTACCCCCGAGAGACCACTTGGCACTGGGTCCTTGTCTGTGAACAGTGGCTCACCTGACCATCAATCTGACGGCGATTACAAATGTGCTGTGTCCATGAAGGATGGTATACAAAGCAAGGAAATAGTAAAACTTGTAAACAAGCAACAAAGAAAACAAACTTCATCTTACTGCACAGGTTTTTGGATTTAGATGTGCATGTTTCCATATGTAGGCAATTACTTGGGGAAGGCACATTAGTTATACATAGGTTTGTAGTTCTTAAGACTGGAAATTGTTTGGTCAGGGTTATTACAACTTTTTGTTTATTTTTAACAATTTGTTTTATTCTTTAAAATATAATTTTTAAATATTGTCTTTGAATGGAAACATTTTGGTGTGGTAGCATCAATATATAGGAAAGTTAATCTAAGACTTAAATCAGTCAGGAGCTCAGGAGCTTGCTTTAGAGTGAGGTCATGTAAAATGCTGATTTGCTCAAATGCCTCCCTTTGGGTCCCAGACTCCACGTAGTATTCCCTTGAATAAGAATTTTAAGGGAAACTAGTTTAGAAAAAAGCATTTCACTTGGAATCAGAACACTTGAATTCTTGTTCTGCCATCCCCCTGATTTTCACTTCTATTCATGCTTCACTTGGGATAATATAATTTGTATGTTTCTGGCTGATTCACATTGATTGCCATTTTGAACAACAGAGTATGCTTCAGTTTCCTCATCTGTAGCAATAAAAATCTAAGATCCTTAGAAACTTAGACTCCCATATATGAGCTTACCTTTGCTTAGACTTATGCAGAATTTTTAACATTTTGGGAAGAATTTCAATTGTAGTTTCATTCTTACTGCTAAGTAGCTACATCAATCTATGAAGATGAGGTGCACCTGTCCTGAGTATAACTTGTTAAAAGAATAGCTCAATTCAAATGTGGATTTTTCTAAAACCAAGAAAATTACAGATGTAAAATCACACCTGCAAAAAAAAATTGAATTTGAAAATTTTCTATGCATGTGTTTAGCAGTGAATTTACTTAAAAATAAATTCTATAAATTCACTATGGTTTTCTCATACTTGAGCGCTTTTATTTGAGTTTCTCTTTGCTTCAGTGTTATTTTTGGATAAGTGTAAAACTGAAAGAAATTTTGAAAGTTTGGTGACTGCATTGTTTCTTCCTGTGATAGAGGCAAAAGTGAAATGAGCATTTTTTTAGGGGTAAAAATTACATCTTTTTAAAAACCAAATATTTGACGTGTTTAAACTTATCCATTTAAATTTGACACATTCATTTCTTAATTTTAAGTCATTTTATTTTTAGATGGGATCAGGCATGTTCAGGATGGTATGGCCATAGACTGTCATTTTATTTTATTTTTTTAAAATAAAATGAATATAGGTGTGTCTTTAAATCTGTGTGATTTTTTTTTTTTCACTGAATATCATATGAAATCATTATGGCCCATTAACTGCTGCTTGGAACATGGAACCCAGTCAAGTACAACATGACTTTCTGCCTATTACTATTTTAATTTTTGAGTATCAACTTTCTGATAGGCTACAGGAAGCACATGCAAATGATAATAAAGTCGATTTTTGATCTATTATGGTTTGAAAGCTCTGTGGGCAGTCGCTAAAGAGAACGAAATTCACACATTTTAACCTGGAGTTAAATATTATTCCAAATGATTTCTTGTTCACTCTTAAGGGGATTAAATATGATATATCAATTTTCTAAAACAAATGTACAATATTTGTCCACAAATTTGGACTCTATTTTCCTTTGACTATAAGTATTTGTGGATTTCAATAGTACATTGTAGTGCAACCATCCTGGTCTGGGTAGGTTCTTTATTGGTTCTAGCAGTTAAAAAAGAATTTTGGAACCCTCCAAGTTTTACAGGCTTTAATGCTCCCAGGAACCAGGTACAAAGGCACACCAGGCAGGACAACTGGGCTAATTGTATGGCAAGCAAGCAAGGCCTGGCAGAGGGACTGGCAGGCAGGCAAGACCCTTAGTACTCAAGGGATCTTCACATTCCTTCTCTGGGCTCCCTTTGCATTCTCATGCTTCTCTCTGGTATTCTCTCCTCGTTGCTTCTTCTCTTCCTTCCCCCAAGGTGACACCACCCATTTATTGCCTCCTTCTAGACCCAGGCATGTTCATTGGGCCGGGTATGTGCAGTCATGGGGAGGGCAAATTACCAATGGTGCTGGTCATAGAAGCTAATGGAGGGAGAAGCCTGACCAACTCACCCTACACACATGGTCTCTATGTCTCATTATCCTTAAGGTTAAATGTCATAGATGCTAAATAGATGCAACTGCATCTGAAGGAGAGATCTGGTAAAGGCAAACTATTGTTTCTTATATTTCCTCCACCAACTTTGCCCATACGCCAATGCACCTGTACTTACCCATACCTTGAAGGTTACTTCTGCTTAGTCTCACATGACTCACTCCTTTACCCTGTGGATCACACTTTTGGATTCTGGGATACCACTCAAGGGAAGGCACTGAGTAAGTGGTGATGATGGGGTGGGAGTGGATAAGGGATTGGTGAGACTACTTTGCATAATATCAGATATATTAAACATTTTTTCTAAGTTTTAAAACTATTTCTAAGAGATAATAGCATATAAAATAGCATTAAATATATGAATGTTAAAGAGACTGGGATAGTAAGAATATAGAAAATATAGTGCCTTACTCTGATTACTTCTGTTTTACAAACTCATATATTGGAATCATAACTTAAGAGGTATTAGGAAATGAGACCTTTGGGAGGTGACTAGATCACAAAACTGCAGACTCATGATTGGCACTAGCACCCATAGGAAAGAGACCCCAGAATGGCAACCTATCCCTTGCCCTGTAGACACAAGGAAAAGCAAGTTCCAGAACCAGTAAGTGGGCTGCATTGGAAATATGTCTCTGCCATCATTTTGAAATTCCTAGTCTTTAGAACTGAAAAATAAATACTTATAAGCCTCCAGGTTTAGGATATTTTTGTTACTGTCACCAATGGACTAAAAGACATGGTTATTTTTATGTATGTTATTTTAACTTGAATTATCTTTTCTTAAATAGTAGTATTTTACAAATGCACTGTTTTTGAAATCTTTGATAGCAATCCCATGTGGAAGTTAGTTCCTAAATAGTAGAATGGGGATGTGATTGTAAAAAAGACAATAAACACAATTCTTTTCTATTTGGAATGAAAGGTGGACTGTGAGAGTTTTGATTGCTCAAAGGCAGGGCAGAAACTTAATTTTCTCAGCTGTGTTAAGCATGGACAAGAAGACAGGTACAGAAATAATGACTGTCACATAAATCCTACACATCAATAATGAATTTTCCTAGTCTTGTTCCCAGGACCCTGAAATAGGACCACCCAGATTAATAGTCGTTCAGTAGTCTCAACATACTTAGAGCCAGTGTCATCCTCAGTCTTCCAGCATGTAAACATCTTATACACCTATGGTTTGAAAAATTTAATGCGCACACAGGTCCAGGTTGTTAATCTAAATGAGGCAAGTGTTTGGGGGACAAATTTGGATACTTGTTTAACACAACTCTGTCAACTGGGTTCAGGTGACTTTTATTGATAAGTGGGACTGGAGTTTTCTTACTTTATTTTTTAAACATGTAAACATGTAGCCACTATTTCTCATTACTTGAACTCTCAGAGCATTTCAGACATCTCTTTATTTCTCCCAATATTTACCAACTTTTGCTCCTTTAACTCTTGTTCCTACCTCATTCCCTCTTAACCTCAGAAACCATACTTCTCTTATTAATGTCTGCCATTCATTTTTCAAACTTTCTTGACTTGCCATTTATTCGCATAACTATGATTTTGAGAATACAACTGTACATCTCAACATGTGTATATGCTTCATTCACTCTCCATCGAAGATTTAGTCTCAATCTCCTTTAACCTTATCTGTCATAGCCCCTCATCCTTCTCACACTATCCCCTTTGATAACAGATTGTGAATAAGTTTTTCCTGTTGATTTTACTTGTGTGTCTATGTTCAGCAAATGAGTGAAGCCATCTAGTAAATATTTTTCACTTTCTGACTTATTTCACTTAGCATAATCACTCCAAGATCCATCATTTTCTCCCAAAAGTAACACACTGTTTTTGTAGATGCATAATAATCCATTGAATGAATATACCATTTCTTTATCTAGTCATTTGTTAATGGATATTTAGGATTGCTCCATATCTTAACTGTTGTAAATAATACTGCTATTAGACAGGTCTTCATAAATCTTTTTTTTTGTTAGAGTTCTCATATCAAACTACTTTTTTTGATAATCCTGGGTCATATGGTATTTCCATTTTTAGTGTTTTGTAGAATCACCATATTGTTTTTTCATAGAGGATGCACCAATTTGCATTCCCACCAACAATGGATGAGTGCTCCTTTTCCTTTACATTTTCACTAACATTTATTGTCCTTAATCTTTTTTATAAAAGTCATTCTCACAGGAATGAGGTCTTATCTCTATGTGATTTTGATTTGCATTTTTCCCATAAGTGACTTGAACATTTTGCATGTGCTTTAGATCATCTGTGTCTAATAAGATCTTTTTGCTATTTTTTTGATTTGATTTGTTGTTGTGTGAGTTCTTCACATATTTTAGAAATTGACCCCTTGTTTGGACATGTGATATGTAAATATCTTTTTCTAGTCTATTGGATGTCTTTCTACTTTTTGTGGTAGTATCTTTTGAGGTTGCAAGAGCTTTAAAATTTGATGTAGTTCAATTCGTTCATTTTTGTTTTTTTCCCCTCGCCTTTATTGTAGAGCCTCCAAACACATCTCTGTGGTTGATGTCCAGGAGTGTACCATATTTTCTTTTAATATTTAATGATTGCAAACATTGTATACAAGTCTTTAACCTGCTTTCATAATTTTTGTGTATTGAGTTAAATAATGACCTAGGTGTTTTTTTGTTTGTTTTTTGCTACTATTTGCTGAAAAAAATCTTCCTTTCTCTATACTGTGGTCTTAGTTCCTTTGTCAAAAATTAGCTATTGGTCATATCTGTTGGTTTATTTCAGGGCTCTTTATTCAGTTGGTATGTTTTTGTTCTAATATCATGTTGTTTCAATTACTATTTATACTATACTATAGTTTGAAATCAGTATGTGTGATATCTCTATTTTTCCTTTTCTCTCAGAATTGCTATGGTTATTCAGGATCTTTTGTGGTTTGACAGAAATTTTATAATTGTTCTATATCCTTGAAAAATGTTATTGGAATTTTTTAGGCATTGCATTTAATCTGTTAATCACATTAGGTAATATGACTATTTTGAAAGCATTTATTTTCTTAATCCATGAACACAGGATATCTTTCTACTTGTTTGTGGCTCATTGTATTTCTCTTGAGAATGTCATAGTTTTCAACATATAGACCCTTTACCATCTTTTTTAAGTTTACTCCCAGGTATTTCATCATTTTTGACGTGATTGTAATATTAATTTATCTTTTCTCTAATTGTGTATAGATTGTGTATCTAATTGTGTATAGAAATGCAACAGATATTTAGAGTTAGCAATTTAAGATTTTGCTATTATAGTATATGCTTTTATATACTGAATTACTGTGATTTTGCTAGAATAGTAGAGTTGTTTTCATTTTAAAAATCTGATATTTGAGTGATTTACCTTTTCTGGATTGCATTTTATATGTGGAAAGTATTTTTTTCTCATTTTCAATACAATTTTTAAAAATTGATTGCACATACACAAACTTAAATATATTTTGCATCATTGTCTACCCCGAGGTTCTCTCACCACCTTATCATTTGTGAACCATCATTTAATCTCTCCCCAGACTTTTCCTTCCTCTCCCTCTCTTGCTCTATGCTTTAGTTCTGCTGACAGTTTTAATTTTTTCTTGTTCTGTTGTTTGTTTGTTTTCCCTATATCCTGCATAGATGACATCATCCAATATTTCTCTTTCTCTTTCTGGTTTATTTCTGCTAACATGATTCCTTCTTGGTCTAGCTATGTTACAAATGCATCAGATTTTTCTTTTTTGATTGATGAATAATACTTCATTGTATACATATACCACAATTTAAATAAAGTATGAAATCTTATTTGTTCTATTCTTTCTGAAGCAGGTGAGGTCATAAGAATTGCTAGGGAATTTGACTTGACTTTATTGGATCGCAGTGTCCTCATTTTATTTTTATTATAACATTTAGAATCATTACCTTTTGTGTCAGACCTAAATTAAATTTAAAGAACTCAAATAGCTTAAAAACTATTTCTCTATATTTCCATAATTTGCATTAGGAAGGAGAAATCTGATACAATTATAAAAAAAAAAACACAAAATTTTTTTGTGCAACAATAATATATACAGTCATACTACTTCAATGACTTTCTAAACAAATGAAATATGTGACCACATTAAAATTATACATGTAATTGCATCAGGACCTCTACCTAATATGATAAAAGCCAAAGGCTGTAAACTTAAACTGGGAAGACTTTTCTTGAAACTAAATTATATCTTGTTACCATGAATATCTACAGTAGTAGTATAGGAATTTTGGTATTAAATAGTGGCTTATGTTACTGTTACTTGCTTTTTATTACAGTTATTTATGTACTGATGAATTCTGGTGAGTTTGAATGAATGGATACTTGTTATACAAGTAAGATCTAATAGGGAAACATTAGTAATATGATTCTTTCCTTATTTATCTTTTCCTTCTACTGATTTTTATATACATTTAGGATATATTGTTCACTTAAGTGAGTTTGTGTGCTTTCACCTAAATTACCTATTCAAGATCAATATTCTAGTTAACGCTTCTAAGCCTTGTGTGGCATTTTTGCAAATTCTATTTCCCTAGACACATTTTCCCATGATCTTCTATCAGAATAATTGAAATACATCTACTGTGTAGCTTTGTCTGGATGAGTTTTCACACAAAACTAATTGTTTTTTTTTTTTTCCCCAAAGCTATCCTAGTTATTTCAGGTTATAAGAATAACTTATGATACCAAACTGTATTAATTTGCTTTATAAAAATGAATTGTGCACAATGAAGTCTATTACCTAAAAGATAGTAATTATCAGACAGAGAATTCAGGTTCATTTGTGGGAAGAAAAAAGAAAAAGTCATAAGGCAGACAGATTCCAGATTTCTGACTACCACTCAGATGTTCCACTGAGCTGTTTTATTCAATAGCCTTTGTCTTTGAACTTCAGAGTTCACTCTACAGCTTTTGCCCAACTCCAGGGAAGTATGTGAGCACTTGTTGGAAGGGGACAGAATGTTTGATATTTTTGAATAGATACAAGTGGTTATGAATGCTCCCTCTTACTTTTATAAAGGTTTTTACATTTTGTAATTACTTCATGCATCTATAATATTAGTTATGTTGTTTCAAAAACAATGACATTGTTTGTAATTGGATAAATAAACCAAGAACAAAACAGACAACACTTGTTAAAGATAAAGTAGAAAATAACCATCACTGACTTTTTTTTCAAATATGAAAATCTCAAAGGGTTGTACTTATGTTTTCAGATCAAAAGGTGACACTGATCAAACTGCAAAAAAATACAACCTATTAATGTATAAAAATTACATTCAATTTTATAGATGTACATCAATAGAAAATATTTGAATAAGTCAGGCTAAACTATCAACTACTACTAGATATAGTTTTATATACAAATAAACACACATGTGAGATGAATTTTAAGTCAAAGGCATCAATAAATAATGGTTATAAATATTTGACTTGACTTATAAAAGTCAAATAATTGACATAAAATAATTGATAATTGTCAAATATCACTCACATTAAACTTATAAGTTAGCATATATGTCAAATATTTGACTTATATAATTGATGTTAGGGGAGTATAATGAAAACATTTTCATCATAATTTTTAACATCCTTATTTGGTGCACAACCCTTGATAAAGTAATCATTTATCATCACTGGACAGTAGGAACATAAACTAAACCATATATAACTCAGAATAAAGAGTAAATACATTTTAGTTTGATATGATTGAATACTGGGTCTATACAAAGTCTATGTCAAAGTGACAGTGTTCTCAAGGGAAAGGTGGGTCCCCCCCTTTTTTAAGTACAGTGGTGACTAGTGACTATTTAAAAATAACTAAAGATCTGTTATTTCCTCAAATGCTAATAAAGTGACTTTTTGTCACTGGCCAGCTATGACCAAATCGGAAGGTTCCCGAGGGAGAGGGCAAGGATTGAAATTCGAGTCAAAAGACTCAGGCAGAAGGACTCACAGTCTCTCTCTCGGACCGTGGCCTTGAGTTTATTTAGAGCCAGACTTTTATAGAAAGCATGAAGCAATCAGTAACAAAGGAAGGCTTTGATTCAGGGTCACATGGTTACAAGCGTATCTTCACCAGGAGACTACCTAAAGCAAGTACTGTCTAAGCTTTTCAAATGTGGCCAAAGTGTGACCTCAAGGAGGCAGCTTACAAAGATTGCTCTGTAGACAGCAAAGGACACTTTACTTTTCCTTCCATACTCATCAGACAAGCATTCAGTAGCTTATCAGAGCAGGCCAAAAATGAAGTAATGAGAACATGGCTCTCCACAACTTTTCATGTAAAACCTTTTATCAATACACATATATGTGTATATTTGTGTCCAGCCTATATTAAGCTGCTAGAGGAAAAATGGTCTAAGATATGGAATAGAAGATAATCTTCCTGGCTCTGTCATATGCGCCATTTGTGACCTTGACAATGAAGAAAGGCAATGAGGATGACAAGACAAGTGCCCAAATGGTGTGGGAGAGTGTGTTGCTTTGGAAGCTCTTACGTGGAGTCCTCAGAGAAGTCAGGACATGAGGGTGGCAACGTAATGGATGATCTTAGCATTGAGGGAAAACAAACCTTCCCCCAGCCTATGTGGAGTGTCTGCTTTGGAAATCCTCATTTGAAGTACAGTTTGAGCATTTGTTTACACTTAAAGCTAAAGCTAGAATTTGTAAATCTCTGTGATTGCTTTCTGTTCTGAAACTTGATAAATGTCTTTCTTCTATTAAACTGGACTGAAATCATTTCCTGGCTTTGGGCTTTTCTACTGAATGTGGGAGCAAACACCAAATACCATTAGGAGAATTTTATCAGTGAAGGAAAGGCACTTAGGTATCACTTAGTCTCTTAGGTATCTGTGTGGTTGGTGTAATCCTCTCTTTATTCTTGTCTGTGGAATGAGATGAGTCTCAATCCTTTGTATAGGTTGGAAGTACTTGAAACTTTGTGTCTTTCCTTATGTTTCATCTGCTTATATTTCTAGGAGCAAATATTTCATTTAAAACTTGTTTTAGATTATTTTTGTAACAGGGTTGGAATGTATAAACTTTAAGAGTACAAATATAAATGATTTTTTTTGATAAGGAGGAGATGTATGGCAAGGTGTTAAGTAAATTATATTTAAAGTTTTATGTCTATTTTAGTTGGGATTTTAGAGATTCTTTTCAAATATGAAAAGGATTTTGTTCCTTTCATTGATGGTCTACAACTTAAAAAATAATATTTTCTATGGAGACTAGAAAATTCACATTGTAAGAAAACATTGGGTGTAATGTTGACAAACTTTCCCAAGATATATAATGAACTGAGCATTTTGAAAGCATTTGTTCATTGAATTCTGTTCTATGTGAAATAAAGACTGGAACTAAGGTATGGATGATAGGGGAATGGAAGATGGTAATGGTGAATAAGACACTGACCTTGAACCCGGAGTGTCTATAATGTAGTTGGATACATGCAGAATAAAGTAATATAAAACTAAGAAGATTAAGAAAAGAAAGACTGAGTAAGAGAGGGTTTGATCATAAAAATCCAACTTTAGGTATTTACTTTAAACATCGAAGATAGAGTGATATATCAGACAATTCTGATTTCCATTCTCATATCCAGTTCTTATGTGGTCTCAAACTCACAACCCTGTGTTTGAAAAGATCAGTTAATATGTAACATTTGTTTCCCAAAGGTCATGCATTAGTATTAGTTAGTAAGTAGTTATAAAATTCACATGTTAAAAGCTATTTATTGCATTCTAATAAAAATACACATGAAGTAAATGTTTTTTAAGCAGTTGTAAGTTTTTATTGGGTTATTTCTCCAAGGTTTTGTTTTGATTTTTATTATTTACCTAGAAAGTCTTATGGGACATATGAAATATATAGTTTTATGTTCCATATAATTAAAATGGCATGGCAATAGAAATCTATTCTTATTGGGGAGGAAACTTTCTTACAATGAAAGATATATGCTAACCCCCCCCCCCCAAATACTGAAGAAGGTGGTTACGTTAATTCTGTGATGTGATCATTTATGTATGAGAATCTAAAGAGAATTTGTGATTGTAATTATTTTTATCATCATGTACAAAAATCATTTCCAATTACACAATGCTAGCTTTCTACCAAGTCAGAGAAAAGCACTATTTTGTTCATCAATATGAAAAATTATTTACTTTCAACACAATTATGGGAATTGTCTGTTTATGGAGGAGCCTCACTCTCTAAGCTCTCTGTCTCTGCTAAAGAATGATGGTTCATTGTCTCTTCACTATATTATGTGACTAGATGAAGAGCACAGACCACGGAGATACTGAATCTCAAACATTTCTTTCCAGGAGCGTTTTCCTACACACATAATGTCTGTTATATCGATAGAGTCATAAAGAATGGTAAAATATTTTAAATTGCTTGTGTGGTCAAATTATATTTGGGTTTGTACTAGAAAGTGTGAAAGAGAAAGAAAGTTGTATGGGTATATGCTTATTATTAAATTTAAAAAATTAAAATAAAAGTTTAATTGATATAATATAGCTTTTATTATGTTATTAAAACACAATACCTTTTTTTTTCAGTTTGTCTTCGCTTCCATTAATTATAAGGCATTTTGTTGTTTATTAATGCCTGACATAAGGAATTAATTCCTTAGACTAACAGTAGGTGGACAGGATTGAGAATTTAATTTTCCCTTTTAACGAGTGTCTCTTGAGTTTTATAGCAAAGATATAGTCATCATTTAGCAATGGTTATATGAGCTACTTATTTTTTCTGTGTGTGTGTGTCAAAATATGTATTTCTTTAGTTTTTTTTTTTTTTTTAGGTATATGTTTATAATAGAAAGATCCAGTAGCTCTATTAAGAACAGGGTAATTGGTGGTTAAATATCATTTATTTTTTTCTAAAGAGGGATATTTCCCTCTGAAAGAGGAGCAGGCACATTGTTCTGTATTTAAACAAGTTGGAGGTAGATGACACTTGACCAGAGAGAAACACTTCATGAGAGTGAGCACTGGAGATGGATAGAATTGCTGGACCTTGAATCCCCTTGGACTGATGACACAACAGTGGCACCGTCAACTCATTCATGAAATCACAGTGTTGAAATAACTGCGATCCCCCGCCCACAGGTCCTCACAGTCTGAATGCTTGCATGTACATCATTTGGAACGAAAAGCTGTTAAATGGAATCTGCTCTTTGAAATAAATTGATTTTCCCCCGTTTCCTAATGTATCAACTGTTTTAAATGTTTATCTTGAAAGAGAATTTAGAGTATATTTCTCATACATAAAGAAATGTATAGGATCTGCAGGGACTCTAATGAGGAAAAAACACTGACCTTGCTTTCAATCTACTTGCACCAGGAAGAAAAGTAAAACCAGAGAACTAAGCATGCTATACCTGCTTTCGTTGGTTGATGAATTCATTCATCCCACTGCTGTTTGCTGAGCCTGATCATGTACTTGGTGCTGTTCCTGTGGGTGGAGAATTCAGCAGTTTGATAATAGCAAGTACCCTTCAGAGCTAACATTATGAGGGGGTCATGAACTTGAGCCTTGAGAAGTGTAGAGGGCTGAAATGAACAAAGGGACAAAGAGCTTACAGAAGGTTGGGGGAAGCAGGGACTATTTGATCAATGAGAATCATTTAAGTTTAACCCAGGAAATGCAGGATTGCCAAAAAGATGAGGGTGGAGTAGGGATAAAGTACAAAAGTTTGAGAAATATAGCTTGACCCATATTGAATTTCAGGCTGAAGAATTTAGAAGGCAATAGGCAGCCCTTGAATTGTGAGCAGTCACTAAATAAAAATGCTTTAGGAAGGTTATTAGGATTGTATTTATTACATTTAAATGAGGACATTGAGGGCAAGGTGGCCGCATGAAGGATGGTAGCAGTACAGGGGGTGAGCTGCCATCAAGCCTGATCTTGTTAAGATGGAATGAACAGAAATAAAGATAAAAACTAGAGTCAATGAAATGTTTTCAATGATGTGAGGTCTTGAAAATTCTTTGAATTATGGCTCAATGCTCACATTATGATTAGAATATTACTCTGTCTATTAAATCAATATTTGGAATTTCTTTATAACGCCTTTTGACTTGCAGCTATCTGTAGACCTCTGACTCTTACTCATTATCATCCTTATTACTCAATACATCATTGAGTATTCCAAGTGAGTAAATAAATCATCCTTTGCAGAGTTTGTGCTGCATGTTTGCTCTATGTTTTGGAAAAAGATTATACAGCAAAGGTTCTACTAAAGACCTAATTAACCCTTATTATAAATTACTCACTGTTTTCTACTTTTTTCCTATCTTCTTTGCAATGGAAACTGTGGCTGTTTGCTCATTCCTGTGGCATGAGTGCAAATAAGCTCTGATACATATATGTATAGAAATTTTCCTGTGGATGCTGAGGTGAGCAAGGCTGATAGGTTGGAGGAGCAGAAAGAGGGCATAAGGTTTCCAAAACTCTGAGGCATTTTCCAACTTCCCTGAGAAAAGTCTGCATAAAACACTGTGCTCATTTTTGTTTTGTCTATCAGTTTTCTCTTGCTCCCCTTTTGTCTTTGTTCATCTTTCTAGATTGTTGCCTTTCCTTTTCTGCAATTTTTCCTTCCTGCTTCTCTTTTGCCTTCTAGAGCCCTCTCCTTTTCTTCTCTCTTCTACCCCACTCCCTACTCTATCCCTTCCTTACTGGTGTGTAATTACCCTAAGCAAGGAGTAAATGCTCTGATCCAAACAGAACAGCAAATAGTTTTAATGGAGTTCAGGATGTAAAAACAAAAGCAATTGTGCTTGTTTCTTTGTTTTTTATTTTATTTTATTTTTGATACTATACACTGCAGATCCCGATGATGTGTTTTAATAGATAAACCTTAAGCTGTTTTATGTAATCCTATAGTAGACATAAAACATTTTTTGATCATAGACCCATTTCAGTAAAAATATTTAGAGTCGGGCACTCAATAAATGCATATGTTTTAAGCTTATTATATTACTTTCATCTATGTCATATTTTAGTACTATATGATGCGTTATGTAATACATTACACATAAATATAATAAAACTTAAAATATTTAAAGTAAAAAGGAACAATTAAAAGTACAATTTTATTAAAATATAAAGCATATCCTACTTATTTTAGGTAACAACCCAAGGGAAATTACATCCTTAACATGAGATTTATCACCTGCAATAATAGATATAAAGTCATAATTAGCCTTTTTGAAGACTGCAGAAGTTTGATGCTGCATCATCTGATAATGTTCACTTTTGTTTTTACCCCAAAATATGATTAGCAAGTCCATTATGAAAAAGAGAAATGCTTACTGTAGGGCAACTGCTCCCATCTCAGATTCGTTGCAATGATCTTTTTAAGCTGTTGTTTTTTTATGTGAGGTTGTTCATCATGTGAGCTGTTGTTCTTTAATTTTGTTAAAAATTGATTATAAAATCTGGATATCCACTTTCCTGAGCACAGATTCACTGCATCCCATTCAGATAGGCCAGAGCTAGTAAATGAAAGTTTGGTGGTTTTTCTGTTCAAACCTCATGAACACAATGTGGCTCTGCTCACGCTGCATGAGACCTAAAAGAGTACCAGTGACCTAAGTTTTGATTTCTAATTTCTATTTACATAAAAACAAGATCTCAAATAATTTCTCTCTGCCACATGGTGTGGTTTGCTCATCCCCTGAAGTTTTATGTGTGGTTACTGTGAAGACTTAGAAAACCAGCCAAGTCCCCTCAGCCTCCATCACTTCTTTGGACATATTTCTGATATAAGTAGATGCTAGTTCTTTGGTTCCAAAACACTGGTAAATATTCTCTATATGACAGTCTTCCAGGAATCTATTATTCCATTTTACATAATCAGATTCATCTTTTAAACAATTTAAAGTATATGCACATTCACACATACACACACCTTTTCTTTGCTGGTGTTCCACCAGCAGTCCACAATGCATTCCAATTCAGTTTCTATTTTTCTAAAGCTGCCTTTTTGAAGTTGATTGATCCCCTGAACATCTCCGTTTAATATAAAGTGCAACTCATATTTTTAGTAGATTGTTTAGCCTGTGTTAATTTTATGAGTTAGCAAATTTTCATTTCTTTCCTAATGAAAGAATTTTAGTTCCTATCTATAAATATAAGATATAAGTTTGATAAAATACAGGGACTCTAGTAGCAAAGACTCAAAAAGTGAATAAATTAATCAAACAAATATGTAGAGTTGTCTTTGATTTCTCAATGCTTTCATAACATAAATGGCTGTAGTAGAAATATAAATTCAGATTTCGCATGTTCAATTTTGTAATCAGCTTTCCAAAAATTTGGAATGCAATATTATAGTGACCTTGGGTTTCATCAGGACATGAGCCTGATCTCCAAATAATGGTTTAGAAATTTAATCTTTGAAGTAAACAGGCTTTCATATTAATTTATTTCCAGAAAGGAGTTGCTCATTTACTTCAACATATTATCAAGGACTTGGAAAACAATCTTGAAAATTAAGTGGGTGGGTGAATTGAACATGTAGGTATTGGGAGATCCACTATGACTTTTGGTGAAAAGTGTAACTTGAATTTTATAATTCTCTTCATAACATTCTTTTACTGTCTGTGTAACCAAAAAAAAGTGATTTTATTAATCAATGATTTATTTTCTACCTATGAGAGGAACAATAATTCTAGTTACAAGGGAAGACATTGTTATATGTGATGGTTTGGTACTTAGGTATTTAGGAGGAACATCTGTTTTACATATAGGCAGTTGTATTCCAAAACAAAAAAGTAAAGTTGCAAAATTAGGTGAGCAATCATTAGTTTTATCAAATAAATTTATTATTAAGTTCAATATAGATTAAAAAGTCTTGAACAATGACAAATCCTATGTGAAAATAAGAGAACACAAATACTAACATTTAGTTCTTAGTCAACCTTGAAAGATACTGCTTTTTAAAATAAAACATTGCTGCATCTTAATTTTGTTGCCCTGATTCTAAAGGTATTTTATACCATTTCTCCATCCATTAGAGAGAGTATTGAATACTCCATTACAAGGAATGAGCATTTTTAACAGCTTTTCCTTAAATTAATATGACAGGTACTAAAGTGCAATGTTGTTAATCTTTTCCTAAAAGCTTAATGTTGTTATTTAGTTGTTTACTAATAAATCAAAGAAAACATGTCTTGTCATTTTAACTTAGACATAGATGCATGAATCTTCTCCTTGTGTCTTTGGAAATGAAGAGAGGGTCCTACAGGAAAACAAAATTATTTGTTTTCAAGTATTGTATGTAAATATATATATATTTCATGTATATATATTTTCATACATAAATATTTGAATATTTATATATATCAAGCATATATATATATCAAGCATATATATTTTCAACACAGATACGCATTTGAATGTATGATATATATAAAGTGTATTTTCAAACATACATATTTGAATATGTGTTTATATATAAGCATGTATACTTTATATATATCACGTGTTCAAATATATGTTTGAAAATATATATACTTTATAAATATCATATATATTCAAGTATATGTTTGAAAAAATATACATATATACTTTGAATATATATATTTGAATAGGTTTATTCAAATATATATATTCAAAGTATATATGTATATGTGTATATATATATATGAATATATATATATTTATTCAAATATATATATATATTTATTCAAATATATATATATTTATTCAAATATATATATATTCAAATATATATGTTTGAAAAATATAACATATATGCTTGATATATATCATATATATTAATATATATATTTGAAAAATACATATTCTTGATAAATATCATAACTTGCTATAAATAATATACCTGAAAAGTTGAAATTATAACAATCATATCTAGAAAACTCTTTGCAAACTATAAATAACATTGTTTTATCTATCTTTGCAGGTATCTATTATTTGATTTTCTTGATTCTTTGTTATTTTCTTGAATGTCAACCAGAATAGAATACTTGTTGGTGGTTTAATAATTTCATGTGTAATAGGTTTCTAATTATATTTCAGACTCTTGTGTTCATCCCCTCTGGAGATTTGTTTATTTAAAATTTTGATACAGACCTGTCTTCATTTTCTGGAATGTTTTTTTAAAATCTTAGTTTAAAAGGATTATTCTGATTGAGCTGATAATTTGGCATTGCAGACTATCCGGAAATAAGATAATATGCACATTCAGGGTAACAACTTTTTCCCTATATTCCCTTTCAGTGTATTGTGGCAATAAATGCAGAACAAATATTTAATGAACAAGTTGGTGAAGTAAAGATAGAATAGGCTGTTTAGAGGGATGATTTATAAAATGTAGCTAAATATCTAAATTTAAGTCTCCCTTTTGCATCATCATCTGAGCTCTTAATAAAAATTCTTTTATTGTGGATGATGACAAGAGTGAAAGTATAGTACACTTATACCAGTCTAATTTTGTGCCAAGTTTTGCTTTGGTTTTAGTTATTTTTCATTCCATGAAAAGAAAAATAAAGACTTGAAAGAGTAGTTAAGGTAGGAAATCTTGTCCAGAAAGTCATATAGAGATAAAGAGTTCTGTCTTTCCTGAAGATGTTTCTTATTGAATTAATCTTGTAGAAATGTTGATGGATAAAAGTTTGGCCTGATCATTACATAATAAGTTGGTTCCTTCCCAAGTTATTAAGTTTTTAGAATCATTTTCAAAGCTGTGATTATTGGGTTTCATAAAATGTTAATGTTAGTTATGAACTATTCAACATTTCTCTCATGTTCAAGAATTAAGAGGATTTAAAAGTAAACATATTGAGCAGAATAAACAAATGGCAAATTAAATATTTTAATTGCTTGAAGGTATGTTATCATCACATAATGATGATTCATTGACAATCTATTGACCTGATTGGATAGTGTACAGGATTTGAAAATAAGGAATTTCTTTTTTATAAGAGTTTGTATAAACTAGTTTTGGAGAGAAAATTGCATTGGTAATGCATAATAATTGATCTAAATATATTGATAATAAAGTTACAACTATAAGAAATATTGGAGAAACTTGAAGTTTGTTTAAAATGTTTTGCTTTGACTAGCAACCTTGGGTACTCAGATCGCTCACCTCACATCAAATGGTGATGCTACCTTTTAGACCCCAAAGAATTTATCGCTTATGTCAGTTAAGTGGTGTTGCCTTCTTCTTTAGAAGCATCTAGTTTAAGTTTTTGAGGTTGAAAAGTTCAAAAATGAGAGAGATTGGATGTTATGCTATAAAAATGCTGTAAGGGGCAAGGGGAAGGTCCAGTAGGAACACAGAAGTGTTCTCAGGGTGTAGTAGGAAGAAAATAGTTAAATTTGATCACGAGTTACACAAGTACCATTCTGTGTCAAGTAACTAATTTTACCTCACCACACGAAAGCACCTCTCATCCCCAACTCTCTCCCTTCTTTTCAGATTTCCCAATTCTACTTTATCAATGAAGCCAAAGATGGGTCAAGATCGGAATATTTAAATGACACACATATCTTTTCCTTTTCTTTATTCAGTCATCTCTCATCAGTTTCCCCATCCACTACTTCTCTATATTCCAAATAGATGGCCTCTAAAACGCTGCCAATTTTGTTGCATATCAATACCCCCCTCCCCCCGTTGGCAGCAGATGTGATGCAAGCTTAATTTACCTTGACATTCATAAATCACCTCATCAAAATTCTGATTGTAGTTATTTAATTTTTTCATCCCATATACAGCCATTAAGCTGCAATCCTCACCATTGCTCAAAGAATCTCAATATTCTCCACTTCATTTGGGGGATGTCTTCAGTCTAGACTATGATCTTGCTATTTATTTGAAATGCTATATGTTTCAGACTATGTTTCAAATATTTCCTCTCACTGTTGCTTTATCAGAATCCTTTTCCTTAAATAAATGATCTTTCTCTTTTAAAAGTCCAAGATTCAGTTTTTATGATATTTTTCAGTCTACTTTTTTATTTATCTAGTCATTATTATCCACATAATCTCACATGAAGACATGTTAACTTTGTGTCACAGATAGTAATGCTATTAAGCACATGTCAAATAAATAAATGGTTGATGCATCTATGAATATATTGCCTTGTGAGATCATTTTGGGGTGACAGACAAGAAGGGGACTTTTTGTTCAAATGTTCATAATTATTTTCCAATAAATAATAATAATACAACAAGTTAAAATGATACAATAAATCAATAGAAAAATGTCAATAAATAGCACATAAAGACTCCAGGGACATTTACTATGTCTTACCTTGTTCATCTACAGTTTCAGAGACTCCTCTAAGACCAATGTATAAAAACTAATATATGGTCATTTTTGTGTTTGTTTCATTGTAACTTATTTACTGCACTTATAACATCCTTATGTTTTATATTAGCTAAGTCTTAGTTTATATTTTCATATATTTTATTGTGGATTTTGTTCTAACGTTCTCTCTTGCCAAAGTGGGCCATAAAGCACTTGGGGATGAATTGTTATGAAGTTTTACATATGATTTTAAGAGGTAGAGATAAGAAAATGTTGGACACGCTGAAACAATGGTTTGAGTAGAGGTAGACAAGATAAAAAATATTAGTCATGTGGAAGTCAAAATTTTCTTGCGTAGCATGGTAAAATAATAGGAGTTCAAGACTAGGAAATTAAAAATCTCACATTAGAAAGCTTAGACATATAGTTGCCCAAAATAGTTGGAAGTTTTGCCAGTTGGGAATTACCAATTGCTAAGTAGGGAAGTCTTCATTTTTAGGAGTATGTATGGTTGGGAGCTTAAAGGGTGGACTGAACATATGAAAAACTGGAGATGAGAAAAGGGTCTATTGTGAATGATTAGGTAACATGCTCTAAAGTGGATAGTGTGGAAGCAGAGCCCTGGAGTGATGGCAGAAGTAGACTGAGAGCACATTTGATTCTCAGACTCAGCACAACTTTGTGAGATTTCTGTAGAAGGACAGGGAAAGCTGACTGGGGATCACAGGTGCATGAGAAAGGGGGAAAGCTATGAAAATCAAATCAATTTCTAGTACATGAAACTAGAAATACATAAAGAAAATAAATAGCAAGAGAATAAGGGATGAAATGAAAATTCTTTAAGAACAAGCAAAAGAAGAGGAATCAGAAGAGGAAACCAAGAAGAATAATACAAGGTTCACATGAGGAAGAGTCACCATACCTTCTAAAGGAAGTATGTCAGGATCCCAAGTACAACACACATAGTTAGGGAATTTAAGCCAGGAGACCATCAAAGAAACATTCAAATCAAATAAATACTGAGAAAACCACTAGATCTTGCAACCATGAGGATATGGTGGGAAGTTGCTAGTCATACCTAGCAAAGGGTTACCTTTACTAGGGATGGCTGGAAGCCAGATTTAAGGCTGAGTAGCAGTTGCCTATGAATGACTCATATTAAGCATTTTATCTTTGCAGATTTGAAGATTGTTATTAAATGTTCTCATTCAGCTGTTTCATTTTTTGAAAAAAATGAGTCATTTTCCTTTTATTTAAATTCATAAAAAGTAGTTTCAAAAGTTAAAAATTCTTTTTGTGTCTCTTTGAAATACTGTCTCAAACCTTTCATGCCTCATTTTACATGGGAATCTGTTCCTAACAAGGGATGGGGATAGGCACAGGGTTAAACATTAAAATGGATGCACAAAATGGAAATTAATGATCCCTGCTGGATCACTGGAGTAGGACCCACACATTTTTCTGGGATGTTTGTGTAAAGAGGAAGTTAAAGGTTTATGAAACATGCAGTATAGGCATAGTCATAAAATGTCAATGAGAGATGTTCAAAGTCAGCTAAGGTAAAGACCAAATCAAATAGACAAAGATACTTTATTTATTCATTGATATTTTAAACATCACATGTATGTATTTCCACTGCAATGTCTTTGCATATGAAATCTATAGTACAGACTGGGATATGTGCTTAATATCTGCTTTTCTTTATTCCTTTGCTTTTTAGTAGCAGACCCTGACTTTTAGCTGGACACATAGTCATCTGAAATTTAGGTATATCCATGTAACAAACATCTTTCCAATAAGATATAAGTGGAAGTATAAATGGAAGTTTATGAGACTTCTGGGAAAGCTGACTCAAGATAGATGTCTCAGTTGAGAGAGTTTCTTTCTCTCGACTTTAAAACTGTTTTAAAGTTAAAAACAGAAAATCTAAGTTTCTGTTTAAAAACAGAAACTTAGCACATCTGTTTCTCTCTTTTATTCTCTTTGTAACAACATTATGACTGATGTTGCAGCAGCTTCATTGGACTTTGAGGTGATCTTGCTGTTATAATTCATATGCTAGAATAGTATAACAGATTAGAGTCTATTTTCTGATGGAACTGATTTACCTGTATGAGGTTGCTAATATTTGGGCTTCTTTACATAAGAGATAAAGAAAGTTGTATCTTCTGTGAGTTTCACTTATTTAGAATTTTTCTGTGAATGTATCCAAATCCAAGACCCATTAATAAAAAAAACAATGTAAACTATTTTGTGTCAGTCCCCTCTAAAACATAGGAAAACCCTGAAGACATCATAAATTCTTTTAAAGCAAGGTTTAATTTCTTGACAGATAAGTAAGCTGAGTAAGGATGTTAACACCTAACATTGTTGACTCTGGCAACAGAAAAAGGACTCAAGATAAAAAGTAATTTCTTAGTTCTTGAACCCAAGCAATAACTTTTCAGGGAGAACTACACGTGCAGTAAATAATAAACCTCACTTTGAACTTTTTTTTCCAATGGCGTGACCACGGGTAAAGCATCTCCACATCTCTGGAAAGGGGATTGCCCCTACTGTCTGGCTGGTTGTGATGAATTTTAAGTGATTAAATGAGGTAACATAAGAAGTAACATATGTTAGTTCTTATTTCCCCCTTTCTCTTCTCTGAGAATAAGAAATTGGAAAATTATGAAATAAGCCAGACTGATTCAGATCATTAAATGAGGCACTTTCCTTAAGCATTGCTATTGATGTTTTTCTTAGCACTAGTATATTTATTGTCATAAGTGTTATATTTATTGTTTTGAACCCCCCAAATATCAGACTTTGCTTTTTTTTTGCCAACACACTTACCTTCTATGCTGTTCTAGAAAAAAAAAAGTTTTGAGAATAATTAGTTAGTAGATATGCTTTAGTTCATGACATAGAAATTAATCATATTCTGTTTTGGTGTGTCAAAATTTAAAATGATTCTATGTCAACGCTGTAAGATTTTTCCTAATATACTGTCATTCATACTGACTTACAATTAGCTTCCTCATTTGGTTCCATGTAGATTTTTACATAGCTATTTCATTGACATTTAATTTTTAAGTAGTAAAAATTATATTCCTATGAACTTTTCATTTTCCTTTCCCCATCATCCCCAATTTTTAATTCTAATATAAACAACATCTAATTAGCTTTATTTCCAGAAGTATTCAGATGTACACCTTTTTCCTCAAGGTTTTAAATGCATATGGTTGTCAATATATAACAGGTGGCAGTAGAGAAGCAGCTATCCAGAATTAATTATTTTCATCATACATTTAATATTTTGAAATTAATTTATTAATTTGTATAAAAAAGAAATGTAGAACAGAATCTGCTACAGACTAGAAAAATAGAGAGCAATATGAATAATTAACATATGGGTTTCTGAAGAGATCTTCATTAATCATTAGCAACTGTTATAAATATTTTAGATTTTTATTAAAAATCTGATGCCAAATATTTTATAATTTGCATGTTGAGAGAGTAGTGCTTGGGTAACATTTCATAAAATAAATTTAGTTAGCTGGAATTTCAGAACTGAACTTACAAATTCAGGTTTTGTTCACGTGATCAATAATAAATAACCTATAAATAATTGTCAAAATAACAATCATATTTTTAAAACGTGGTTTGGTCTTTATTCTAAATATGTTGTAAGCTTTGCGCAAGATACAGATAAAAGGGGCATGTGTAAGCCTTTTTCTTAAAAAAGTTATTGTGAAACTTCTCAAGTATGTAACTGATTTATTTAAAGATGTTCTATCAGATATTTTCATTATAGGTAATCTTTAAAAAAGTCTTTGTGATGCACTGTCAGGATGGAGGGAAATCTCAAAATGGCTTGCCCAACTCTTTATGATCACTGGCTTCTGCTAACTTTCATTGCCCCTTAAACTGCCCATCATCATGCACTGCTGCATTTGTCCTCTGTTCTGCAAATAGCGTGCCCATGGCCAGAATTGTCCTCTTCCACCTCCCCACTTTGAGTAGGAAAATCCTGTTCTCTAGCATCAGCTGAGAGATGATCTCCTCTGCAAGACTTCCTGAACTTTAGCCCAGATGAAGAATCTGCCTGTGTGTTCCCAAAGCACGCCGTGATTCCCTACTGCAACCACCAAAGCCTCACCATATTCTCCTGGTGTTCCAGGCTGAGTTCACTTTCAGATCAGGAGCCACTGCTAGAGGATTGAATCTTCATTCCCATGGCAAACCCCTCTCTGTCAAGACACTGGCCCAGAGCAGGCAACCAATTCATGTCATGAGTGAGTGAAGTGAAGAAAACGAGACTGCTCTGCATATATATCTGTAGATACAAATTCTAACCGTGACTACATTTGTTCCCTGTTACTGAATTGGATTTCAGCTTGGACAATTAGATTCCAACCACCGTTAGGAATAAGTGTACGCCTGTTGCCTGATTGATTTAGTCACAGTTTTGGTGCCAGTTGTGAAGCTGACTGTGATGGTCAGAAGACAGTAGGATATTTATTTCTCAATTTCATTAACTAGTGAGTTCAACATCAAGATACAGCAATAAAAATATATCATTTGCCAAGGGTGTGTGAAATACTAATATTTATATTAAAAATATGAATTCAGATAGCTTTAACAAACAGCTGGACATTTAAATAACTAAGTGGAAGTTGGTGGCAAATAAATAGATTAATTATGAATTAAATTAAAATATTATCTCAGCATTACATACATACATTTTGTATTTTAGATTTACAATTGTTTGATTTCACTTAAACTTAAAAGAAAGTTGGGTAAACGCAGGAGACTAAACATACCACAAAGAGATTGTTAGATTTTCTTTTCAAAGACTGCAGTAGTTTTTCTCCTTTCTATATTTATCCTTCAACAGTAATAATAAAATAAGCGGCAAGAGTCGAACCATGTAATCACTCCTCCATGGCCTGTTTAAGCAACCCTGTCATCTAGGTCTGTCTTCAGCTCAGAAGCAGGCTGGACACATTCAGGCCGCCAGGCCACCAGATGGGACGCCGGAGGTGGCAAGGCCACCAGGGTGACTATCAAATCCAAGGTATAAAACTCGTAGGCAGGAATCCATCCACATCCTCAGGACCGTCTGTGTTTGTTGACAATTTGGAGAAAACAGCATCTCATGCGCTTTGATTTTATATCCCCTCTCTGTACTCTTCTGCCTACATTGGTTTCCTTTGCACTTTTATCCCATCATTTCCTGACAGGTACTGGTTATTTCTTTGTAGTGAGGGGTGATTACTACAGCCTTAGAAAAAGGATGATCAGCTGGCTGATACCACTGTCAGCGAATTTCAGAAAATAACCACCACCCTCCCAAACCCCAGAACCTACAAATGTAAAACGTATTGATCATCGCCTTACCCTGGCTGCCTCTGGGTGTTTTATCCTGAGAAATCGCCCCTTGACTTAAGAGAGGCTAAGAGGTCAGACAAACTGCTGTAGGCCATAGGTAGAGTCCTACAGGTGACTTTGGGAGGGTTGAAACTCAGTTTGTGGAACAGTACAAGGTGAAATCAGATGCTCATACTTGGGGGAGGCAATGTGGCAGTGAGAATGGTTCCCTGCACCTCTTTCCAAGGTCGGATTGGGAAGGAATGCTATGCAATGCTTTTGTTCCTTGCTGCCTATCTAGCTCAGATTTACTATCTCTACCACTAACCTCAGCTACTGGCAGCTTCTCCTGCTCCAGTGCATCCTGGAAACCCAAAGGAATCTAAAAGAAGCAGAATAGTTCTCCCCTATCTATGGCATGAGATGGGTGCCAACCAATTGCCTGTTCCAGATTCCTCAAATCCCTGTTTCCATTATCATTGCATGCTATGGCATGGTTTATGGTTTGGTTCTGTTGATTCTGACAGTTTAGCTGACAACAGAAGTTGCTGAGGAAGACAAAAGAGATAGGTGTGAGAGGGGAAGGAAAAGGTGAGGAAAATGGAAAGGGAAGGGATAGAGAAAGAGGGAGGAGACAGAAACAACAATGA
Organism: Uropsilus gracilis; assembly: GCA_004024945.1. Classification (NCBI taxonomy): domain Eukaryota; kingdom Metazoa; phylum Chordata; class Mammalia; order Eulipotyphla; family Talpidae; genus Uropsilus; species Uropsilus gracilis. The sequence goes on from PVHY01000218.1 coordinate 94,941, forward strand.
CAGGGAAGTGACAACACAAGTCATATTCCTTCTTTAATAAATCTGAGTGTATACAGGTAGCATAAAATCTTTTTAAGAACAGTTCTTAACTACTTTAATTCTTAAAGTTTCCTTTTTTGCTCTCTCAAGGACGTTTATTCATTGAGTATATAATTCGGACATCTATTAAAAATAACTGCATATTCCTCAAAGAGAGCATATGCAGTAAGGAAAATTAAAGTGGAAAGATTTCTGCTTGTAAATATTAAATTCTCTATTTTGTCAGTGAGTCTAATTCAGAGCCTGATGTCAGAAATTAGGTCATACTTTCATTTGTCAGAAACTAGAGCGCATACTTTCATTTAATAGAAAGCTGTTACTTAAAAAAATGTTTGGGTTTCTCTTATATATTTGTTTTTTATGTTTTAAACTTGTCTCCCCTCCTCTTCTTAAGAATCTATGATAGCTGCCTCTGTTTTGGGTTCCACTGCTTCCCTCAGTTTCTTTGGAATGGGACTAGGAGAAGTTAACAAAGAGGGAGTTGGTCTTGTCTGTACAAGTGATGCCCTTTGTTTCTAAATCTTTTTTTTTTTCTTTTGAGACTAGGTCCCGCTATTTTTGCCTGTGGAACCGCAGGCTCACGTTGCCCGGGTTACCACAGACTCAAGCAATCCCCAGCCTCAGCTTTCCAGGTATCTGGGATTACAGGTGCATGCCACCACACCCAGCTATATTTTTTTAGAACTAGGTCTCGCTACATGCCCCCGGCGAGACTCGAACTGTGATCCCTGGTCCCGAGCACAGCTTCCTAGGCTGCCACTTACAGACATGCGCCACCATCTCGGGCCCTGTTTCTAATTCTTTGAATCAGAGTCTGAATGTAGTTGGGAAGTAAGCTTTTATGTGACAAATGAATGATAGTTACCCTTGTTGTAAACTTCAGCAGATGGAATGAAGTTGATAAATTCTGAGGTCTTCCACCTTTCAACACTGGAAATGGAGCTGAATTAGAGACACAGTCCATGCACTAGGACTTTTTCCTATTGGGCAGTGTTTGTGGTGCTCTGAGTAGGAAAGCATTGCCAAGTACATTTGTGATTTCTCTCGGAGTGTATGTAAACAAGGCCAACAGCAGCAGATTCAGATAGGATACAGTATAGAGAGGATTGCTAGGGTTCTATTTTTGCAAAAAACTTCGATTGAGCTAAGTCATTAAAATGGAAAAGACAGTATATTTTGAGTAATAAATATAATGTGTTGCTATATATTCAATCATGCCACTTGTCACTGCCATTATTCTGCCAGTAGCGAAATGGAGCAGCTGCTCTTGCAACTGGCATATGATCAAGCATGTTCTAGAATTTATCTTGGTTCTTGTTAAAAAAAGTAAAATTAAGGATACCTTTCTCCTCTGAAAGATTAAGAGAAATAGCATGACTCACATTCTATTGATCTCAGTCATTACTTTGCTGTTCCAACTCTAGATCTCAATCCTCCATATCTCAACACTGCTATGTCCATTGCTATATCAGACTTTATCCGTGCTCTACATTCAAGCATTTCTGCTCTGTCTGCTGAAGAACACCCCTTCCTATGTCCAGTAACTCACTATATTTCTCAATCTTTTCTCTGAAGAGAATTATACCAATAAAACAATGGGAAACTGCTTTGTAGGTTTGCCGAGAAAGCAGTCCTACAAAGCATGTCCTATTTGGTGAAGTGGTTGTCATCATCCCTCTTGGTGGCCTTTTCACCTTTATTTACTGTCTGTGTAGTCAATGCCGCTCTGAACTTCATGTCCTAGCCTTATGCCTCATTACCACCATCTTCTCTCATAAATCTACCATATTCATTGATAATGCCTTATGAATAAATATTCAAATCATAATCCAGCATGTCACCATTTTGTTGAGTCTTTTAAGTAGTTATGGAGTGTATGGCATCACCTTCTTGCTATTATTGCTTCCTCATTACTTTTGGTAAAGGGGAAGCCAGTTTCTGGCTTCTAGATTTCCTGACAACCTTATCTGTTAAGACTTTTCCTCCTCAGCCATCACTTCTATCCTTGCATTATTTTTAAATATTTTACTCTAATATTTACTTTTTTATATGCTGGGCTACTTTTAAGGAATTTTCCATTACCTCAGGACTTCCAGTGCACTATTCTTATGGGTTATCTGTTTACTAGACATGACTTCATTTTTCTATTTTTCCATCACCCATCATTTGAATACTCTCTTGACATATCCTTAAATCCTTGCCCATATCTTTTTCTATTACACTGATTTGGAAAATCTCCAGGCTGTGTAAGGCCTCTCATTTGATTTTTATGTGCCTGTATTGGACCAGCAATTACTCAATTTGATGATTAAATTTTGTTCTCAATTAATAATAAAAAGTAAATCAACATTGAACATTTTCCCCTACCCTGATCTCTTTCCCACCCTCAAGATGACATTTATACCTTCTTTTAAACTTTGTTTCCTTATCTCCAAATGTTTAGATGTTTACTTAGACCTATTCTTTCTAAAATTAAATTTTTGTCTCCTTACATATGCATCTATTTTCTCCTTTTTTTCTGTTAAAATGGAAGAAGAGACCCTCTATCAAAGATTGTTCTACTTATCCCATAGGACACAACTCCTATAAAACTCACCTTTTCAAATACTTTTTCAACTATCCTTCATTTCTTTTCCATATCATTTCCCCACTGTGGTGAGTCATTCCTACCAGTCTCCCCCCACCCCTTACCCTAACTTCTATCAGTTTTCAAGTGGAATTTCACTTTCTGAAAGTCCCCTTCCAATTCCTCTAATATAAACCAACAAAAACTTTCTTTGCTCCTTAGACTCCATGCAGTTACTATCCCATTTCTTGAACATAGATAAACTTATCAGAGATTCTGTAGAAACTGTCTCCTTCCCCCAAATCCATTATTTTTCAATTGAATATGATTTTTTTTCTATCAGCCAATTGAAAACTGATCCTTTAAGATCACAGTAACTGTTACATTGTCAAATATATCAAAAAATTATCTTCACCCTACTCATTTTCAAAAGTACTTAAAAGTTGATTGCCATTGTCCTATTGAAACACTCAGGGTTCTTAGTTTCACTGACACAGCAATTTATAGGTCTTTTCTCTGTTTCTTGTTTCTCTTTTTCAGTTTCCCCTGCCAACTGACTTGTAAATTTGGAACCCTGTTCGGTTTCCTCTTTTCTCTCTTTACATTCTCTTGCAAGCTCATCTCTTCTGAGACATTAAATACCATTTGCAAGCCTATAGCTCCTTAAGTTTTTATCACTAGTCTAGATTCTCCTTAACTACAGCTTCATGTATCTTAAATATTTTATCTTTCTGACATCTACTTAGATACTTCATAGACACTGCAAGCTAAATATACTGCAAATTCAACCCTTCATATTAACGTGATCATCCTCTTTAACATGTTCATCCAATGAGAATGCTTGAAGTCTGTTTCTTCTTACCTGCCAAACCACCAGCAAGCTCTCTGCTTCTGTTTAGACCTCCACCCTATCCTGTTAGTTAGTCCAAACAGAATCATTTCTTCCTCAACACCTGCATAAGAGCAGCCAACTTTCCCCTTTGCTGCTTTTACTCTATGTCAATCAGAGTGATTTTTATAAAAGTAAGCTGTCCTTTTTAAAGAACTACCCTCTCTAAAGGATAATCTTAAGTGACTTTGCTATTTAAGATCAGTGCTTTTCTACTCCTGTGAAATATGACCCAGATGTCCTTTGGCTTAAGACCCTGTGTTATCTGACTTTTGCCTAATCCCAGAATTTCATCTTAGACTGTTCTTGGTGACCATGTCTTATGCACATGGATCTTTTTATTTCTAAATTCCTTGACTACTTCTTAGGGGCTGTGCATATCTGTATGTTTATACTTGACTTTCTGATCTTTCCTACTTTTTCAGAACTGACCCCTGTTTCCTGAAAACTGACCCTGCATTGTACAGGTCAGTTCAAAAGTCAAACATTTTGAGAATTTCCCTTGACTACACAAGGAACCCACCCTTATTAGTCCTTAACATATCATCCTCTTTATTTAATTTATTGAAGTTCTGATAATTTAAACTTATTTTTGTTTGTTCATATATGTGTCTAACTTATAATATTCCCCACTAAAATGTACCAAAATGTCAGAAAATGTGTCTCTTTTTGATCTTCTTGTTTTCTAATTGCCTGGCATATAATTTCTAGTTGCTAAGTGATGTCTATTCAAAATTCATCTTGAATATGTGGGAATTTTTTGTTATATTTATCATATATTACTTTATTTTATATTTGGTAAAAATGTCTATGTATACATATATATACATATATACACATATGTTTCCACACATTTTTCTGAATAATAATTCCTAATAATACATATTTATATAATAGTCTGTAATTATGTGGTAGCTTCTATTTTATTATCTGAAAATTATTAAGAGATCTTAATTGATGAACAAGCAGAAGGGTAACCTTGAGTCATTAAAATAATTGTACATAGAGACTGAACTCTCCTATTTTAAGCCTTCCGCTCTAACATATATCAGATTCTGATTCAAGACCTCTAGCTGACTGCTTTAACTCAGTGACCCTCACATAGGAAATGATGTGCGAGCAAGCTGAAATAATTTAAATCAATAAAGTAAGATTTATATTTTATAAAAGAATATATTAAATACTTATATATTTATAAAAGATTCATTTACTGATAACCATGAAATGAAAAATAATACAGTTAAGGGGAAAATAAAGCTTTATTAGAATGACAAGAATAATAATTACAGTTCTCTTACCTGAGTACTAAGTTTTCTAGAAAACTTTCTGGACTCTGGGACTATATATCTGAGTGTGACACAGATTATCTGATCTCATTGTGTGGGAGACACATGTATAAAAATGTATATATGACACAATGTGCAAAGTGCCAGAGAAGAGTGCTGTATGAAGTGCTTGCTATGTATAGAAGGAAACTTATAATTCTGGAAGCAGATGGCTAGATGCCCAGGAATGCTCCACAGACAAACCTTGGGACTACTATTTAATAATGAGTAGGAGAGGGTCAGGTAGAGAAGGTGAAAAGTAAGAGGAGAGATTTTTCAGCAGAGGAGAAAGGAATGAAGATGGGAAAGTGTCATTTCACAAGAATGGTCACAGAAAATAAGAAAGGAAGTGGCAAGAAATGTTACCCACATTCTAGCTGTGCTGTTTCTGTAAAGAATGATGAATCCTTAGGATGCTCTATCAGTAAGTGAAAACATTCTATTCTGCATTCTATGCAGATTAGCTCTGAGACATTTTAGATTTAAAAATCCATAGTCTCACTAACATTATTTTAAAGTTGTTTAAATAACCAGACTAAACATTTCTTTCCACTTTTCTTAAGAACAGGGGTCATTAAGTCTGCTCAAACATGGTGGTCTTTTATCTAGATATTTCTGCATCTTTAGATGATTTAGGGTCTAAATGTCAGGCTATCAATTTCAGGATCATTTAAAGATTAAATTGAAAAAGTTTGACTCATTAGAGCTCTGCCCATGACTTTTTAAAAAGAATATATATATATATATATATATATATAGAGAGAGAGAGAGAGAGAGAGTGGGTGTTTATGTGATGGGAAGAGTCTAGAAATGCTTTCTTGTTCAAAAAAAATTTTTTTTGCAATCTATGAATTATAATGATAAATATGCTTTATTAGAAATTCAGCTTATTTTATTTTCCTTATTTTTAAGGTATAAATAATTTTCTAGCAGTTACAGTCAAAGACATATTTAAACTATCGTTTGGCTTAATTTCTTTTTTAAGTTTGAGTTTTTTTCTAAATCGTCTTGGATTCTCTAACCCTTCAAACTCATGCATAGAAAATATAAGCCAGGGATTAGAAAACAGACTTTTTTTTTTTTTTTTTTTTTTTTTGAGACTAGGTCTCACTATTTTTGCCTGTGGAACTGCAGGCTCATATTGCCCGGGGTACCACAGACTCCAGCAACCCCCAGCCTCAGCTTCACCACACCCAACTATTTTTCTGGGGAGACTAGGTCTTGCTTTGTGCCCCAGCGGGACTTGAACTGTGATCCCTGGCCCTGAGCAAGGCTTCCTAGGCTGCCACTTACAGGCAGGCACCACCATGCCTGGCCTGTTCCTCTCCTTCTTATAAGCAGCCTTCTGACAACTGAGAGTTGTTTTACATAACCCCTTTCCAGGCATTAACATTTTCTTTTCTACTTGGGTAGAAAAGAATTCTTTTCCTGGTTGAATGGAACAATAAGCAGGGAGATGATGTTTAAATTCCCCTATGTTTCAAACAATTCTCCTGCTTTATGTACAGAGGTAGTTTCTGTTCATCATGATCTTTCTAGGTTTGAAGTGTGGACTTACTTTCTTCTCACTGGCTTCCTTTTCCTTGGCATTTAAATCTAAACTCTCTGCTATTTGCCTGTCATTCTACATAAAAAGGTTCCTCTCACACTTGTAGCCATTCTCCTACTCCTACCTATCCTCCTTATTCTATCCCTAGTCTCTTTCTCCAACCCACTCCATTCTCTTTCTTTCCCTTTTAACTCTTCTCCCACCCTCTTTTTAATTAATCAAGTTATTGATACAAAATCTTCACTCTGCTATAATAATATCAGGTATCACTTTGATTTATACCTCCTTTTTGGGTGAAATATGCTTCTTCCTTGAGATTGAACTTTGCCTTGTGCTTTGATCACTGGTGTGTAAGGGATACAGCACAAGCAGATTTGATCTGTGCTTATAATCTTGGGTTTGATTTCTTATACTTCTGATGCAGCCATGAACTAACATTCCCTTGATATTTGTCACTTCTGTTGTTGCCAGAATGAAAGAAGTGGAATAGAGTCATCCAAGTCACGCCATACACCTACTTCCTGAAGCACAGCTGCACTGCCATCTGCAGATGCATGGTCAAGAATAAACTTCCATTACTAAATGTCGCTAGATTGTTGTGGTATCTTTCCTGCAGAAAAGATGGCTGATATAGAAACTGATAACACGTGGGATACTGTCATGAAAGTCTTAAAATATATGTCATTGACTTTTGGATAGTAAGATGATGGAGAAATCTTTAAGGTTTGTAAAAGTATAATCCATTTTTTTCTGGTAAGCATTTAATAAAATTATCACTTGTGGTATCTATAAAGTGTGTCAAATGAACCTACAGAGTGGGTTTCACATGACTAGTAAGATATGACAAAACCAAAGGTATGACTGAAACACCTTTTGTTAACATATTCAAAATTATTAAGGTGGTTACTAGTAGATATCTTATGATAAAGTATGCAAAGTGTAGTCCTAGAAAGCCTAAGGGAATATTCTCACAAATGTCTGACTCACTCCAAGTCTAAATAAATAGAGGATATGAGTAGAACTTAAAAAGTTATGGAGACTAAATGAAAAATACTGTGTCAAAGGGGGACTAGGAATAATGAATACAGGGTGTCAATTTGATAATGTATCATTAAAATGTTGGTGGTGTGTGGGTCAACTGTGTACCCATGTCAAGGTGTGAACTATACTCCTCAAGTCTATATAGCAGTGTAAATTAATATAGTTTACATTGTCAATATAGTTTTACTTAATAAATGATGGGGGTGAATTTTGGTTCTTGAAGTTGGCATAAGTCAAATACAAAAAAATAATATCTCACAAATTTTTTAAGAAAAAACACCATCAGCTTGGAACAAAAAAGGAATTTGACTATTAAAGATATAAAAATCTTGGGTCTCCAACTTGCTGCAGGAAAGAATATGTACATTTACTGTCACAAATTACTCCTGATGTACTACTTTCATTAGTACCTCTAATTTTGGTTTGTTGTGTTTTCATTTTTATTCCATTAAAATATTTTATAATTTCCAATTTTTCTTTGACCAATGGTTATATAGAAGTGTGTTATTTTATTTCTAGAGTCAGAAGAGTCTCTAAATGTTACTGATTTTTTAATTCAATCACATTATGGTAATTTATATAACTTGAATCATCTAAATTAGTTGAGGTTGTTTATGTTTATGATATATTCTACCACGGTTAGTATTGGACATGCACTTAACAAGTCTATTCTGCTGTAAGCTGGAGAGGTCTTCATAAGTGTGTTAGCTAAGTTGACACTTTTCTTATTTCTATCTTTCATGGCTAAACAATGATTTTTCTATACATCTGTTTTTCCATTACTGAGTAAGGAGTATTAAAATCTGAGTATAGTTGTGGTCTACTTAGACTTTTCATTTATATTCTTTTATTTCAGGTATTTTGATGCTCTGATATTGTGTCAATATTTAAGATTGTTATATTACTGTTATTAAATTAATTTTCTATTTGATGACTTTATTCCTGGTCATATTTGGAATTATATGTGTCTGACTAAGTTTGAGACTCCAACATTTGTCGGATAAGGTTGACATATGTCTTTTCCCATCTTTTTGCTTGTATATTGTATTTGTCTTTATTCTTACTATATATTTCCTGTGGTCATCATGTAACTGTTTTTGTTCCCTCCTCTCAGTCTTATTGTGATGCCATCGATTTATGACATGCATTAGTTTAAGTATGCAATGTAATTGATTTGATTCTTTTTATTTAGATATATATTCAATGTTTTCCACAATAAGTTCAGTGAATAGCCTTCATCTCACACAATTTATTTTTGTAAGAACTTTTAAGATTTACTCCTTTATCAATTTTTCAAATATATGAGACTATATTGTTAATTATTTTTGTTATGCTTTATGTTACATCTCCAGAACTTGTTTATCATATAACTGAAAAATTATAGCTTTACCCATTCCCCCCACTTCTGGCAACCAAAATCTTTTATTTGTTTGTATGAGTTCAGTTTTGGTTGAGATTCCACACAAGAGTAAGATCATATAATGTTTATTTTTATCTGTCTTGTATACTTCATTTGACATAATGTTATCAAGTTTCATCTGTATTGTTGCAAGTGGCAAGAATTCCTTTTTTTTTATGACTGAATCATATTTCTTTGTGTGTACATACATATTCTTTATCCATTTAGCTGTTGAAAACTTAAGTTGTTCCTTGTCTTGATTATTATAAAATATGATACAATGAGCAGTAGAGCAAATATTTCAAGATACCTATTTCATTTTTGTGGGACACATACACAGAAGTAGAATTATCAGATCATTTGGCAGTTCCATATTTTTAAAATCCAATTGTCACCTTGACTTTTAATGGCCTCTTTTAGCCTTTTATATTTAAGATGAATATTAGATTTGAATCTATGATCTTGTGGTTTGTTTTCCATATGTCAATTATGTCCTGTTTTCCCTTTTTTTGAGGGGGATGGTTATTTGAATATGTATTATAGTTTTATTTTGTCTCATTATTAGATTGTAATTTATAAATCTTTTTTTGTTTTGGATATTTCTTTAGCTTTTATATGCATTTTAGACACCATGATATATCTTTAAGTGAAGTTAATCAAATTTATCTGTAGATCATGAATGGCCAGGCACGATGGCACATGCCTTTAATCCCAGCCTAGGGAAGGAGGCCAAGACTGGGAATTTACTTGGTGATGAATTCACTCAGTATTTGTATATATCAAAAAGAACAATTTTTTGATGTGCATAAAATTTAGATTTGATAGATTTTTATTTTAATATTATTTTTTCCTTTGCATTGTTTCTGGCATGTGATCGTCTTTCATATTTATTTTCTTAATATATAAAAATTCTTTATTCTCTAGCTATATTTAATATTTTCAATTTACCATAGGTTCTCTTTACCATTTTGACTACACTGCACCATTGTATGCTTCATGTTTCTTGTGCTTGAGTTTTATTCAGCTGACTTGTAGGTTTAAGATTTTATCAAATTTTAAAATTTTCTGTAATTTCTACAAATGTTTTTTGGTACCTATCTTTTTCTCTCCTCTCACTTTCAGGAGTTTAATTATGAGTGTTGGTCATCAGTTCATGGATTCTATCTTTAAAATATATATCTTTCATTCTCTTTTGTATAACTGCTAATGTTATGTTTTTACATTTTTATACATGTTATCTTGCCTGCTTTTCATCCTATCCAATGCATCTTTCAATTCAGATATTAGTCTTTTCATCTTTAGATATTTATTTTGGTTATTTTTATATCTTTATGTCTCTACATGACTTTGTGAAATACAGTGTATTGTTAGCATAGCTTTTTCACAATTCTTATCTTCTCATTCTAACTTCTGTGTAGTTCTTGACACAGATTGGGTTGATCAATCTCATTTGGTCTATTTTGGCCAGTGTTTCTTTACTTTGCTGATGGCTTTTGTTTGGCTATTAGACAGTGTGGATTTTTATCTTGTTGGGTATTGGAATTTGATACTTCTTCAAATATCCATGGAGTTTCTCTGGGAGATTCTTATGTTACATGGAAACAACTTGACCCTTTTGTATCTGGGTCTTGTTTTTAAGAATTTTAGGCAGGACCTCACCAGTGTTCAGCCTACTATTAGTTATTCTCCATGACTGAGGCAGAAGTGTCTTGAAAATCATGAGATTTTCAGATCTGGCTGTTGGGAACACTATCTCCTTCTTACCTGTTCCTCTAATCTGTTCTGTTGTTTCTTGTTTTTAAATTCTGGGTGGTTTCCTCTCTCACATGTTGGTGTATCCTAACGTGAATACCCAAGGGAAACCTTCTTCAGAACAATAGTTTACTTTTGGATGGTTAGATTTGAAATGATCTCATTTTTATTTATGGTTATCCTTTCTTTTTTAATGTAACCTTATTGAAAATTACCTTCTATTTAAAAATATAAAAGATGAATAACTAGAAATAGAGAAATAAATGGCAGATATCTGTTCTAAGAGTGGAAAGTATTTTCATTCTATTAGGTGAAAAATAGAAACTACAATTAAAATTATTGACAAATTTCAGATAAATATGAAGTTCATGTATTTTAGAAAATACCATTAAAAGAAATTGAACATATTTATGAACAAATTAATATTCTCTCTTGTAAGAATTATTTACTTTAAAAATGACAGCCTAATAAGATAAGAAAAATGAGGACTTAACAATCTACAAACAAGTATACAAATATCCAACACATGTTAAAAAAAGGTAATTACCATTAATAATCAAAATTACATAGCAGCAATGCAACATTGAATATGTATGTTAAAATAATAATATATCTGTCCCTGTCTCTACTGGATCATTTCCACATGTAGAACTTCTGGAACATATAATTTCATTTTAGGGGCTTTTGATACAAATTATGTTCTTTGTAGTGAAGGAGTTACGGATACAAAAACCAGGAGTATTCTTTGAAATTGTGTGTGTGTGTGTGTATGTTTGTGTATGTGTTTAAAGAAGGCAGAGAAGCAATGTGGTATAATATTAAATGTAACAGACTTTATATATAAACTGCTGGATTGACTCCTATTTTTACTTCTTGATAGCTATTGCTAACATTATTCCAAACTGTGAATTTACTAGTATTGACCAGATAATATAATTGCTCTGTCTTATTTTATTCATCTGTAGAATAAGGATATTAAAATAAGGATTAATAATCATCATATGTTTCCATTTTATATTTTGTTAGTTCTATATTTTTATTTTGGAAAAAAATGATTTAATATATGGAAAGCATTTAGAATATTGCCAGGCAGTTATTATTAAAGATCGCTACCTACATTGTCAATCTACCTGCTGAATACTATTGAATGACATAAAAATATTCACAAGTGGAATATCAAAAGAAAAATGTCATTTATAAAATATATGTCAGATTTATTATTTTCCAAAATAGGCTATGAGCTGAAGCAATATTTCAGCAAATATTTCTGGTGCCATATTTTGTTTTTATATATTTTCTATAAAAATCTTTACAATCGGAAGAATAATTAAAATAAAAACAGGTACAAAACTTAAATGTCCTTTATTAAGGTGCTTACCCGAGCTCTTTGGTCAAAGTTAATTGCCCCTTCCTTCATTCTTCCAGAGCTTCTATTAAGGAATCGTGATCTAACAACTTGTTTACATTTCTGTCTCTGCCACAAGACCCTGAACTCTTTGAACATAAGAATCAGGTTTTGTTTAACTTTTTATGCTCAGTGTCTGACATATAATCGACCTGTTAGGTATTAAAATCACCCTTATTAAACTAAACCCAAAACCCTATAGTCATAACTTTCAATCAGTGGTGGAGAGAATAGCACTTGTGGTATTTAAAAGGCATATTCTACATTAAAATATAATTTTATATTTGGAAAATGAGAATGATGACAATTACAGAAAGCAGTTTAGCAAGTCATCTTGGGTGGTGGTGATAGATTGTGGTGTCTTCAGTGGGGCTTAGGGATAGGCCACCCTGAAAAAGTTATAGAAATTGGGGCTGGAATACTGCTGTGTGTGTGTGTGTGTGTGCGCGCGCGTGCGAGTGTGATTATTTTGACAGAAGTTCAATAGTTGAACCCAGTAGAGTTCCAAAGAAAGAAAGTAACCATACTCTTTTAGTCATGGTCTGAATATTTATAAACCAAAGAAGATATTTTTGAGATACAAGATATATATCTTATTGATTAAAAATAGTTTTCTGGTTTTTCCTATTTCATCCTTTTTTCTCAGATATTGTAATGTAGATTTTGAAATATACATATTTTGATTTTTTCATTCAATACATGAAAGTCACTAGATATTCTTAGATATTTGATTTTAAAGATACCATAGTATTCCATTCCATGTATGTAAATACACCATTAAAGTATCCAATAAGTAGCTATCCAATATAAGTAGTCTAACAATTAAGTTGAGACTTCCATGAGGAAAGATTAGCATTATCCATTTGAGTGCAGTCAAATGAATAATTTATTTTGATTATTTCATTTTTATTTTCTTACTAGCAAGTGAAAATTATATTATTTCACTTTATTTTCTCCTCATGAAGCTTAATCTTATCATAAACTCTTTAACAAGAAGTTCACTGAAATGATTTCCCACCCAATTTTTTTGTTTTACATGTATACATATATATGTGTGTACAATCAATTAAAATTAAAAATATACACTTATTTCATTGTGAGTGAAATCGTACAGTGCTTAGTCTTTTTCTGCATGGCTTATAACACTAAGTTAGATCCATGTTGCAAATGGCAGATATTTCACTTTTTTATAGCGGTATAATATTCCATTCATCTTCTTTATCCATTCATCAGTCAATGAACAATTGGTTTGGTCACAACAGCTTTTGGTTATTTTAAATAATGCTGTTGGAAACATTGGGGTGCATGTATCTTTTTCATGTCATGTTTTGTATCATAGATATTTTATGAGCTATTTCTGTGGTATCGGCTCTAACTTCTTTTTCATTTCTGATTTGTGTGTGTGTGTGTGTGTTTTCTGTGAATCTAGAGAAAGGATTGTCTTATTTTGTTAATTTTTCAAAGAGTCAATTCTTTCAAATGGTTTTGTTGATGTTTTGGCTTGATATTTTATTTATATTTCTATTTCATCAATTTCTGCATATTTCCTTTATATTATTTTCTTTAATCTGCTGATTTTTGCTTTACTTTTTCTGGTTTTTTGAATTCCTTTGTGTGCAACCTTAGACTTCTTACTGTGTTTTTCTTATTTCCTGAGATAGGCTTGTATTGCTATAAACTTTTCTCTTAATACTGGTTTCACTGTATCCCATAGGTTCCATTTTCATTTCTTTCTAGTTATTTTAAATTTCACATTTGATTTCTTCATTGAAATCAGTAGTTATTCAGAAGCATGGTATGTAGTCACAAATGTATGGTTTTCCCCTACTTTCTTCGTTTGTTTGATTTCTAGTTTCATATCACTTATGACCTGAAAATATACTTTACATGATTTCAATCTTTATAAAAAGTACCAAAGCATGTTTTTTTTCCCCAACAGTTGGTCTGTTTCAGATAATCTGTGAGTACTTGAGAAGAATATTTATTTTGGTGCTTTGGGATGAAATGTTCCATAAGTATTAAATCTCTGATCCAAATTGTCATTTAAACTCATTGTTTCATTGGTAATATTCTGTCTAGATGATCTGTCTGTTGCTGTAAGAGGTGTTAAGGTAACCTACCGTTATTGAGCTACTGTCAACATCTGCCTTTCAGATCTGTTAACATTTGCTTTATATATTTTGGTGTCACTATATTGATTCCTTTATTATTATATTGTCCATCTTTATCTCTTGTTAGCTTTTTTGGTTGCAGTTTATTAGTTTTTTGAATTTTATTTTTTTTGAGACTAGGTCTCGCTATTTTTGCCTGTGGAATCACAGGCTCACATTGCCTGGAGTACCACAGACTCAAGAAATCCCCAGTCTCAGCTTCCCAGGTAGCTGGGATTACAGGCGCGTGCCACCATGCCCAGTTATTTTTTTGGAACTAGGTCTTGCTACGTACCCCCTGCAGAACTCAAACCATGATCTTGGCCCTGGCAGGGGCTTCCTAGGCTGTGACACAAGCATGCACCACCATTCCCAGCCAGCAGTTTATTTCTCTGATGTATGTATACCGGTCAAAATTTTCCATTGACTTAGAATATCAGTTTCCATTCTTTAATTTTAAATTTGTATTTGTCTTTACTGCTTAAGTGAATCTCTTATAAGCAACGCAAGTTGGATTTTGCCTTTTAATTCATGTGACTACTCTGTGCCTTTTTATTACTAAGTATAATCCATATAAAATAATATTGATTAGAATCTACCCAAAGGAGAACTCAGTGCGTGTACAATGGAACATCTGTCCTCAGATGTTTACTGCAGCACTATTTATAATTGCAAGGACATGGAAACAACCCAAATGTCCAAAGACAGATGACTGGATGAAAAAGATGTGGTATATATACACAATGGACTACAACTCATCAATTAAAAATGACAAATTTGACAATTTTATAACATGGATGTACTTAGAAGAAATCATAACAGCAGAAACAAGTCAAAAAGAAAAAGAAACCAAATGGTTTCACTAATATATGGGATATAGGAAAAACAAACAAAAGACCAGGAGAAAAAGTCAAAGCAAGCTAAGAACCAAATAAAGTACACAACTGGGGGGCAGGGGAGAAAACAGGAGGGAACAGTAAGGGAGGGAAGGAGGAAGGTGATCCCTGGGGAAAACAAAGATGTGATATATATTATATACATATATATACATATATAATAATACATATATACATATATACATACATATATACATACATATATAATAATATAAGTTCTTAGAAATAAAGGTAGAGGAAATAAAAACTTCTGAATTTTCTCAAAAAATAATATTGATTATTGTTATGTGAAGGCTCACTACTGCCATTTTATCCTTATTTTTCTGGCTTTATTTATTTATTTCCTTCTTCAAAAGTCCTTGATAGACTTTCTTGACTTCAACTAAGATAAGAGAGTGGTTTTCAACATTTCTTGCAGTTGATGTGTGGTGTTGGCAATCTACTTCAGCTTCTGTTTTTCTGAGAAAGACTTTTTCTTTCAGATTTGAAGTAGAGCCTTTGCAGGATATGTTATTCTTGACTGAAAGATGTTTGAATTTTTGAGTATTTTGAATCTGTTTTCTCCTGGTCTGTAGTTTCTGATGTGAAGTCTGATGAAAACTTGTTTAGAGTATCCTTAAATTTTCCTCTTGCCACCTTCATCTTCATCAGATAGATCTTTAACTCTCTTAAACATTTGATAGTTCACTGTGTGTTTTTGTGTAGATCTCATTACATTTAGACACCCAAGTGTTTTGTTGTTGCTATTTCATGGGCTTACATATTTACTTTCTTCCTGAGGTTTAGCATTTCCACTATAAGTTCTTTTTTTTAAAATTTTTGATTGCACACACACAGTATATATTTATTTATACATACATATATATAAATTATATCATTGTTGGGAAGGGTACAAAAGATTAAGATGGTTCATGGGTGATAAGGTAATGGGAGAGTTCACTATAATTTCTTTGAATAAGTTCTTTGTTCTCTTCTCTCTCTCTTCCCCTTTTTGGATACTCATTCTCCTTATGTTTTACTACCTACTAGAGTAAAATAAATCTCAAAATGTTTCTTCTTCGCCTCCTCCCTTTCCATCTTCCCTCCCTATCCCCCCTCCTTTTCTTCTTTCTTATTCTATCTGGGTCTTCTGTGCCTTACTGTCTCAAAGTCACTCATTCAATCCTCCATTTGGTCTATTCTGCTTCCATAGCTTTTTCTAGAACTTTTGATTTCATTTATTGAACTTTTCATATACTCAATCTGTGGTATTTTATTTAGAGATTCCATTTATACCATTTGCTCATTAATTTTATTTCTAAGTTTATAGATTTTTTTAGCTTTGTGATAACTTTTTGATTAGTTGTTCTGAATCCTTTTATATAATATTAATATATCCTTCTGAGTTTTTTTTCCTATCTCACTGAATTATTTGTGACAATTTTCAACTGATTTGGTAGGGAGATACAATCTTCCATATCTTTATAGTTGGGTTGTAGAGAATTATTCTCTCCTTGAAATGTCATTTTCCCTTGCATTGTCACATGGTGTATAATTTTTGCTGCTTTAAATTTTCCTATTAAAAAATCCCTATTGAATAACATATCTGTAGCAATAACTTAGAGTACTGATTTACTTTTACTTTACTGACAGGTGCTGATTTTTTTTTTTTTGCTTGACCTTTGCTGGCTTCCATAGGTATATAGGTATAAGATATGTGAATCAGCAGTGCTGGACATGGTCCTAAAGTGGGGTCCACTCATTGATGCAAATACAATATGGGGGGGCCTTTATGTTTGTGCGACTGCTGATAGCCTTTGGAGTTCCATCTGTGAGACTTAGCAGTCTGTATGCTCTTATTATTATTCATCATGAGTTTAGTATTGAGTCTAAGGGTAAAAACGTTAAGTACAGTCTGGAGCATGTTCTCTATTGTTTTCTTTACTGGGTATTCAGTCTATGTGAAACCACCCTAAGTCCTCCAAATGGTTTCCTCCTGGGGCAAAGGATCGGACCTCTATACCATTTCTGTTCTTCCTTCTGTGAGTCTGCTGGCTGAGCCAGCAGTCCTGCTGTTTGTTTCATCTTGGCCATGGACTCCAGGTACTTCTATTAACTTCATACTCATGAAGTGTGAATCTTCTTGTCTCTGCTGGTGCAGTTTGTGCCAGTCCCTGGGGAGTTAGAACTCTTTTAGTCTTGCCTTTAGCTGTAGGACTTTTTGGTGTAGTGTCTCTGGTCAACTCAGATGTTCTGTTTAGAAGTGAAGTTGGCAATACCATCTCCTATCACCATTTTGGTAATACCAAATCTAGATTATACATTCATGCTGTTATGTTTTCTACTCCTAACCCTTATCAGTAAGATATTTTCATTGCCTCAGAAATGGAGAGACAGATGAGAAGATGATTCTTGAAAAGAGTATATGCACTGCTGAGACAGAGTAAACCTTGAATATGTTATCAGGTAGAACATATGTGTATTGTCCCAGTAAGGTCCAATGAAGCAAGAGACCTAAGGGTTCTTTGCATTCATAATGACATGGAAGCAGGAATATGTACACGTGGCACTACTTATCATATAGGGCTGTGACATCTCTCTGATTTTCCTGTAATATAGTTTGTTATAGAGGCACTGAAAGATTCAAGGCTTAGAAGGGGTAAAAAGTACCATTTTCTGAGGACCAGAACCATGCTGAGATCTGAAGAACATTCCACAAATCTTGAGGCAAGCATGTTCATGGGCTAGAAAGCATTGGTTCTAAACACATCTTACTGTTGAGACTGAAAAACCTCAGATATTTTAGGCTCTCTGTTCTTGAATCATTTAAAATACATACTGATTCTTTGTGATCAGATCTGATTATGGGTGCAAAAAGAAACTATAGCTCAGTGTTGAACAAGCTTTCTTTTCTGATGTGAAAATTACAATAGATACCAAGGGCAACATGCAAAACAAAATAAATGTTTGTTGTTATATAATTAGCCCAACATACAAATGTTATTAACATTTACATATTAATGCTATTAACTAAAAATGTATGTTTCAAAATAGCTATATTATGTAATTGAAGCCATTTCAAATGAAACTTTGTCTTCTTTGGTTTTGATACTCTTTCTATTGTCAAGCCCACATTTTATAGTTCAAAGAGGCAAGAGGTACTAAGGTGTTTCAAGTCTCTAGACTTCTTTTTCCTGTGATAAATTTACTTGTATTTAGGTATAATCAGGTATCACATAAAATTGATGTAATAAAGCATACGTTTCACTTTGGTAACTATGTAACTAATCTCAACATTATACAAAAATTCCAAATATAGTTCTAAAAAGAGATAATAGTTTGGGCACCATGAATAATCAACATTTCTATGGTTAAAACTATGTCAGCATTTTTATAATGAGTATCTATTCAAAAATTATAACTTGGCCAATGGATTTTATACTTAGTTTTAATGTGGTTTTTGAGCTTTTAACCAGAGCAATTTTTACTTTCAAAGTGAATTTTTTCCCAGACAGATTTGACATTTCTTAGTATTTGACAAGTATAGAAGGAAGAGGACCAGTGTTCTCATTGAACCATCACTTCAAATATTCGATTATTACTGAAGCACATTTGTAAGCAAAAATGGAGTAAAAAACAACAAACAGCTATGTTTGGATCTATGTCATAAGCTTTCTTATGACAAAGCCATTTATTCAAGCAGGGAACTCTTATCTGGCCCCAAAACATTCAACATAAATACTTTATTGTTAAGTTTCTATTTTTATCTAGACTTTCCAAAATATTTTTTTCACTATTTCTAAAGTCACCCATTCTAAGACTCTGTTTTTGTTTCCCTCAAATGAACAGATCATCTCCTGAAAACTGAAGGCTTTTTCTGTTATTAATGTTTTGTTTTTGTTTAATTTTCAGTAGCTGTTTCCTATCTATACATGTTTTTGAAGACAGGGGCTAAGTTCATTTTATGCCATTTTAAAATTCCTACTGACATAATTCAGTGCCTTATATACACATAGATTTGATACTCCTAGGTCTTTAGGCTCTCTGGCTAGAATGAAACTGAATTATCATCATCATCATCATCTTCATCATCATCTACTTTCATATCTTCAGTTCCTTAGCATGTGTTCAAATTTTTGCTATAGCACTTGGTCATTTGTTGGATTCTTTGTTTTGGAAATGTCTTAAGAGGGGATCTATTCGACTTCATTTGTCCCCATTCTATGGATCCACTTCACCTATGAATTAGTGACTAATAGAAAGCATGGTCCTGCTAACCTATTAGTCGGACCTAATCCTGACAATTTCCTAGATTTAGTTGAATCTACTTAAGTTTATGCTAGGTACCTGACTCAACATCTTATGCAGAATCACAGAAGGTCCCACGATGCAATTACTATACATCTCCTTCTCTCCCTCATGTAAAGAATGGGTCAGGGACAGGACTTTTCTTCTTTGTGTGCCCAGAACTAATGACATATTAAGTAATCACTATGTCATCTTCATAGGTGAGATAATTCACTAATTAAGAAATTAAGGCTTATTTGTCCCATCTTCCTAACAATTACTATGATGACTACTTAGAATGAAGGATTCTCATTGAATCTGTATTAGCTCAATTCGCCAACCAAATGAACTCACCATGTGCAGACTGTTCTGCAGAAGGTGTTAATTCACAATGATTCAAATTAACATTAATATTTGCAGACATTGCCTTTCATTTATCGTAGCTCATTTACTTTATCATAAAATAAAGCTGAATTAAATATTACTATATGCAGGAGACATTTAAAATGGTTATGTAGTACATCAAGCCTTATAAGGCATTAATCTTCATTACTGAAGCGACATTTGATAATTCCCTTAAGGATGTATCACTTGAGTTACAAGTTTCCTCTGGGGGAAAAGATGAATGCTTTACGATAGAAGTTCTTGTATGTTACCCAAATTAAGATTTTTTATGAGAGCTTTAAGAATGCAGTCCAGGAAAAACCAGGAATGTAATGTGATAGATGAAAATGATGGTCCTAAATTTTCATATATCCATTTCATATATCCATAGTGTTGCCCATCACCCTTCCGTACTCTTCTTAGATTTGACTGAATAACTTCCTTTGAGGAACAAGCCAGAACATTTTTACATAAGAAGAAGCTTGCAAAATGTTTGTGCATTCAGCTTATTTACTTGAAATCTTGTGATTGCTAGGCTATGGGCTGGAGGGATGGGAGACGGTGGGAAAGTTCAGAACTGTCTTAGTTGAATCCATCTGAGACCAACTAATCCCAGTCCATCTACCAATGGATGGGACACATGAGTGAATCTAGACTAAGTCTGCTGGACTCAGCCCTGATTTGCTGGACTCAGAACTGCTCAGCAGAGGCATAGTTTTATGAGAAACAATGACTGTAGTCTTAAGCTACTAACATTTAGGATGATTTGTTCTATAGTATTGTTGTGGCAACAGGTTATTGATACAGTGGTTGATTAGAGTATATAAAGTCTACAGTTCATTTATATTAGACTACCTAATATATTTAGTCTTTGAACTTTTCAATAATTTTGATTAGAAAAGAGATAGACCAGAGATAAGGTATTGAATTTAAAATAAAGGCCTTGTCATTCCAAATAGCCATCTCCAATATTATCATATTGGAGGATATGGTTTTAATATATGAATTTCGGAGTGACACAAATATTCAATCTATAATGTTCTTCTACCTCTGAACTCTCTTAATTCATGACCTTCTTACTTACAAAATACATTTATTCTATTTCAATAACCCCAAAAGTCTTAACTCATTCCAGCATCAACTCAAAATTTTAAAGTCTCATCTAAATACCATCTAAATCAGATTATGAGTGAGATTCAAGATATAATTTATCCTGAGGCAAATTTCTCTCTAGCTGTGAACCTGTGAAGCTAAACAAGTTATGTGCTTCCAAAATACAGGGGTGGGACCTGCATAAAGCAGAGATTTTCATTTCAAAGGGGAGAAAGAAGAAAGAAAAAAGAAATTGGGTAAAACGTCCCAAGTAAGTCCAAACTACAAAGCAAACTCCAATTGATCTTATAGACTGAAAATAATCCTCTTTGACTGAATGCTTTTCTATCAAGGCCGATAGGTGTCAACATCAAGTTTAGGATTCATCAGAATGGTCCTGTAATGGTTCTCTACTGGGGACTCACTGCTCTTTGTAACTGTGATGACTTGCCCACAGCTCTCCTAGACTAGGATTCCAAGGCTGCAGTGTTTATGGGTAGACCCACCATTTGAATTCTAATGGAGGCAGCCAGGCTTTTATGGGAAGATCAGCCCTTGCCATAGGTCTTAATGAGGGTACCCATGCTGAGACAATGGATGGGGCCTTCTGGCCCCCCAGAACTGAGAAGTAGCCTCCAACCCTCACCTTTGAACTATAGCAGTGGAATAGCAGTGAAAACACTGAAGATCTCTGAACTGCCTTCAAGGAAATTCTTCCATTGTCTAGGAGAATAGCTTCTGTTGCATACCAATCCATACAAATCTCTTTATCAAAGGTTTTCTTGGCCACAACTTAAAGGGTTCTCACATTTTGCAGTAAGAATAGAGTGAGAATTTCCTAAATCTTTAAATTCTGTTTCCTAGATACTTAACATATCATTTAAAGGTTCACTCATGGTAATACAAGCTTTTTCTAGCATATACCTCAAAATTTACAGCTTCTATACAATACACACTTTCAAAACTGCTTCCATAGTTAAGTATTTATTATGTCAGAATCCTACTGCTAATACCAAATTTTAGTCTTGCATTTTTATAACTGAATAGTGTAGATAGGGTGATTCACATAAGCAGAAATTTATTTCTCACAGTAATGAGGGCTGAGAAGTCCAGCATCAGGTTCCTGGCAGATTTGGTACCTGCTGAAAGCCTGCATTCTGGACCATCTATGACTCTCTTATCACTATATTCTCATATGACTGGAGAAATGAGGTCACTTTTATAAAGTCACCGATCCCATTCACAAGAGTTCCATTCTCATTACCTAATTACCTTCTAAAGGCCACATCTCTAAATGCCATCATATGGGGGATTAGATCCAACAGATTGATGCTGGGAGGATACATTAGTTTATAGCAGCAGTGTGAATCTTAAATGTAAAGATTTATGACTTTAAATATAAATTTATATAAAACTTTATACATACAAATATGCATGGAGCCTTTGTAACCATCATCTGGGCCCAAACAGAAATTTACTGCACTCAGAAGCTTCTTTATATCCTTTCCCAGTTAACACTCCCTGCCAAGGTAACCACTACTGAACATTATGTTAATAGAATCATATAGTATATGGTTTTTATGTATCTGGCTCCTTTTGTAGAACATGTTTTTGAATTTCATTGATGTTTTATGTGTAGCTATTTGTTCTCTTTCACTAGTGTGCTCTAGTCCATTGTGTGCATATCATAATCTTTTTATCCATTTTCTTGTGTATTTGCTTTTGTAATTTTTGGCTATTTTGAATAAAACTGTTATGAAAAACCCTGGATAAGTCTTTTGGTAAACTGTAGCCTCACCAGGAATATATATTGAGAAATTAAGCTGATGAATCATAGAATATATATTGCTTCATTTTGGTAACTATTGCTAAAGTGTTTCCCAAACAATTGTACTAATGTGCACTCCTACCTGTAAATCATGAGTTCCTGTTGATCCTTTGTCATTAGCTCTTTAAATAATACTTCTTTCCCAATTTCTCGCTCTTCTTCTGAGAGGGGAAAATAAAGGATGTAGTTTGTGACATGTTACATATGTGATGTTTTTTAAGAAAAACAAAAAAAATCTGTAATTCTGAATATTTACGCTTTCCTTCCTTCTATTTCAATATATATTTACACACACATATATAATATAAAGGCATATACTATATGTGTATATATGTATATAGTTGAAACAATGCATCTTGAATTACCATTTGGAAAATATCTGTAAGACAATTGCTAAGGTTTTATATTGAAATGCAAAGTCATTATATGTTTATTAGGACAAAGAAACCAGGGTAAATTGATTAATTTCTTTCAAAGAATTGGCTTGTGTTTTCATTGAATTTCTTTAAACTTTTTATTTTCACTTTTATTGATTTAGATTTTCACCTTTATTATTTCCTTTCTTGTGCTTGATTTGTTTAATTTGTTCTTGTTTTTCATGTTTCTAAAATGGATAGTGTTTTTAATATTATTTTTCTTACATAAAAGTCCCCCAGATGATACTGAAATTGGGTGAAAGAACAAACAAAACAGGGTGTTTGTCCAAACCTAAAAAGGGTTGCAACTGACCCTTTAAAGTCAGTCATGTACTGTCAGCCAGGAACCACGTTCTTTCCAGCCTGTGCATGCAGTAGCAAGACCACATAAACTTCAAGAAGGAGACAAAAACAAATTTACTTATTAAAAGACAAATTGGACAAGAGTCACTGAGGGGTACAAGGGAACCCCTTTGGTAATCTTACCACAAAGTCCAATCTCTAGTCCAAAGCTCACATGGCTGCTGCCCCACCTTAAGCTGGATGAAGAATTTAAGATGGTGCTGCCACTCCTTCTTCAAAGACAGCCCTACGCACTCCAAGCCAGGAGCAGCCAAGACGGTGTCATCACAAGATCGAGTCATTGATCCTTCGCTAAAAGGCACAGCTCGGGCATTCTTTCAACTCCAACTCCAAAGTGGCCTGGCATCAGCAAAACTCACTTGATACAGCAACACAGCAAGCACTTCAGATGTCTCAGGTTGGAAACAGCAACGCAGCAAACTCTCTTCAGTTTTCCAAAAGACTTCCAGCTTCGCAGTTTCAAAAGTAAACCAAGTTTTCAAGTACCACATTTCCAAGACAGCTCACACAGGTCACAACTTTCTCCAACATGCTTCCCCGGGGTCCTCACCGGCACAGGCTGGAAATGGAAGCCCACATTATGGCTTCCTTCCCTTCCTTCCCGCATGGCAGTGGCAGCTCTGAGGCCTCCAGCCTCTCTGTTGCTCCTCACTGCACTTTACTTCTCCATTCTTTTTGCTCTGTTCTGTTTTCCCTTCCCTTCTGTTCTCTGTTCCTTTCTCTTCTCTCTTATTCTGTCTCTTTCCCTGTCTTTTTCTCTGTCCACTCCCTGATCCTTTAATCCTCTTTTCTCATAAGAAGGCTTAACTTCCCTTCTCCAAGTCTCCACCCACCAATGCTAACAATAGCTATTTTAATGCATCAACATCAGCACTGGGGGCCATGATCCCCTAACAATACTGCATTCTACAAAATTTTGATAATGTCATTTTTAATTATTACAAAATATTTCAAAATTTTCTTTGAAATATCATTTTTGATCCACAGTTAGTAAAAGAATGTGGTTTAATCTCCAAATATTTGATGATTATTCAAGTTTTTTTCTCATGATTTTTAAAATTTAGTTGCATTATTGTACAAGGACATACTGTCATGATTCTAAATTTTTTTAATTGTTTTGGTCCATTTTATTACACAGATTATGTGTTATATTAGTAAAAGTGTCATGTACAATTGAAGATAATGTATATTTTAGTATGGTATAGAGTGTTCTAGAACTGTCAAACAGATTAAGTTGGTTGATAAGTTTTCAGATCATCCATATAGTTTTATTTTTTTAATTTTATATTTAAATTTAATTTTTAAAAACCATCCATATAGTTTTGTCTTTAGTCTACTAATTACTGAGAGGATTGTTCTGTTCCCTAATTGTAAATTGACCTGTTTCTTCTTTCAGTTCATTCATTTTTACTTCATGTATTTGTCATTATGTAATGTCCCTCTTTATCCTTTATAATTCATTATTTTAAAGGTCACTTTAAAAAATTAATATAATTATTCTGATTTTCTTTAGATTAGCATTTTGTTTTGGTTTTTGTTTCTGTTCTTTTACTTTTAATGTATCTGTTTATAGTTAAAGGCTATATATAGTTTGGTCTAATTTTTATTTAATCTCAAAATAACCTTTTGTTTAAACTAATTACACCATTCATATATAATGTGATTAATGGTATAATTATATTAAAATGTCATATTAGCTATTTTCTACTTCCTCACCTGTTTTTGTTCCCCCCCTTTCTATTTTCTCTAATTTGAGTGTTTTTAGTGATTTATTTTTATCTCTTATGTTGACATATTCATTATGTTATTTATAGCTCTAAAATACAAGTAATTGCCCTAGAGTCTAATATGCACACATATGCATGTATGTTTGTGCATATATATGTTATATATTTAATTAGACATACATTTTCTATCAACATCTATCTTGATAAACTATTATACTACTTCATGTGTAGTGTGAAAACATTAAGGCAGTATGCACTCAATTTCTTCATCTCCAATGGTTGTCATACATTTTAGTTCTACATTTTCTATAAATATAAAATAAATTACAATAGTGTATTCTTTCCCTATGTAAAAAAATCTCTTCTATATTTCTTACAGAGTAGGTTTTGGGTAATGCATTTCCTTGTTAATTATTTACCTGAGACAACTTTTGCCTAGGATTAGAAACATATTTTTGTTCTTGGAAGTTAAGCACCTTCTGTAATAAATTTGGTAATAATGAAGTATAATTACAGAAGTGATCAAATGGCACATTTTCTTGCAAATTAGCAACCAAGGGTTTAATGGACCTAAAAAAGGAAGAGATCTACAAGTAGAAATCCGTATGTCTTTCCTTCTGCTAGAACTATAAATGTGGAGATTTGAAATAATGTAGATAGGAGTTGGGCCAAGAGTTTAGGTTTATTGTTGCTATGGTTACCTTTAGGGAACCACCCCTTTCAAATTTCTCTAGGGATTCCTTGTGTTAGGGGATTTGCTAGAGGGGTTCTTTCCTCACTGAGTTCTTCTATATCAACTTTGTCCTGTTCTGGTCCTATTTTTTTGTCCTGTTCTGTCCTGTTCTGGTCCTACCCTTGTTTCTCCTTCTCCCAGCCATATTCTGATGTTATGTATTACTTGGTGCTTTGTTAGTTTGTCAGTAGGTGGTGGTAGTGGACATTCTCTCTTGTTTATTAAGCCTTAGTCTTAGATTGGCATGATATAGTGAACTAGGGACTGTGGATGTCCCCATTCCTCCTCACCAAATATTGCAGTCCTGTGTCCTGCATGTAACTCCGCTGTCTCTCAACACTAGGATAATTTGTTCCCTTCCTCCCACTACAGTTGATTTTCATCAGTAACAGTATTTTTTGCTGTTACCTCCACAGTTTAATGTTTTGCTTCACAGCAGGAGGCAGCAGGTAGAGTCTTCTGGACTTCTTACAGTGATAGATCTGAACATTACAAAGCAACTTTTAACAAACTGCTTCAGTCTTTTCTGTGACTGTCTTAGGTTCACAGAAAAACATTTAAGAATTATGGAGTCCCTTTGTTTTCTCATCTCCTAGGGACTTTCCATCTCTCCAGAGTATATCTGGCTTCCACCAATTTGCCAGCCAACCCAATTAAACTCACCTGTCCTACATAAGCCATTGCCTATATCTTACCATTATCTGCAAGCACATGCATTTTATTAGGTTTCGGGCTATCTGATTGCTCTGCAATTTCAGCTTTCAATAGTTTCAAAGAAACTCATGAATTCTTTTGGCTCTCTTGTGTTCTATGGGTGTAAATGACTGACTTTTTTTGCTTTTTTTTGCCCAAATTTCCACATTGCTGGGTAGAAAATAAATTTGATAATAATAAAGCATAATTGCAGAAATGATCAGAATTTCATATTTTCTTACAAATTAACAACCAAGGATTTTATGGACCTAAAAAAAGGAAGAGATCCACAGTAGATAAAGATGTGTTATGTTTTGTTCCTGAAATACTTGCAAAGAGATTATTCGCACACTCTGAACACTGCAAGTGAAGGTAGTATAGATTGCCAAATTCTTTGGAATAGATAAAATCGTTTCAAAGCAACGAAGGGCTGACGTTATCAATTCATGTATTGCAGAGGATTATCAGTAAGGCATTATGTCATGGTTTAAATGGAAACACTTTTTTTCTTCCTTCATGGCTTATAAAATAACAGTAAGTTTAATTGTTGGCATTCTCTCTACTGTTATCTGTGGGGTGAGTCTTCCTGTCTGGAAGCGACAGATAGCTTTTAGATTAGGCAGTGAGACTAAAGTACCTACAACACAATTAAAAATATATATTTATGTAGGCTGACACATTAAGCCTTTCTCATTTACCATTTCCCTAAGATATATTTGTGAGATTTTCATCTGTTACGCTGGAAAATGGACAAATCATTTCTGATGACTTGAAATGTAGATCAGGTATATTTGAAATAGGAGAAAAATATACTAAAATTTTTTGGCTATATTCTCAAAAGCAATTATTATTGGTACTTAAGTTCATCTTGGGACAATAGTGATTTGGTATAGAAAGTAGACAAAAGGTCTGAAAAACAAGTACAAGGGCTGGTGCCTAGAAACCAGGGATCATCAACAATTTTGTTGCTCCAGCTTCTCAATATTACCTGGGTCAGTCTCTTCTTACATATTGTTCTAATAATAATAACATCAGTGCAGACTAATAAGACTGATCTCTTTGCTACATATCCAAAGGAAATCAACTCCTTTGATAACAGTGTCACATATATCTGAGGGGCTGTTGTGTGTGTGGGGGGGATTCTTAATCATTAAGTTGATTCTAGTTTAATGTGCTCTGTCAAAGAGACATCAGTGCATTGCAGCATTCTGTATATTGATGTCCTAAAAAAATGGTTCATGGTTCAATATTTACTTACAAAAAGAGTCCTATGATATTTTACCAAATTGTTTTAGTTTCTAACTTTCTAAAAAGTTTTTGTGCATTCCTATGTGGAAACAAAAAAAACCCCAAAACTCCATAGAAATTCTTAAGGCAAAAGTGAAGTAAAATTAAGAGTTATGTCAAATTAAGTTACTATCCTTCCAGAGACACTTGATATCTTTGCTTTACATTAGAACAGTAGCTTTAATCTTTGATTCTAAAAGAAATGTAACATTTATAGATGCTATATGTTAGGAAATAAAGTAGAGTTGGGGCCAGACAAATATTTGGTTTCCTTGTGTTTAGTGAGTTTATCATTCATAAAAATTCCAAGTGAAGAGATATGCCACATGCTGGTATAATTTTTATAATGTATTTCTTTGGTAGTATTTTAAATAACAGGGAGTACCAAAAAGCTGATCATTATGGAGGGATTTAACCTCAGCTAGCTATTTTATAACCAATGCTTTATTCCAGCTCTATAATTAACATCTAAAATTAACATTTTTCAACATGACTTTAAACATTAGAGAATCTAAGTAGATATAAATACTAAAAGTACTATTGCTTTGCACTTTTTAGGACTTTCAAAACGGAACTAAAGGCAATCTCTCCACATGAAATATGGCACACTACATACTTTGGAACTGTTTTATAGTTTTAAATATTTTTTATGCAATTGGGTATAACTATTTCCATATGCTTATAAAGAGCAAAAGGAGGTAGCAGCAGAGATGCCGAAATGTTCTATGTCCTTTTGCATTACTAGCCACATAAGAGAACTTATCCCTCCTTATCTCTAGTCCATTAGTAAATGGAATCTATTCACTTTCCTAAATACTAACCTGAAGATGCTGTTTAATGCACCATAAACAAATCTTATGAATTTTTTACATGATTAAAATGGTCATAACTATCCAATGTTTCTTGCTGATTGGATCTGCCACTTCTGTTTACTAGGAAAATAAATAACACATGTTTGCTCTCTTTCTAAAAGGTTCCTATTTATTCTGTGGTCATTTCCCACTTATAATATTTCCAGCTTAATTTCATAAAACAGCTTTTATATGACTTGAAAAAAAGTCCTTATTGTACATTGTCTTCAAGGATTTTGCCTTTGAGCTCTGCACTTTTATTTGAAGAAACATCTAACCATCCAGATTTTCTTTCTTTTTTCTTTTTTTTGGAGGCCTGTATTAGAGTTGGAATTTAAAAAATGAAACAACTGTATGCCTTGCATATGCCACAGAACAGGCAGGATTCAGCTGTTTGACTTTTACCCCCCCCCCCCCCCCCATCATATTAGCAGTGCTTGTGCCTAATTTATAGCTGTCAAACAAAAAAAAAAAAAAAAGAAAGAAATGAAAAGGGTTTATAGAGCATTTGTCTGTCAGATAACTCATTAAGATGAACAAACATGAAAAAAAAAAACCTGTCTAACAAGGAAACTTTCATTGTTATTATGTCTCATGACATGGAGTCCGTTAGTAATGCTATTTATGCCCCCTTTGCAATGATTTAAGATCTGTCTAAAGTTTAATGAACAGGGATAAATCAAATCTTCAATAGATAAATTTCTAGTATGTCACACAGTCTAAGTCCTATGCTTGATATCCTTACAATTGAGAACTGAGACCTGCTTCTATATTACTACATTGATGTTACAATGTGAAGTCTCTAGCTACACATGTTTCAAGGTTTGTCTCAAGTTGCACCTCCTTTAAGGAACTTTACTATTGTCTGTATTGGATACAACCTCAAATATCCATTTGATGTGATTTATTCTGCTTGTATTTATAGTTATTTGTGGGATTGTCTTATTTCCTTCCCTTTTAATAATAGGAAGTTCCATTCATCTTTCCATTCCTGATACCCTTGCACAGAGACATTGGTAATAGTTAGAAATCTAGAGCTAGGTTAAAGGTAGATTTTCTTCAGTCATAGTGTTGATGTAGTTGATTCATTTATCTCCTACTTCAATACCTAGTGACATGCTAATATGTGGAAAGATAAATTTCAATATAGATAAGGGGTATACATAATTATACACAAAGCACATTTTAATAATCTATTGAAGTACACGTTATAAAATAAATTAAACATACCTAGTAATTAAATGAACTTTATGTCATTGAACTCTGAAACTATATATAACTTTACATTTGAAACACCCTCATGTGACAAAAAAGAAGAAACTAAGATTCAGATGTTAGAGTTAGGTAAGAATTTTATTTCATTTTTCATTTTTGGTTAGGAAAATTGTAAATATCCCAATAAACTTCTGATTCTAGAAAAAAAGGAAGAGTTGAATGGTTAGATGTTTTTAGCCATCCAATTGTTAATGGCTCTTGTTTTGCTTTGAAATTTTCCTTTTTAATCTTGATGAGATAGGAATTGATGTTATTAACATCATAATGCTCTTTACTGTTGAGCTGTACTCTAATATTTTAAATATATTTTTAAGTCTCAGGATTTTAAGAAGCAATACTATTATTGTTTTATCCTTGCTATATGTTGTCAAAGATAATTTCCAAGTGACTCACATAGAATTTTGGCCATTCCATTTCTGTTCAACAAATTTAATGAATTTTCATGGTACTAGTTAACAAGAGATAATGATGAAATTTGAGACACTATTTGATAGATAAGCTTGTTCAGAAGAAGCCAAGCACAGGTTGGAGACAATATCATATAGTTACGCCAAAGTAGTTTCTGCCCATCTAAGCAACAAAGTCAGATTTGGACCAAATAAACTCAGAATATTTTACCTCTCTACTGGTTCTGGGCCATGGACTCTAAGTTTTAATTTAGGCTGCTGTATACAAGATTCCTTACTCTCAAAAGGAGACTATTCTTCTTATATAATAATTTCCTGACTATGTTAGAAAGTTTCAAATTTTTCAGCTGTATATATGGATCTATCTATCTATCTATCTATCTATCTATCTATCTATCTATCTATCTATCTATCTATCATCTATCTACCTATTGCTGACAAAGTAGGCTCAGTATATAAATCTCCAATAAAGAAGCACATTATAAGGGCTGATTGAGTGCTACTAGTATAGATCATGTCAAGTTTTCTGACATATATTTAATTTGTCTCATTAATATCTATAATGTATCTCATTTGACTTTTATAATAGCCCCGTGAGATTGTATACAAAAGATAACCTGAGATCCAGTCTTGTGAATCAGTAATTGATGGTGTTGGACTTCAAATACAGGTTTTTCCTTTTTTAAAACTGCAGGCTCTTCATTGCATCAAGTTAAATTTATCCTAAACTTAGTTGTAGATCTCTCATTATTTGGAAATAGAAATGACTCAAATTTACTTGTGTGAAGGAAGAGGCTGAGTTGGCCTTATTTATAAGTGGAGATGGCATAACATATTCTGTTATTATAAGCTGTAGCAACTGTGTTTTCCGTTTCTAGATGTGGCAAAAGAAAGTCTGTGGCTTATGTGAATTTGAATTATTTAATAATTAGCAAGGTGTATACTGTGGCTATTATATGGGATTTGTATTTAAAAAATGGGAATCTAAAGTGCTTTATCTTCTAGAAGTTTACATTAAAATTTTTTAAGGAAGAAACCAAGATAATTTTATGAGCAGTGTTTGTGGTGATCTGAAAGCAGATGCACGCACATGCCTACCTGAAAGAGTGACAGCATTCTTCAGGCCCAAATCAATAACATTAGATTGCCAGAAGGGCAATCTTGATTGTAGGGTAATATGACTTGGACCATAACAATCGAATATATAAATTAGATCATATTTCCAGCTGAATAAGCCATTCTGATCATGTACAACAAATTTACTGTTTTTGTAGTTAAAACATACCAGCAACAATTAGTGCAAGGGTTAGGTGGACCTTCCAAGTTATAACTGTTTCTCTCTCTCTTATCTTCTCCCTATACCCTTTTTCTGCTTCCTTCTGTAGATGAACTAAACCTATTCTTTCTAAAGTCAGTTTTACACAGGTTCAGTAAATTTCCTCATTTCTTCTCTATTCAAAGACATTTGTCCAGAATTTTCTCATTCCCTTGCTTATCAATTCATTCATATAAATCTTTTATATCCCCCAGTCCACAAATTCTCTTCTTTTATTTCCCCCAGTCCACAAATTCTCTTCTTACATTACAAGATTATTTTTTTCATCATGATGAAAAATTCTCCAAGAAAATATACTATTGCTTTATAAAGTGAGGAAACTCTAAAGATAATAGTTCTTAACATGAGTAGCATTGGCTAATTCCTCATAAATATAAGACTATGAAAAATCTCTTAAAACTGCAGATTATCTTGGAGTTAAGACATTTTGTTCTTCCACTTATTAGTGATAGCAAGAGTGACAAAGACATGTACATTATAATGGATATCTATCAGAATAAATACCAGAGCTTCCAAGATACATTAATGATCTATTTGGAATATGTGAAAATGGAGCTGTTGGATATGAGGCTAAACTATATACCTCAACAGTTTTACCAGTTGGACTTGACAATGATAATTGTGAGCTGAGAATTCAGAATTTTTGAAGGACAGACAATTGATACCCTGAAACGTATCATCTTGAGAAAACTAATATCTGAAATTTAGCAGTGAAGATGAATATAAAGATGGTAGATTTAGCCAACATATAAAAAAGACAAAATTATTCCTTTATTCAAAATGAAGACATTTGTTGGACATCTACATATGAAAAAAGTTTCAAGAAACAAATATATATATATATATATATATAATTAATGATTCCTATTTCTATTATATATGTCAGTGCATGAGTATATTCACTTAACCAAAGTGATCATTAAAATGATCAGGATTTATTGATTCAGGATTTATTGACTAGCTGCCACATATTAGGCTTCTTTACTTGATTTTATTTAATTCTACAGAAATTTCAAAGTGTTGTTATTAGTACCTTTATTTCTACAGAAGGAAGTTAAGTCATTTACCCAAAGTAAGGCAAGATTATCTGTCTACCAATTCAAAGGGAAAATGTTCACTTCAGTTATGGATATTTCCCATTTTGAGAAGCAAAGAAAAAAATAAACAAGCAAAAGAAGAGGAAAGATAATAGAAGTTAAGATATGGAAGAACTATTGAGGGCCATGAGTAGAACAGTCTGCTTGTAAGAGAGTATATGTATGAAAGCAGATGGAAAATATATTTACAAAGGGAGTTGGTTCTAAATAAAAATATATCCATGAACTTTCAAACACTTCCCTTCTACCTATCTCATGGTTCCAGTTTTACATTAGCATTGAGGGGAAGAGTTTTAATTTCATATTATATATTTTATATTTGATTAATGAAAGATCAAAGATGAAAGGAGGATTTTCATTTCTTATTCTCTATCTTGCAGTGATTTGGTTTTATGCAGATGCCCAAGCTACATTATTGGAACTAGTTCATAATTTGTTCCTAATATAGTCTACACCTCAGATATGTATGCATATACAGCCAATTCCAAGCAACTTAAAAGTAACAGGAAATTCAGGTTAACATTTGTCACAGTTTCCAATGGAAACAACCACTTCTATTTAACTTGTGATGAAATAAAAATGCTACACCTCATTTTCTCTCTTAGTGTAATGTCTTTTCCTTCTGTCCTAGCCAAAATCTCACAAATTTGGACATTGCAAAGAATACTCTTTTCCTGGCCTTTATTGTGAGATGCTGAGGACTGTTTTCTGTAAAGGACTAAAAAATATGCATTTTAGGGATGATGAATGTTGCTCAGTGGTAAATCTTTGTGTAAAAATGTGTTAAATTTTAGTCATTTTCTGTGGGATTGTAGCATCAGCAACTGGCATGGGATGAATCAGACTGATGATTCCAGTTCTTTGCAAAGCAGACAGCATGATATAATGGCTCTGAAAAAAGTCTCCCTTGGCAACTTTTGTAGCCACGAAGTGCAAAAGAGGTGTTAGATATTACTATACTTGGAAAGAGCAGGAGTCCTCATTTCAACTATTGAAATTATTTGAAGCCATCTTTTACCATTTCCTGTAATTCTGGAAATGTGGATATCATCAAGATTTGATCTCTTGAACAAGGCAACCTTACCTTTGTGTTCTGTGAGGCCCTGGAGTCCTTCAGAAGTATAAGAACCTTTTCTATAAAGGAGCTGTTTGAACAATACATATCCAGACATATTTTTTTTTTCACTGCACACAGTTATTCTTGCCATGTGTCATTTCAAGAATTAAATGTTTAGTTTTTTGCAAATTGCCATAATCTTGCTTGGAAGGTCACCTTCTGTAGGAACTGAATATATGTAATTCTTTCAAGAAAAATTTAAAGATGGGCTATACATAACTTTAGAGGAATGGCACGTGCTATAGAGATATCTCATAAAGCAATTTTCTTAGGTAGGAAGTTGTAGATGCTCTCAGGATAAGTTAATTTAGGGATTTCAGGGATTAATTGACCACTGGGAAATTTCAGTTTATTTTTGGTATTCAAAATGATGAATGCAAGAATAGCACTAAGTTAACTAAGTTCTGTTGGAGCACAGAGTGGAGAGAGAGATGTCATTTCAAGAAATAATGCTTAACTTTTTTATAATTTAGAGATGAAATCCTACCACATGCCATAATTATTTCTTACCTGATTTTTAATTTTTTTCTTGTTGTATACAAGGCTATTGATGATTACAGAAATGGCACATTTATATCCAGTCATGTTTAACCTCCAACAGCCATGGAAATATTTTTAAAAACTAAGCTAGGCTTAATCATAAGAAACCAGTTTCAGAAATCAGGTGTTTTGGATTCTTGGGAACCAGTACCTCCATCAGATTTTTACCCTAGCATCCACCCAAGGATGGCTGGTTTCTAGATGATAGAAGCACCTTGTGCTGGTATGAGCATTGTAGAATTCCCCTCCACCTGCTCCTCCTCTCTCTCTGCCTGTTACTATGCTCATCAGACTTCCATAAAGCCTTCCCTCTGTTGTTCATATTTTTATAACCATGGAATATGTAACTTCAAAAGATCTCCCCTCTGTTCCTCATTCATACTCTATAATACAGCTAGTCACACAATACAGCAAGTCACATAATACTGCCCCTTTAATATTATTCAACAACTTTAAACTTATTGCTGACAGGTGCTATATAAACCCAGTCTTTTTGTGATATTGGCTATTTCACATTTAAAGAAATGTTTCATTTTAATGATTGATAAATATTCTTTCATATTTCAAGGGTGCTTTTCAAAGCGAAGTGCTTTGTATATTTATTGTAATAAATACTTCAAAGGCCCAGCTCTTGCAAAAGACCATAAGGTACTCTGTGCAAATTGTTAATGTCTTCTAGAAATAGAAAAACTGAGTAGTCTTTCCTAATATCATCCTGCCTTGGAAACTGGTATTAAGTAATAATAAAATTATACTTTTTTGTAGTAGTATCCTTGCCTTGCACAAGGAGCTTCAAATGAGATAACTTCGCAATGCAATCTTTTTAAAATTTTTAATTAAAACCTTTTATCTTAACAGGTACATTTGCAATATCTGAAAAATAGAGCGGCATTTATTTTCAAAGGTAATGAATGTTCTTTATGTATAAATAGTAGAACTATTTCTGGGAAAGATTGTGAACTTGCTGAACATTTCCTTTGACAATCTTCTTTTAGATGTCTCTCTAAAAGATTCACTATTTATTGAACTTTCTGCCTAAGCCTGATGGCCATTGTCTCAGTGCTTCTTCCAGGTCCTTCTTCTAAGGACCTTCATCTGGACTTCAGTGCTGGTTCCACCTGTCAAGCATATTGACATGAATAAGCCATTATTCAATGCATTTTGAAGGTGACTTTCTGTAATATAAAGCGTTAAGCTATTTTCCCTAGTACATTCCCAGAAACACTAATTTCCATTCACACACGCGCACACACACACACACACACACACACACACACACACACACACACACAAACATGCGCACTTATACTCAAATGAATTCTACTCTCTAAATTTGGGAAACACTGATTTAAATTTAGGTAGGATTAAAGAAATTCTCATTTAGAATTTCTTATAAAAGTCTATTACTTTAGTATGCTTTTGACTTCTCAATAGTTAAAAATACCATGTGATATTTGTCAAATTTATTTGATACTGGAAACTCTTATTGTTTCACCTTCAGGGATTATTTTGCAGCAAAACACTATTTCTAAACAAACTGCTCTAATCCACAGAAATAGTTCTCACATCTAATATGTAGATATTGTAGGAGATTTGTGTTAAGTGAGAACTGGCAACAAAACACTTTTTTCTTTTTGAAAAAAGTTAACACCATCTACAATGGGATATCATAATCTTCCTTTTCTGCTCAGAAGAAATTCCTTCACTTGAAGCATACTTTGTTCCCAAGGACACTGTAGTTGATTATGTTATCATGATCTATTAATTCAACTTATTGAAACTAATTTTTTGTCAGGTCTATAAGCAGCAGTTCTTTCATTCTTCAAAGTTCTTCCTATTTTTTAATAGCTTTAAATTGTCCACATTTCTTTTAAGAGAAAAGAGATAAATATTTTATTTTTATAGTAAAGGGTGATCCTAGTGTACTTGTAGAAACTTTTGGTCTAAAGAAAGAACACTAATGATTGGTTGGGAAGAGAGCAAAATGTTGGTATTCTTTTGAATCTAAGCAGCAAGGTTTTATTGAAGGATTTCTAACCATATGTTATTTGTAACCAAAGTTATGGGAAGTGACATTAAAATCTTTTCTGACTTACAGTGTAATTTTAAATCCTAATCTTATTGGCTGTTGTATCTGCAGTTGGGGTAGGATTATTTAAATTAATTTGCTGTCCATTTTCTCATATACTAAATTATTAAAATCAATTTTTTCTTGTTCTTGAACAGAATTATATTTTTCAGCCAGTTAAATATTGCTCTTTTAAAAAGCTTGACTTCTAAACACATATATTTTTCTTTGTGAAATGTTATAAACTTTAACATTTTCCAAATCTTCTTTGATTGAAGAGTATATAAATTTGAATAAAGCAGAAATTCAGACTTCTTTAAAGCCCAGACCTTTATTTTACCATGGGATAAATAAATTTGAGAAATATCACATATATACTAGGAGAAACTTATTTTAGGGTTTAACATTTTTTGTTTCATCTCTCAGAGAGATTAAATAGTACAATCCATCCCTCTGCTGAAGGCTGTACAGAAAATAGGATGCGTAATAAACAGTAAAAGTATAACTGGATCTGGTTCTTGGACACAGATTTATGGCATGCCAGCAAAACTGAGGAATTTTCAAATTGCATGTTTCTCAGCACCAAAAAATATACACAAATGTTAAATATCTGTATGATAGAAGTATTTTTAACTTTTCAAAGACCCTAAAAATTCCTTTACTCACCTCTAGTAAGCTAAGAAATATTGCTGATTTTTTCAGTTAAAGTGACAAACATTTCAGATAAGAAAGGCATATCATTTTTCTGTGTCCATCCTGTTTACCATTAGTGTTTTTAGTTATGTGTTCTGTTCTTACAAGTGTTGATAAAAATATTTTCCTTAGGTACAAATTTTTTAATTTGTAGATAATCTTCTTGACAAGGTATAAAAATTCTGTTGTGATGATACTACAGAAGCATGGCATGAATAGAGCTTTAAATTACAGAAAGTCATTGGAATTTGAAAGAAATAATCCTGTTCTCCTACCTCTCTATTATTCAAATATTACCTGTATTCTAGTTAATTATTAGAAATTGAATTTTCACTCATCTAATAACTTGAATGTACTAGGTATAACTTTGTAATTTTCCAGAAGTTTTATCACATTGGAGATATAATAATATCATAAACTCCAAAGAAAGTAAGCAATTTTGTGAAAGAAACTTTTTTGTGAAAATGAGACCATCCATATTTTCTTGTGCAAAAACAACTTTCATTTTTTTAAAATGAAATGTTGCTGAATAGCTAACACAATATTACTCAGCATAAGTACACTTTCCTTTAAAGAAATTATAACTTCATGAAGGAATCCTGGAGATTACCAGAACATGCACAAAGCATAATTATAATAAAATATTTTATTGGAAAAAAAGTAACCATTGTGGTGATCATTCATCAATGCATTCATAAATTGTTATGTTGTATGCCAAAACCCAGTACATGTTATGTTGTATTTGTTATGTTGTAATTGTTTTTACCCAGTAATTGTTATGTTGTATGCCAAAACCCATGTCCATCAGTTATATCTCAATAAAAAATAAAAAATAGAGCTATAACAACCAAATGCATAATATTTGCTATTTTTATAAAGAATATCATTCTGATAGCATAAAATTCTGATATAAATTAGACAATTGTATTCTATGTATAATTTCCTGATTTAGGTTATGTAAAAAAACACTTTTTAAAAGATACACACAGAATTTAAAATATACACACAGAAAAACATGCAGTTTTTTCTATTATTTTAGGAGTAAGGCAGATTCATATGTTACTTATTCTCAAGGAGTTTAGAAAAAAGTATGTTTTTATGTGTATGTGAAAATGGAAAGAAAAAAGAAAAAGCAAATATGATAAAATGTTGTTGTGTGAAATCTGAGTGAAAGATATTTGGGAATTCTGTGTTCTATTGCTGCAATTTATGTGTAATTCAGAGTTTATACCAAAAAAGTTAAAAAATAATTGATGTGTTAAGTATACACAAGCATACAAGTGAGTGAATCATAAGTATACTGCTCAAAAATTAACACAAAGTAAATACATCAGAGTAAACAACTCCCAGATCAAGATAGAGTACTACTATTACTTTAGAATTAGCTACTATGCTCTCCAAGACTATTTCTCTCTTCCTAAAAGGTAACTGCTTTCTTCACTTTTAATATCTTATATAAAACTACCAGTTAGATAATATCACACATTATTCATCCTTTCCTCTTTGGAAACTATTTTAATTGTAGGATTTATTGTTACTGGTATATCTAGCTATAATTCCAATTTATCAATAATTCACTTTTGCTTAGTTACATATTTACAAAAAAAGTTGCAAAAATAGCACTGAGAATTCCATCTTGCTACACTCAAATTTTTCCTATTATTAGCATCTCACATTAGGATGGTACACTGATACAGTACTATTATTGAAAGCCTACATTTTATTACATTTCCTTAATTTTTTCCTAATATTACTTTTTGTTTATTCTAGGATTCCATCCAGGGCACCATATTACATTTAGTTAGCATGTCTCTGTAGATACTACTGAGAATTCCATCTTGCTGCACTCAGTTTTTTCTATTACTAGAATTTACATTAGAATGGTACACTGATACATTATTGTTAACTAAACATTTATATATATGTATATACATAGGTTTGTAAATATATATCTCAGAATTATTAACCTGTATCCATAACAAAAACCTGTTCTATTAATAAGGTGCAATACTTATGTAAGCACCTTAGGCCTTAGTTTTACAGATTCCCATTATTTTGTTACTACTTTCATCTCTCCCACTTTAGTAAAGTGGTTTCACAAATCTTTTTTATTTCAGTTTTGTAAAAAAATGTTTTATTGAAACACAATTGAATTGATTCATTTATATACTCACTTTGGATTCAACAGCAAAGTTGAAAGGTTGCAATGGAGTACATGGTTCCTAAAACCTAAAACATTATTTTGTCCTTTAAAAACACTTTGCTCATCCTTGACCTATAAACAATTAATTATTCATGCTACTTAGCAATAATATTTATGCTTTTTATATATTTTCTCTTTCCCCAAAATTTTTTGTTTATGCGTTTTTTTAAATTTATTTTTTTTTTATTGTGGGAAGAAGTTACAGATAGGTATACATATTACAATATCATGATTGGAAAATTATCAGCCATGCAAAATAATATATTATTTACTCATATGTGTGATTTAAAAGTTTCAAATACCACAGGAATGATAAACATCAAACCCAGTGTATTTATTATTATTTTGGGGAATGTATAATGGGGAATAGGATAGAAGAGATGTCCACAGGGAATGTCAACTATCTCTGTGATGGCTGATTTTTTTAAAAAATTTAACTGAATTTAAAAAAAATGTTGCATATATATGACATATATATATATATATATATATATATATATATACGTCATATATATATATGACATATATATATATATATATGACATATATATATATATATAATTGTGTACCCCGGGATTTTCCCATTTCCCTAACAACTGTTAGCCATCCTGTATTTTTCTGCCCTTCACTTCCCCCACCTTTTCCCCCCTCCTCCTGTCTTGCTCCTTCATTTAGCCCCATTGGTTGTTCATAATTTTATTTGTTTTTTTGTTTTTCCCTATCTGTCATATAAGTGAGATCATCCTGTATTTCTCTCTCTCTTTTTTTTTTGGCTTATTTCTGCTAATATAATTCCTTCTAGTTCCATCCATATTGCTGCAAATTATATATGTTATCCTTGATTGATGCATAGTATTCCATTGTGTATATATACCACATTTTTTTCAGCCAATCGTTGGTTTGGGGGCATTATGTTTGTTTCCATATCTTGGCAATTGTAAACAGAGCTGCAATAAACATGCATGTACAGGTGTCCTTTTGAATTAGTGTTTTCATGTCCTTTGGGCAGATCCCCAGAAGTAGGATTGCTGGGTTGAATTGTAATTCCACCCAATTGTTTGAGAGTTCTCCACACAGTCTTCCATAGTGTCTGAACCAGTTTGCATTCCCATCAGCAGTGTAAAAGAGTTCCTTTTTCTCCACATCCACACCAACACTTGTTGTTGTCCATTTTATTTAAATGGGGCATTCTTACTGGTGTAATATGGTATATCAGTGTGGTTTTACATTTTCCTTGATTATTAGTGATGGGGAGCATTCCTTCATATGCTTATTAGCCATCTGTGTCTCCTCTTCGGTGAAGTGTCTTTTTAGTCCTCCCCATTTTTTGACTGGGTTTTTTGCTTTGTTTTTGTTGAGCTGTAGGAGATCTTTGTGGATCTTTGTTATCAGGCCCTTGTCACTTGTATGGAGGGCAAAAAATTTCTCCCAGACAGTTGGTTTCTTTTTATTTTGCTTATTGTCTCTTTTGCTGTACAGAAACTTTTTAGTTTGATGTAGTACCTGCTGTTTATGTTTTCCTTCAGTTTTTTTAGCCAGCTGTAATTGTTTTCAGAAAAGGATTTCTGAGGTGAAATTCATGAATGGTTTTGCCCAGGCTTTCCTTTATGTATTTTATGGTTGCAGGTCTCACATTCAAGTCTTTTATCCACCTTGAGTTGATTTTTGTACAAGGTGTGAGGGTGTTGTCCTGGCACATTGTTTTGCATATCTTGGTCCAGTTTTCCCAGCACCATTTACTGAAGAGGCTGTCCTTGTTCCAGTGTTTGTTTTTTGCCCCTTTGTCAAAGATTAGTTGACCGTATATGTGTGGTTTTATTTCAGGGTACTCGAATCTGTTTACCTGTTTTTGTACCGGTACCATGCTGTTTTAATTGTTGTAGCTTTGCAGTATAGTTTGAAGTCTGGAATAGCAATACCTCCATTCTCTCTTCTGTCAAGAGGGCTTTGGCTATTCAGGGTCTTTTGTTGTTCCATATGATTTTCAGTAATTTTTGTTCTATCTCTTTAAAATGTGTCATTGGAATCTTTATTGGAAATGCATTTAATGTGTAGATTGTCTTTCATAGTAGGGCCATTTTAATAATGTTGATTCTACAATCCATGAACAGGGAATGTCTTGCATTTTCAAACATCCTCTTCTATTTCTTTTAAGAATGTTTTATAGTTTTATTTGTATAGGTCTTTTACTTCTTTTGTTAGGTTTACTCCCAAGTATTTAATTTTATTTGGTGCAAATGTAAATGGGGTGATTTTTTAAATTTCTTCTTCTTCTGATTGATTCTTTGCATATATTAATGCTATTG
The DNA here is from genome assembly GCA_004024945.1 of Uropsilus gracilis. Classification (NCBI taxonomy): domain Eukaryota; kingdom Metazoa; phylum Chordata; class Mammalia; order Eulipotyphla; family Talpidae; genus Uropsilus; species Uropsilus gracilis. Next base: position 136,634 of record PVHY01000218.1, read on the forward strand.
ATTTTTATGTGTTGATTTTGTATTCAGCTACCTTACTGAATTGATTTATTATTTCAATTAGCTTTTCTGTTGTTTTTTTTGGGGGGGTGGGGTTCTCTACATAGAGTACTATTCATCTGCATATAATGATAGCTTTATTTCTTCTTTCCCTATTTGAATTCCTTTTATGTCTTTCTCTTGTCTTACTGCCATAGCTAAGATTTCCAGAACTATGTTGAAAAGGAGTGGTGAGAGTGGGCATCCTTGCCTGGTTCCAGATCTTAATTGAAATGATTTCAGTTTTTTCCTGTTAAGGATGATATTTGCTGTGGGTTTGTTATATATAGCTTTTATTATGTTGAGGTATGTTCCTTTTATACCATTTTTTTCCAGAACATCATACATAGTTTGTATTAAATTTTGGATTACTCTGTCCTCTGAAATAATTTTCTAAACTGCATGCATTGAGGTATCTTTATTTTATAAAGCTTGTGGGTTTTGTAAAGTATATGTCACCAAATTTATACTATTTAGAATTAAATATAATAGTTCCTCTACCTTGAAATGTCTCCTATGGTTTATCTATTCCCACCTAATCCCCTTCATGTTCAGCTCCTTGAAATGGATGATCATTTCATAGTCTGTATACTCTTATTTTTATTCACCGTGTCAGATAAATGGAATAATAGAGCTGTGCTTTTACTTAACAACATAAAATTAAGCCTCACCTTTATCTTGAATGCTGATTCATTTCTTTATGTCTCTGAGATGTATTCCATTATATGGGTGTACCACAGTTTGCTTATCTCAAGGCTTAATTTTCAGTTTTGTCTTATCAGCCAATACTTATGAGATGTTTACTTGATCCCAGTGTTTTCTTAGGTATGGGAGAGTACCTAGAGGAAGCAAGATGTTATTCTTCTTGTGCAAATAACCTCTTAGACAAGAAAATTTGTTGTAATGCAAGGAATAAATAATAATTTGAATCAGTAGGTGGTTAGATGAGGTACATTTTTGAAATATTAACAAAGTAAAAAGAGACTTAGTTATGAATTACATACCCTGGGAAGAATTAATAAAAAAAGCTTTGAAAGCAAATATGGAGAAATATACCTGAAAACAAAGGGAGAATTTACTATGGGTCATTAAGAATGGCTAAAATTCAAAAGACTGATAATATTGAAGAGTAACAAGAATTTAGAGCAACGAGAATTTTTGTATGTTATTAGTGAATGTTATTAGTGAGACTGTAAATGGTATGACCACTTTGGAAAAATCCGAGTTTCTTATAAAATGAAACATATACTTATACTTTGAACTAATAACTATTCTTGCATATTTAACAAAGAGAAATGAAGACTATGTCCACAAAAGCACATGTATAAGTGATTAATAACAGGTTTATTCAAAATACCTACAACTTTGTAAACTGCCACATTGTTTATCAGTGGGAGAATATTTAACAACTTAGAGTATATTCATCAATGAGCTATTACCTCTAAGAAGGAAAACTGCTTACATATGCAACAATATAGATGAATCTTCAAAACTTTGAGCACTTACAAAAAATAGTACGTTATATTGTTATAATTACATGATATTGTAAAATAGGAAAAACTAATCTATAGTGAAAAAAATTAGAATGATGATTGCTTTGGGCATGAGAATAGAGAATGGCTGGGAAAGAACATAAGGGAAGTTCCAGGAGTTAAAAACTAGTGCTCTATATTGTCGTAAGGACTTTTATAGGGTTTTTTTCAGAATAAGAGTATTGAATGGTATGTATAAGATTTGTGTGTTTTATCATATATATATATATATATTTATCTCAAAATAAAAATATTTTAAAATATTGACCTCTGGATATATTTGCAGAAGTAACTGAGTAGGTGTTCACTGATATTTACAACTTTGAAAAGCATAAAAATAATAGGTTGATAGGTCAATAGAAGCATGGATATATGAATAAATATGTGGTTAAGCAAATATAAAAAATTTAATTGTAGAACTAGTCATTCATGGTCATTCATGGTAAAATTCAAATTTTTTTCCATTTGAAAATTCACATAGTAGCTCTGCTGTCTTCTGAGCTGTGTCCTAATGATCTCAGATTATTATATGGATTTTACCATCAGTCTTTTTACTCTTGCCTTTGATCCCTTGCAATCCATTTCTATCACAGTAGCCAGAAATTTTTGGAATTGTGAGATATGTCAAGAAACTCATTGGAATGATACCAAAGGCTTACATTAACTTCTTTTTTTAAATTAAATAATTTATTTATATATAAATTTCCCATCTTTGTAATCCCTGAGGTTTGCCCAACACCTTCCCTTCCTGACTGTTCCTACCCTCTCCTACCTCCACCTTGGCCCAGAGTAGTGTAATTCAGTTTGGTTGTTAGTTGGCTTTTTGTTTATTTTTCCTATGTCCCATATATTAGTGAAACCATTTGGTTTCTGTCTTTTTCCTTCTGTCTTGTTTCTGCTAATATGATTTCTTCTAAGTATATCCATGTTATCATAAAATCAACAAATTTGTCATTTTTAATTGATGAGTAATATTCCATTGTGTATATGTACCACATCTTTTTCATATAGTCATCTGTTTTGAGATATTTGGATTTCTTCCATGTCATTGCAATTATTAATAGTGCTGCAGGAAACATCTGGGCACAAGTATCCCTTTGTACAAGCACTGAAGTCTCCTTTGGGTAGATTCCCAGAAAAGCAATTGTTTGGTCAACTGGCAGTTCCATTTCCATTAGTTCGAGGGTCTTCCACACAGTTTTCCATAGTGGCTGAACCAGTTTACATTCTCACCAGCAGTGTAAGAGTGTTCCTTTCTCTCCACATCCATGCCAGCAGTTGTTGTTGCCTGTTTTTTGGATGTGGACCATTCTTACCGGTGTAAGGTGGTATCTCATTGTGGTTTTAATTTGCATTTCCCTGATTGCTAGTGATGTTGAGCATTTTTTTCATGTGCCTGTTGGCCATTTGGATTTCCTCTTTGGAGAAGTGTCTTTTTAGTTCTTTTCCCCGTCTTGTATTAACTTCTACCCTGTAACTCACCTCCTCTTTCAATTCTTTTCCACAATGACTGTCCACTTCTATTTCTCAAGCAGAACAGATATAATCTGACCTTGGAACTGTTGACCTGAACACTTGGATTGTTCAATCTTCAAATATCTTCTATTCTAAAATCTTTGCTCATATTTCATTTTCTTAATGTGGGTCACTGTGACCCTCTATTCAATAATGCAGCCAGCACCTGGTATATAATATATAATAATACAACTAATCCTGGTATAGTACCCTATTCCCTTCTTATTTTTATCCATGCCACATAATCTCTAACATATTATAAAATTTATTTCTTTGTTATTTATGGTTATTCTTTCTCTGTATGAACTCATCTTCCTTGACATAGTCTGAAGTCTGCCAAACCTAGCATATCAGCAATAAGGGACCTGAAAAATAGTACTGCTAAGAGCTGCATAGCTCCCTTAGAAAAAAATGGGAACAAGTTCACACAGTTTGTCTGTTTGAAGTTTTACTGTGGGTTACCATGAAGGAAATTTCTATAATCAATTCCTTAGATTCCCCCTGCCTCCCATGTTTTTTTGCAAATACTTTTCTAGCCAAGAAATATTAGAGCTAGGGAGAATAAAAATCTATTTTTCAGGTCAAATTAATCCGGAGAAAAGGAAAATATAATTGATTTCTTTTGGAAACAACTACATTTTGGAGTTGGGGGGAGGGAAAATTATAAGATAATTGCTTCACTATTTTGTGCAATACTAGAATTTATGACACCTATTGGATGTCCTCAGATTCAACTTCTTTCTGTTCCTTTGTGTACTACCTTAAGTGAGGCATTGTTTTATCTCTTTTATTGATCAAAATTTGCCATGTGGGCTTCTAAGCTGCAAGCATCAGAGCTTTCCATGAATTGTCTACCTCTAGTCATCACCAAAACCCTAGGGAAAGAAGGAAAAGGTACCTGGTCACGTGCTGTCAAGTTGAAGCTAAGTAAAAATCATCAAAGCAGATATAGTGGAGTGACTGGGATGAGAATGTTGAACTTTGGATGATTTGAAGTAATGTATAGTTGCCCAATACACCAAATTAATAAAAAAGTAAAATATAGATTTATTCAATCTTACCATAGTTATTAGTGAAGTAAATAAGAAAAATGCAAAGCACTATGGTACAAGTTATTCTTGACTACCCCATTACCATCAATAATATTTAACATTTCTTTTGCTTACAATCAGCTAGAAAACATATTTAGGCCCCAGGGTGCATGCTGTGAATGAGGTGCTTGAGCATATGTTTCCCTAGAAAATTCAACTTCCCACTGAAGCCATGGACTCAAGTAGAAGCCAGAGTGCTTAGGTAATATGCCCCCACTTGCCTCCACCTCCACAAAAATCTGATCATCATTTCCAGATGGAAAGTGTGTCTGGGATATTTACAGGTTAAATAAAAGAGTTTTAGATTAAATTAGCTGTATTTTATGGAGGTAATTTTTAGTTGAACAAAGAAGGGGAATTAGTAAAGTGATAGTGTTTTAAAATAGTCCAATTATAGTGAATGATGTAAAGGGCTTTTTATTAGAGGATAAAAGCCTAAACAATTTGTTTCCTGAAAGGCAGATATCCTGACAACTGAACCTCAAATAATTCAGTTGTTGCTATTTAAGGTATTTGACATTTAACTATTATAAAATGATGGCAATGGAGATTAAAGTTTTCTTCCTATTATAAATACCACTTCTTCCTTAATGAAAAAATAATTTACTAATTTTTTAAAAATTTTATTTGCCAAGAATTAATATTTAAGTCACTTTCTTGCAGACTTTTTCTCTCAATACCAAAAAAGGTTGGATATTTTCCAAAGTTGGCTGAGGTGTTAGACCAAATGAATGCCAGTTTTCAGTGTTAATATGGCAAAGTTCTCTCTCCTACTACCATGCCCTGCAATATTGATTAGATGTCTTGAAATATAATTATCCTGATTCACACAGCAGTATAAATATTAGAGGGTATATAAAAATCTCTGTAGTTTTTGGTGCTTTTGGAATACATGTTTCATTGAAGTGTGTTGTAGATTTCTCTCTGTGTCCATCTTTATAAAAAGCTAGCATATTTCAAACCAAGATCATCTGCACCTTACCAACTGAAGAATTTCCATTAGGCAAAGCATAGAATTGAAACTAGAACAATAACTTAATTACTTAACTTATTGTCTAAAATAATGTAAATAACTTTTAATTGGTAACTAATGGATTCTTGCATTTTATTGCTTATAACACTTGTTCAACATTAACAACCGGACATTTAAGCTTCTTGTAAATGTTAATGTACTCAAAGACCTTTGTTATGTCCACTTCTCATTTAAATTTATAGGAAAGATGATTATTAAAACTAATATTTTTCTTAGGAAAATGAGTATAGTTATTACTATTTGATAATTGGCTTCTACAAATTCAGTTATGTACAGTTTCCCATAATATCATTTTGTACATACTACAGCTAGCTTTGAATCAAGATTGGAGTATACTGGTATCATTTTAGTTTCATATCAACAAATTAGGCAAAGTTTCAGTGAGTTATTTAAAATTTTATGAGCAATTTATTTTTAAAAGTCCTACATTTTTGGATATCTGGATTTTCAAGATTTTTTGTTTTATTTTAAAGACAAATATATTTAGAAGAGTTCCTGAATCATGGCTTAAAATATATAAAGAAAATAGCAACATTAATTTTGTAAATTTATCTGAAAATAAAAATTTTAAGAGTATGTTTCTCTAGAGTGAAACTTTAAATATAAAGAGCTACTAGGAAAAATTTTCTATTTCTTTCTGACAATATATTTCTGACTTGTTTTATTGGGGAAAAATACAAGATGTTTTAGAAATTATTATTATTATTATTTTAATATTATTTATTTTATTCTTTAGATCACAACCTCTGTAAGTAGTTTTTGGAATATCCCCCTCTCTCCTCCCTCTGGTGCCCCTTCCATTCTCTCAAGCCCCACTCTTTATTGTTTACTAGTTCACTGAGTGGGGGACTGTGTTGTTGGAACCAGGCGAGCCTTGCTGGTAGGTTTTCAGTCTTAAGTTTGCATTGAATGGCCAGTCTGTATTCATTTGTGATCTGTCCATGTTTTCTTGCTGCAGGCCGTCTTCTCCAATCCCATCTCCGTTGCTTTGCTGCTTTTACCTTATGGCTTTGGTGTCACAGATTTAAGGGGTCTTGCCCCCAGCCAGTGTCGGTGAAGAAGTTTCTCTGTGAATACAGGTGTCTGTGAATGGCCTTTGAAGATCATCTCCTTTGCTTCAGTTTGCAGTTTTGATGTGGGGCCGATTACCCCATCTTTGGTCTTCCTCTCCTCTTCTATAGTGTGGGGAGGGGGTGTTACTCTCCTAGAAGGCATCTTTGAAATGAGGTCCTGAGTCTTCCCGGCTTGTTGAGCGCATAGGTAGACATCATGACATTGTGTCTCTACAGTTGTTCCTCTTGTCTCACAGGCACTGGTTCTCTCAGTTGTCCAGCTGCTGTGTCCAGCTCAGGCTTGTGGGCTGGATTTTTTGCATGATCCCTTACCCATTTTATGATGGGGTTTATGTTGCGCATGTTCTTGATCCTCTGAGTTTAGCTTAAGTGAGAGCAAAATGGAAGGGGATCCCCCTCCCCCTGCTTGCCACACACTGATACCTCACTGCCTAGGGTTGGGCCCAGATGGCCAAGCCTGCACCCTCCCATGCTCCCCTTGGGCTAGGAGCAGAGGGAAACAGCTCTCCTGGTACAGGCTGCAGATGGCTGGTGGGTAGGGCCACCTGCTGGTGGGTGGGGCCACCATAACCCTTACCCCATGCCTCCCTCCAGGGCTCACCTGGCTCAGAGTGCTTACCCAGGAAACTTCAGTCTAATGCTCTCCCAACTGAACTATTTCAGCTCCGCTTACCCAGGAATCTTGACCCCCTTTGCTTCCTGCTGGCAAGGGAGCTTGGACGGCTAGGGACCTGGGTGTGCAGCTGTTTTAGAAATTATTAATAATGTCTAAAGGGAGAAATAACAGGGACAAATTTTATCTCTTTACCTGAAGCATTTAAAAAGAAAAACTCAGATATAATACACTTAAAACTTATATATGGGAAAAAGGGAACTCAGAATAATTAGCTACTGAGAGAAACTGTCCTAAAGGAAATCCTCTAAGTAACTGTGCTGTATGGCGGGGGTGGGGGGGGGACACGGACACACATGACACTTCTACAAGTCCAGCGGTTTCTTCAAGTTGGATTTCTTCAAGAATTTGGAGTGGTCAGAGTGGTTCAATTTTGGACAAAATAATTATATAATGAGAGAGATCTGGGGTAAAAGCCTTCAGCTCAGTATCATTCACCACATACCTGTGAAGAAGTTATGTGAGACTAGGAACAGGCCCCAAAACAGAGGACCAAATGGTTCTTCACAAGTGGCTGAGAATAATTTGTGTTGGTATGTCAAATAGAACTCTTACTACATTGTGCCTTAGCAGTAGAAGCCTGAGAAGTGCATTGCTTTAGTTATGAAGTAAAATTAGTCTAGACTAAACATCAGATAAACTGCAATCCACAGGTTAAGTTCAGTCTGCAGTATGTTGTCATACAGCATTTGTGCTAAAAGTGGTTTGTAATTATTACAATGTCACGAATAGTTATAAAGGGTAAGAGAAGGAGAATGAGAAAAAGGAGAGCATGAAGAACAAGAAGAATAAGAAAAGAATGGAAAAAGATTGACTGATATTTTGATTGCAACTTTGTAAACTCCTAAGCAGAGTAGATCAGAGGGGTCATGCTTATTTTAGCTTCTGAATTTATAAAACTTGTTATGCAACTGAAGATAACTAATACAGAGGTGTTTCTCAGCTTATTCACTAAGGCCAGCATTATCCTCAAACCAAAACCAGAGACAGATAGCAAAAGTAAAAAACATCTGATATGCCTGTATTTATTAAAGAAACTTAACCAATAACTAATAAAGGTTCAAAACAGAAAAAAAAAAATTACTGGTTACTAGAGGGAATGGTAAGGAAGGAGAAGGGAATGGGCAAAGTAAGTAGATAGGGTCTCAACATCAGTGTTTTTTGGAAAGTGAGTAGAACACATTCAGAGGAGTAAAGATATAGTCCTGAAATTATAATAATGAAAGTATGTATCACACTCACATACACAAGAGCAAGCACAGACAAAGAGATACTATTTGTAAAGACATTTATGATAAAGAACTGTTATCAAAATATACCAAAAAAAAACCCCTTAAAACTCTATAATAGGAGAATGAACACTTCTATTAAAAAAATGGATGAAAATTTTACTTAACAGACAGGACATCAAAGATACAGATGGCAAATAAGCATATGAAAAGATGTTCCACATCAAATGTCATCAGGGAAATACAAATTAAAATGAGATACTGTTACAAACCTGTTAGATTGACCAAAATCTGGAACACTGGCAATAGCAAATGCTGGCAGGAATGTGGGACAATGGAACTTTTTTTCATTGCTGCTGAAAATGGGAGAGTACAGTCACTTCAGAAGATACTTGATGGTTTCTTATAAAACTAAACACTCTTACCCTATGACCCAGCAGTCACTTTCTTGGAATTTACTTACCCAAGTGAATTGAAAACGTGGTCACACAAAAACCTTCATATACATTTTCATAGCTGCTTCATTCAATACTGCCAAAATGTGGACAAGTTATACAGGTTATACATGTTCTGTATTAGATAAATGGATGCATCTGGAAATGGTGCTAATTAACTATTCAGCACTAAATAAATAAATAAACAAATAAATAAACTTTAAAAAATGATCAGGCCATGAAGAAACATGGAGGAAACGTAAACATATTATTAAATGAAGAAGTCAGTCTGAGAAGTCTTCATACTGTGTGATTCTAACTGTATGAAATTTTGGGTAAAACAAGAGTATGGAGACAATACAAGGATCAGTGATTATCAGATGAGGGTTGGGGGTTAGAAATAATTTGCTACACATTTGTCTAAATTCATTGAATGTACAATACATAGAGTGAACTCTGAAATAATCTGTGGATTTGAGTAAATGTGACATCTCAATATAGGTATACCCTTACTAAAAAATTTACCATCGTAGAGAGTGGTGTTGATAATAGGGAAAATTGTGCACAGTGAGATCAAGGGTCATATGGGAAATACACCTTCCTCTCAATTTTACTATAAACGAAAAACTACTCTGAAAATTAAAAACAACTGACTAATCAATCAAACAGACAAATAGAATTCCTGGCAACATCACTTCATAAACATTGATACAAAAAAATTAGGCAATCACGTTTATAACAACATATGAAAATAATAAAGCATCCTGACCAAGAAGGGTTAATCCCAGAAATACAAGCCTGGATTAACACTGGAAAATAGTTAATATAATTTACTCCTAATAGACTGAAAGAGAAAAAATGTTATGAAATAATTTCATTTGATCCAGAAAAATAGGAAAATATTCAATTTTCATTATTTTTTACCAACCTCCCAGTGACCTATGGATAGAAGGAAATTTCCTCAACTTGATAAATGGTACCTACAAAATCCCTGCAGCAGACATCACACATAATCAGACTAAACGCTTTTTCCTACTATTTGGAACAAGGCGTGGATGTATACTCTTACCATTCAACATTATAATGAAGGTTCTGTCTAGTAATGTAAGCCAAGTGAAGGAAAGGAAAAGTACGCAGATGTAGAATACCAATATTCTTAAACAAATGAGCATAGAGATAGCAAGTGTTCTTGTTTAATGAAACCCTAATTTGTTTCTAGTGCGGATACATGTAGTTTTCCTCTTTATTTTTACATGTTTAAATTTCCTCTTTCTCATTAAATAAAATAAAGAGGTAAATGAACTCCATGGTGGTACTTTTCCAAATGAAACCTTTTTTTTCCTTTTACTAGTAAATGTTTTGTGAAGGCTGATGTCAAATAATGTCTATGTCATACAGCTTGTTTTGTAGTCTCTTAATACTGACCAAATAAGTATTTTTGCATTCTTAGATGGCAGTTAGCCTACTAATTTTTTGGCTAGGTCTATAATATCTTAGTATATTCTTATAGACGTAGTAACTGCCAGGGAAATGTTTGGCCAGGGATCATTCAAGTATGGGAAAGGATATTCATGATTATGTGACATGTATATTTAGAATATAATATTTCAAGTTAGATTTGGCAAGAAAAGAGTCATGCACTAAAACATGTGAGATATCTTGAATCCTTTTGGAAAAACCCTCAAAGGGAAATAATTTAGGAGTTTGTAACATTTTTCTTAGCTCTGACTTCTCAATAAACTTTTGGTTGCATTTTTCTTGACTAGTTTCCTTTCTATATGAACTTTCATGTAACAGAATTTTCTTTCCAGGTGTTCTTTGTTATAACATAGATGTAATTTATATTTGCATATGACTTTATATACATTGGACAATGATCCTTTTACTTATTTCTTTGGGAGATTATCAGGGTCTGGAGAAGGTTCTCCCACTTAAGTAAAAACAGTCCTAAGGCATGTGAAAACTAGGAATGTATGTGGAGGTGCACACATACTTAGACCATCATACTAAATGTAATTTTTTGTTTTTGGTTGACTACAATTGGAAACCTAGGTTATCAACTATCCTGTAGTTCTGCCAACTCTCCAATCATCTTTAAATTACATACATACAACCAACTTTGGCAAATGATTTTGCAATCTGAAATATCAGTTACTACCTGATATAACTTCTTCCTGGTCATATTCAAAATAATACTTTTGTATTTGACAATGTAGCTGTGCTCACACACAAATTCCAACTGGTTTGACTTTAATTGTTTTGAATCCTTTTATTTCTTATGGCATCTCATGTCAATACCAATTCCAGCTGGTTTTAGCTAATAAAAAGTTCCAAGATTCATGGAGACATTGATAATAGGATAATTAAAGTGTTGGTGACTACTGAAAATATGAAAGACTATAAGCTTGGTAGAAAGAACTTGAAAAGACCTTTTGGTATGGAGATTGGATGATAAAGAGACCAAGTCCATTTATTTCTTCTCTGTAGTTTATGTTTGTGGAGACCGAGCTTCAGTTCCACTAACATTACTCAAAAATATGCCTGGGGAGTCTATTCTTCTATGACTCTCTGCCAAAACAGCTTGGGAAACAGCTGGTGATAATTCTGGCTTCATTCCCCCGCTCAACAGCTGATGTTCAGAAGCAGGGAGGCAAATGAGTGGGTGTGTTCCAAGCTATGGCATCACTGCTTCCCTGTCAGCTGCTCTGCTCCCACGCTAAGGAGCAGATAGGAAGGCTGACTTCCTAGAAATGGCCTCAAAGGGAGGACAGTCCTATGACCTTAGGTACTGGGGAGGAGGGGTGGTTTGGGCATATAAGAAGTCAGCAGCAGGAATGGAAAACACCAAATGCTTCTATCATATGCAAAGGAAACTTTAGCTAAACAATTTATGAATTTTATGCTTTTAAATAGTTAATGAAATAAGTATGGAATTTAGTGATTTACCATCAAACAATAAACTATCTCAAAGTAAATTTCATTAAAGTAGTTAAATAATATACTTTTTTCTTAATTCTGGGCCCAACTGACTAGGAAGTCAAACATGGTAACTATAGATACTGATACTGTTGTTGACAGGTGTCTGTTTTGCCTAACAGTTCAATGTAGTGGAAAAGTCCTCTGCAACTGAAAGTTTTGAGACATGAATTCAAGTCTCCTCCTCAGCAACATCTAATGTTAATGTGTGCAACTCATTTAATTTTGTGCAGCCTCATTTCTCCCTGTAAAATGAGAAAATTAGGTTAAAATAAGTTCTTTGTGCTGCCATCAGGGCATTGTAATCATAATTCTGGATCAATGTAGCCCTCCTTTTGCTTAAAAGTCTTTCCCATATTTGGAAAATGCACCATTGTTTACCTATATTTCCTCATTTAAGCTCACAACTACTATTTAATCTCTCATGACTCAGTTTCAAGTTAAATAAAGTTGAGCAAACTCAAAGCTATCAACTTGTTTCTTAAACTGTAACTTCAAAAATTGCACAACTGTTGCAGGTGTAGTCTAGTCAATGAACTGCATTAATTTTCTTTTGGCAGTTATATCAGTGTCTTGATTTTTGCCGAGCCTGAAATCAACCCATATTACAAAATCATTTTAAATTGTTATCTTTCATCACCACCTATTTCAATTTCTCTTTTTAGATTATTGCTTACTTTTATATTACATACACTCATATATTTTCATTTTTAATTGAAGTTCTATTGGTTCACATTGATTTTGGGGAAGTGTAGGATCTCCCCCCTCTTCAGGCGAAATCACTGTATCATGCCCTCTACCAAAACACCCCTGAGCTCTCTCAGATATTTTATCTTATTTATTTATTTATTTATTTATTTATTTATTTATTTATTTATTTATTTATTCATTCATTTATTCATTCATTTATTCATTTATTTATAGATATACTTAAATTTGTAAACATCAAAAGGAACATACCAGTTTAGAATAAACCTTAATTCATTTACATTTTAAGAGCAGCACATATATTTGGTTAAGAGAAAAATTTCGGTACACGGTTAAGTCCAGTTAAAATCTTAGTTTTACTTGGTTTATCACTGATATATTTGTAAGTATTTACTGAGGTAATTATGTGTAGCACTTTATATACCATCTGGAGCATTGTGTATAAATAGTGAAGAGTATTCATTATTATCACCCTAACTCTGCTTTCCATAATTTTTTTTACTTAATAGAAGAGATTCATGAATAAATAATCCATATTTTAATCAGGCTATGATAAAATATTTAGTGGAAAAGTACTGAACTTTGGATCCTACATTATATTATTAACAACCTCTAGTCAAGAGGTAAAGTTTTTGTTTGTTCTGTTTTTGATATATTTTTAAATTAAGTACTCCTTGGGTGACAGGAGCCTATCATTTCCACATCTACCTAATGTTATTTCACAAAACTCATATCTCTATCTTGCCCATAAGAAAAATGTAAATGAATTAAGGTTTATTCTAAGCTGGTATATTCCTTTTGATGTTTTACTGTTTTCATGGAATCACAAGTTTCCATTTTAAGTTCTCAAAGACAACATTTTAATAATTTGTTGCAGAATTTTGTCCAAATCTGTCAGTTTTACCGATATGTTTCTCTGTAGCAACTTTGTTTATTCCCCATTTTCTGTCAATGGAATTTCATGCCATCATTCTGGAATTGGGTCAAAAAAAGGGCAGAAGCCTCCAATCAGTAAGTCACATTTAAAATGTGGCTTCTGCCACCCAGGTTCCCTCAGGTTTGTATCACCCACATGTAGCAGTTGCCACTCAAAATGCAATTTAACAGCAGGGTTTTATTTACAAGGAATTTAACAGGGAAAACAAAAAGTCCTCAAAGCCACAAGTGGCCAGTTATCTTACCCCAGTCGCCATTTTCAGTCCCAAAGGTCCCGAAGACACATATCCATGATGGTGTCCCTTTGCCCTTCCAAATCTGAGAGGCAGGCGCTCTGCAAATTCCAGTCTATCTCTGGCATTTTCTCTTTGTTTCTTCTTGCTCACATGTGCCATGCTAATCCGCTTCTATAAGGTGCTTCCAACTTCTTCAATGAAATGCTGATCCCAAATCAACTTTCCAAATCCCCGGTCATTTTCAGGTACCAGTTCACAATGCTACCTTGCTGTGGTGCCACATTCTCCACACTGGCCACTCTTCTGTCAGCCACCGTGGCTCCTTACCACCACCAGCTCACTCTTTCAGGGGCTTTTGCCCAGTCTGGTTATACAGGCTGCTCTTTACCCACCCGCCAGTCTCATCTCTCTCCTTTCCCCAAAAGTCTCTCTCTAGTCTCTGCTCCTTTCCTTTTTAATCTCTCTCTTTTCTTTTTTCTCTCTAAAAACCAAAGGCTCCAATATCCCTCTACACACCCTTCAGGTGATACACTTTCTCTTCCCCTCCTGGGATTTGCAACAAAATAGAAGTACCCTTATCCTGTTATGCCAGTATCCTTATCCTGTTTATGCCAGTACCCTTATCCTGTTTAGACCATCTTTTACCTCTGTTTTTGTTTTACACACAGTTAATGGCATCATTACTTAAATTTTAATACTGCCCATATTGGGGTCCCAGCTTCAATACTGCCCATATTGGAGTCTCAGCTTCAATTCCTGAAAACTATTGCTTATGGTCAAATGGTTTCTTTCTGAAATATTTCCATTCCAGTAGGTGGAGGGTCTCCATTTGAGGTTCTTGCCATATGATTACTGATTTGTGTTTCAAATTTCTTGTGTGATTGTGTGTGTGTTAACACTATGTAACCTAGAGATTACTTTCTTAATGTTTAATTTTTTCCATTAAAGTTAATTTTATTTTGAGAAGTTTGGGACATTCAGTAAAACATTACAAATAGTTTGGATTCTTTTGAATACTAGTAAAGAAAACCTAACCTAAAGAAGTTTTTTGGAAGACAGTCTAAGGGCAGATATTATTGAAGACACTCTTGAGAACCTAGCTTAGCTTTCCTTATGCAGATGCTTATTTTCTCCTTAAAGTTACTCCACTTCAAATATTTACTCCCATATATGTACCCTTTTCATGTTTGTGGTAGTTTTGGTATATGGGTCTTCTCACATGTAGTGGGAAGACTATCTGGCAATTTTGTTAAAAGTCAACTTGTATTTCATTGACCCTGTTGGAGTTAAATACATACCCCAAGTGGACCAGGGAAAAGTAAGGTGCTTTTTATAGGACTTGATTTTCTAAAACAAGAAAAGCTCCAAATCCAATAGAATTATGTAAAATTTATGGGAAAATGAATGAATAGCTCTACTATAATATTATTTCCTTCAAATGATATAGCAAACTAGAGACAGTAAGTGTAATTAAGATCAAATATGTTTTGATAAGTTAAAGATATATAGTGTAAACCATAAATCATTCATTAAAATAATAAAACAAATGATAGGTAATAAATCACCAAAGTAAATAATATTGAATCATAAATATTCTCAATTTCAATTTCCCAAATGGAAGGGAAAAAAAGGTAAAAGAACAAAATAGCAGAACAAACCAAAAAATAAATAAGGTGATAATTTTAAATCAAAATATAGTAATAATTATAGCATCAGTTGCACTAAATATAATTGGTTTATTAGCCATATTTAAAAGGGAATGAAATACACTTTTAATATGAAGCAAGTAACTGAAAGTATGAAGATGGAAAAGATATTCCACACTAATATGCATTAAAAGATTGAAAGGCTTAGTAACATCAGAAAAAAATATATTTTGGAGTGCAAAAGTTGTTATCAAAGATCAAAAATGTTATTTACTGATAATTTAATGACTCATTATGAGGAAAGAAAAATGTTAAATTTTTATGCATCAAACAGCTGGGACTACATCAAACTAAAAATCTTCTGTACAGCAATAGAAACAATAACCAAAGCAAACGACATTCAATTGAATGGGAAAACATTTTTTGTTCTCTATATACATGATAAAGGCCTAATATCAAAAATCCACAAAAATCTCACACAACTTAAGAAAAACAAATTTAAAAGACCAGTCAAAAAGTGGGGAGAAGATGTATAGACATTTCTTCAAAGAGGAAATACAAATGGCCAATAGGCTCATGAAAAAATGCAAATCAAAACCACAATGAGACAGCACCTCACACTGGTAAGTATGACCTGTATTAAAAAAAAAAAAAAAAAAAAAAAAAAAAAAAAAAAAAAAAAAAAAAAAAAAAAAAAAAAAAAAAACAAAACAGGAACATTCTAGTGTGGATGTAGAGAGAAAAAAATACTTTCTCTGGAATACACTGCTCATAGGAATGCAAACTGTTCAGTCACTATGGAAAGTTGCGTGGAAGATTCTCAAATTGCTGAAAATGGAACTCATTTACTCCAGCAATTCTGTGTCTGGGATCTACCCAAAGGACACCAAAACACTTATTCAGAAAAACACCTGTATTTGAATGTTTATTGCAGCACTATTTACAATAGTCAGAATATGGCAACAACCTAAATGCTCTCAAACAGGCAAATGGATCAGAAAGTTGTGGCATATTTACACAATGGAATATATTTAGCAATCAAAAAAGTCGTATATTCCATATATATTCAAGAATCAAAAAAAAATCGACTCAATGTTATTTCACAAATGGTACATTTGTGATAACATGGATGAACCTAGAAGGAGTCATGTAAAGAAAATAAACCTGAAAGAAAAGGAAATTCCGTATGATCTCATCTGTATGAGGGATATAGGGAAAAGAAACAAACAAAAGGGCAAAAAAAGTTAAAACTAACAAGCTTATAGCAGAAGTAAACCATCAATCAAAAGGAGAGGAATGGTAAGAGTGGGGGAGGGGTGAACACAAAAGATTAACATGATCCATTCATGGGTAAAAAGGTGGTGGTAGAACCTCAGGGTATACAACAATGTAACAAACATATACATGTGCAGACAATTAAATAGCCAGGATGTGGAAACAACCCAAATGCCCCCAAATAGACAAATGGATCAGAAAGCTGTGGTATGTGCACACAATGGAATATTACTCATCAATCAAAAAAAAAGACAAACATGTCATTCACAGCAACATGGATGGAGTTAGAAGGAATCATGCTAGCAAAAATAAGCCAGAAAGAAAAGGAAAAATATTGGATGGTCTCACTTATATGAGGAATGTAGGGAAAACAAACAAAAAATGGACAAAAAGATTGATACTGTCAGCAGAACTGAAGTATAAAGCAAGAAAGGCGGAGGAGGGAAAATTGGCATGGGATGGGCACAAAAGATTTAGATGATAGTTCATGGGTGATAAGGTGGTGGGAGAACCCCAGGGTAGACAGCAATGTAAAATAAAATATATAAAAAAACAATAAAAGAAAAAAATATGCATCACATATATGGGACTTAAAATATTCGAAACAAAATGAATAGAACTTGTAATAGGAATATCAAATTTATAAATATATTAAAATTTGCTATTCCATCTAAGCTACTGGTAAGTTGAAAAGACAAAATAAAGATATAGGGAATTTGATTTCACAATCAATGAACTTGATCAATTTGAAACATATTAAGCATTCCACCCAGCACTAGCAATTTTTTTTCAAGTACATATAGAATGTGTCTATCAATATTAATTATGCCTTTGGTCATAAAGTAGGTCATGTAATGTCTGTGTTCTGGTAACAATAGAATTAAATTAAAAATTAATAATGGAAGACACTGGAAATAGACCCAAATATTTGGAAAATAAATAATTAGTTATCATTATGAGAGAGAACTCAACTTTCAATTTAAGGAGCTAAAACATAAGCAGCAAATTAAATCAAATGTAAATAGGAAATAAATAATAGAAACCTGAACAGAAAGAAATAAAAGACAGAAGAATAAAGAAAATAAACAAATGTAAAAGTTTATTCTGCAAGAATATCAATACAAGCGATAAGTTATTAGACTGGCTCAACAAGAACAAAGGAGATTAGAAACAAATCACCAACTTCCAAAATGAGATGATTACTAGAGTCTATAGATCATAAAACATAAGGGAATAGTATAAATAATATTCTATCACTGGCAACTTAGAAGAATTGAGAAAATTCCATGAAAGTCACAAACTGCTAAGGCTTCCTCCAGAGATAATGTGACCAGCTTAAGTTTATTAAAATTTAACTTTATTGATTGTAGAATTTTTTTCTAAATATTAATCATTTGATTAACTGTGCTATAAATAACATTCTCATATTGTAATCTTGCCATTATTATTTTACTTAATAGTATTTTCGGTGAAAAATTATTAATTTTTGTGAGTCAAATTTATCAACCTTATGTTTTATGACTTGTATTTTTTGTATATAATTCCAGAACTTTTCATACGAATAATGTTTTCTAGTGTTGTATCAACACACCTTATTTTATATTTAGTGTCTAGGTCTACAACAAGTTATAAATGATTTTCAGTACAGTAATGGAGAGAAGCCTACTGGTACCCAGTCCTAAAAGCACAATTGTTTTTATCAATAGCATTGATTAAAAAGCTTGTTTTCCTTATGTAGCTGACAGAAAGAGAGAGAAGGGAAAAATGAAGACAAAATGAAGGCGCTAAAAGAAAAGGCCAAAACTAAAGAATTAGAAGAAAGAAAAATTGAGAAAAGAAGGGCAAAAAATAAAGGGTAAAAGAAATAAATAAAAAATAAGAGAAACAAAAGTTAGGGAAAGAAAAAGGCAAAGGGAAAGGAATAAATAAGTTGAGATATGAATTGGAGCTATGCAGTTTTCTATAGATATTGTAAGAATGATACTTTTTAAACATTTGTTCTTGTAGTCAATGAAGTCAGTATTTACCCCATTCATTTCAACTATATGTTTTCTTACAATGTATATTAGTTAGGTTTCTTCAAAGAAAGACCAAATAGGGTGCGTGCCTGTGTGTGTGTGTGTGTGTGTGTGTGTGTGTGTGTGTGTGCGCGCGCGTGCATGTGTGTGTGTGTGTGTATGTTCGGGCACTTGCTTTTATATTATATTCTGATCTTTCATAAGTAATTTTATTAGTAACCTTGGCTATGTAGTAAATATTCCGCAAAAGAGTGGTCATTTGAGTGTTATTACTTGAAGTATATCTGTACACAAAGCACTGAAGTTGAAAGTACTTTCACATATACTACCATTTGATTTCACCAATAACAAATAAAGCCAAGAAAGAAAGGCTTTATTTTCTGTTTCATAAATTGATAAAATGAAGTTTAGATCTGTTCAGTGATGAAATCAAGAATAAACTCATTCTCTTTCAAGTCTAGAGTTCATACATTCATTCAAGTCAAATATTTGAATTTGAGTTTTTTCAATGAACAGTGATATTTCTCACAATCAAAAATCAGTTTTATAATACAAATTTGTTATTCTAAAAACAATTTGGTTTTCCTACCTGTGGGACTTATATCTATATTCAAGAACTGCTCATTAGCTGAGAAGTATATAATTAATAAATGCTACATTTCTTATGTGATATGTAATTATGAGCACTTTATTCCTCTTGAGTTTTTTTTTACATAACTAAATATTATAATATATTTTAATTATTTTATATTTTTCTCCTGAACTCAATTAGCTTATGAATACCTATATTTGCTCTTGGGATAAAATCCTTTTACTTGCCGACTCAAGAAAGCTCAGTCATAATTTATTTGAAATGTAATAAATTCAGAATTAAAACTCAGTCTATTGAATAATCTTACTTCCACTGCTTTTCTTTTCCTTACCTTTGGGGCAATCTTAGGGGGCTGGGGACTTAGTTTACATTATAATCCTTCATCAGAAGCCTGGAGGATTAAGGAAGAAGAAGGTCTGGTGTGAGATCTGTGGGTCATTCCTGATCTCTGCTCTTTCGTGGGGGCTATCTATGGTCAGATGATGCTGCATCTTTCCATTGTTCCTGCCACAATTCTGGTCATAATGTAAACCATGCTCTTCTAACTTGTTTTCCTCTTCACTGCCTTTTGGTCTACCCAGTCACTTCAAAACTTCTCTCCATGAACATAGTGGAGGATTGCAGTAGAGGATTGCAGTAGAGGAGGATTGCTTGGAGTGGTTGAGAAGTTCTCTGCTTTGACAACCCAGATGGGACTTCTGTGAGGGAAGCTATCTCCCTCCATCACTCTGTTGGGTGTTCAGCTACTCTAAAACTCAAAGAATTTCTTGGATTATATCCTGGTTTTCATTTTTACTATTAGCTGGCTCTTAGAGTTGAATTATCAAAACCTTCAAGGAATTATGCCTTTAAGCTACAGTGCTGCACTTACCTTAAAGAAAAAAAAATCCCTAAAATTTCCATCGTCTCACCTGACAACTTTGTCAACAGTTGTTATCTGCTTTTTCTCTGTCAACAGTGTAACTGGGAAGCTAATTTATTGGTAAGAATGAGGTAAGGGTAAAAGGAAAGGAAACTATAATTAGAATATTATTGTTTACTTCACCTAGACTTTTCTTACCTTCAATGTTTTAATTTTCCCCCATTTATTTATTCTGATATTTGGTCTTTTCCCAAGGAATGTGTCTTTGACACCAATGTCCCAAGCACCTAAAAATGTACTGACTGCAATAGTTTGGATAAGTTTCATATTACACTTTTATATACTGTGCATCTAAGCCAATGTTCTTCCAAATGTCTTCAAAAATGGTAAGCTTTAAGAATAAATATTAATTCACTGATACATTGATTGTAATTTTTCTGTATTTGAATTGAGACAGAAGATAATTATTTGGTCTCAGTAACTAGGAACATTTACTGTAATTTTAAGAACAATATGGGTTAATGTCTACCACAGCATTGATTTCTCCTGGATACTCCCTCCATGTAACACTAAAGTCTGTCTTTCAGTTCATTTGGCAGGAAATTTGACCCCTGAATTCCCAAGTCTCACATACACTACTAAAGCATGAGAGAAAAACTGCCATCCACCCTATAGCTCATTTTTTAGAGTCATAGAACAAAACTGTCATTTACCTATCCTGGGTTAGGTGTCTGCCTTATGATAGTGGGTTATTATTACTGATCCCAAGGGAGTAAGTATGTTTGCTGATTCTCTTCAAAATGAGGTGACCTGGAATGCAAAAGAATAACTGCATTGGATCTTTCAGGTGTTTAGCAGAGTCATGAACATATAGCAGGCTTTCATAATTATTTGGTAATTAATTGAAAAATTTATTGATTGATTAAAGAAGCAAGAGATTTATCCATATCCATATGGCAATATCCTGAGCAATATTCATTTTCTTGAATTTCATTACATCATTCTGCATCCTCATATGGATCCAACTTCAGTGTGCACTTTATGAAAACCATCCTCCTAATTTATGAAAACAATCACTGAAGTGATTAATATCTATTAATTTGGATTAATATGGCATATCTAAACTAATCTGTAACAGTTTAATTTCAAATGCATTCAGAGTGCTTTTCCTTAGTTTTGCAAACTTTACAATTTCCTACCAGACCCTCCTGTTTGGATAAAAGCCCAAAGTATTATCTTATGGGTTCATTTAAGTAAATAATGGCAAATGACTATTTCATTGACATATGTTGTAAAAATATCTTTTCTGCTGTTCATGGGCTTAACTTTTCCTCCACACACCTCAATTCTCTATGTATACAGTGCTTCATACTACACAGTTCCGCAGTTAGTCCTATTAAATACTATTTAAACTCTTCTTTAAACTCTTAAAGTATCATGATGGATCACACTATTTTTATAGTCCTTATATATTTTAAGAATTTAAAATAAGATAGATGTTATTTGATTCACCATGTTGTCATTACATTGTTCACAGATAAATCAACACAAGACTTGAAGAAGAGAGTGTTCATATGTTCAAGGAAAGGAATTCATTTCCATGCCCAGGTACTGCTTATGAGTCTACTCTCTTGCTATGTATTCTGAATTAAAGTATTCCCTTTATTTTTTCCCAAGGAAAATTTCAAAGTGTTTTAAGGAGGACTCATTTTAATTAAAAGAAAAGTCCCAGGTGGCTGGTTAGAAACTGATATTGAAGAATGGAGAATACATATGAAGTAAAATTAGGAAATATTTCTAGTAGTTTGGGTGAGGACTTTGAAAGACTTGAACTAGAGAAGTAGTGATTCTCTTAATGATCTTTTTCAATCCTACATCAAAACACAAATACGCATGTTCCATAAAAGTATTTTTAATGAAACATTTCATTCAGGGATAAAATTAAGTACATTAATCCCAAAATAAGATAATTTTACATAGAATGAATGTGGTGATGGGTAAGCTTCTGATAAGGACACATATGTGCATATTCATGTATTACACAGATATTTCACATCGATGAACATACATGACTAAATCTATATTTAATGTGAACTACATTTTAGTGCCTGAAGTTCTCAAAGGATTGCCTATTTTGCCTAAAATTGTGGAATACTAGGAATTGGATATTAAAGTGACAAATAATGTGGACATTTTGCAATGGAGGCTTTGTTTTAATGATTCCCTGAAAGAAGGGATGATAAAGTTAGCATGTCACCACTCAACGACTCTGTTTCCTAAAATGAAGACACTAGAATTTTATCAAGACCAACATGTTTTATTGCACCAAATTTATGAGACTATCCCTAAAAACCTTGAAAAATGTTTATTTGTTACTTCTCTGATAGTGACTATTGTTTTATTATAGCCATATGTAATGACATTATTTCATAATATTAGCATGGTTCATGGAAAACGATTGCTTGATTCCAAACCGTTGTCAGTGAAGTTCTTTCTTGGAATCTAGCTAGATATTTCTCTATTTCCAATTACCATTGGTCTCTAAAATATGCTAACCTAAAAATTACAGGTACTTATTTTATACTTCCTTAGAATTAAAGAATTATGATATAATGGAAAAGCATAACTTGCCCTTTTCTTGGAATTAGACCATATTTCATTTTCTAATTTAGTGTATTTTTCATCATATTCCTTTCCAAAAATCAAATGTGATTGTTTTTCTTACTTTATTTTAGTGAAGTGCAAATTAGAAGTGTTATAGCTAATCGATGTCACCAAAATAGTTCTTTTAAATAACCAGGACATGAACTCTTTAACAAGATTCAGTCAGTTCTATTTATAGTTCCCCTAAGCTATGAACTATTTGTACACCCATGTTTCTGCATAATGACTTTTCAATGTGGTTTCAGTAATCATTCCAGAAGGCACAATCTCAAAATATCTATATGCATAAAGAATATATTTAAAATAAAGGCTAAATTGGCTGGCCATGTACTAAACCATTTGCCTGTGAAATCACTTTGTGAAATAGCTCCATACAGGAGATGTTCCAGCCCAGCATAGGACAGAGCAAACATTTTTTGCTTTCCATATTGTATCACCATAACTTCTTTTGGAAACACTTCTTCCTCTAAGTGTTCTCTTAAACACTTCTTCCTTCTTTCTCTGACATGATAAGCCATTTTGAGAATCTGGTCTTAAATTAGCCCACACAGGATTAGCAGAAGAGATAGACTCTCAAACTACTTGTCCTTAAATACTTAATACCTGAAATAAGAACTGGGGGGTGATTTTGTAAAAGAGTGTGTTAGTACCAGACTCATTCTCTCAGTTTCAGAGACAAAGAGTGCAAGGGTGAAGCCTTCTTTGAAAGAACACTCTACGTTTCTATAGGAAAACTGTCTCTCCTTTCTCCTCTCTCTTTTCCTCTTTCTCTGACTTTGGAAGGAAAGACATTTGAAAAAACCATGTTTTGAGTTTTAAAATAAAAACATTCATTTACATAGACGAATAGTGATTTTGTAACTGTATCTATAATTTACAAAACAATATCAAAGTAAGTATGTTGTATTCGTGATACTGTCTTTCCTTGTGGGTGTGAAGAGGTATTAAATGCAGACTCACTCAAGATTTCAGATCTCCAGCAATAGAAAACTATCTTCCTATACCATATCTTAATTTTTAAAATTTCTTCACTTCGTCCATTCAAATACAACTACTTTTTCAAATTATTGCAATCAGATAGGAAAGAAAACAATTAATTTTCCTTACTGTATCACATTTTTCTAAATTTTAAACAAACATGTTCCCCAAATCTCTGACTAGTGTTTGTAGATAGAAAGGTTAGTGAACTAATTAGTTATTCCTCAATGCAATATTAATTTACTAGTTTTTGCTGTCCATGTACCTTTAGAAAATAAAAATGCAATTCTACAAGCATGACTTTTCAAAGCTCTTGTTTCCTACCATGGACAAAAATTCCAAGTTGTCTATCCATTAGTGATCTAAATGTATATATAGGAATAAAAGTGAACATAGACTCATAATTTTGTATTTGGTAATTATTTTTGCTGCCATGAAATAAATTTTTATCATTCTTATCTCTGCTCTCTGTATGAACATACAAATTTTTAAATGAAATGTTGTCATATCACATAAGGGTGTTGGAAAATATAATTTAGTTTTAGGTAAGCATACCTTCTGAAGGAAGATACCTGCGAACTGTTTCTTTTAGATTAAAAAAAAAAAAAACAATTTTTATACCCCCTCATCCAGTGACTACACCTATTTTCCTTATATAAGGTAATGACATCATCATTTAAATCAAACCGATTTCTAAGCACCACAGCTGTTACTAGTTATTTAGAAGTCTAATTTGAGCAGAATGTGTCACGCCAACTTTGCACACACACGCTCACACAGGCAGTATTCACATTAAAACTTTCACCTCTATTAAATAGCAACAGTTCTTCAAAAATTCCAACACTCTACTCTTAACAACTAAATAAAATATGTGTCTTTGAGGAGTAATGTGCCTATTTTATTTTTATTCCTAGAGGCAAATCTTGTATTGAGTGGTGCAGTTTTGTTACCCTGCTGTCACTTCAGTCAGTTCTCAGAGATGCATGCAACACTGAGTGAGTTTAGTTTCCAACCTCATTGTACTGTTCTTCCTAAATTAAGGCTAAATCTCTATGACTTTGTTTTCAGTGGAGGTCACATAGATATAGCTATCAATATTGAAATAGCATTTTCTCATGCACACAGGAGCTTTAATAGCCTCTACAAGGTTTTGCACCTTAGGGAGTCTAAATTCAAAATGGCACAAGCCATCTGTTGTAGTGGGATTTTCAGTTCCCTTGTTTCCTCCCACTCCCCCTTTCACTCCCCTCCCCCTCTTCCTCTCCCTCTCCCTTTCTCTCCTTGCCCCCTTCCCCCTTTTTGGTTGTATAAAGTGATAGCTTTATAATCTACACTTGAATTTCAACTTCAGTAGTTCATAAAAATATAATGTATACACAAAACCTTTGAGAGGTATGTCATATGCACTCTGAAAAATCTAATTTTCAGTGTTGAGCCCAACATTAGTGTAGTATCTACTGAGGAAATTTCCTATTGCTCCCACCATGGACAGATTCAATGGACAGAGAAACCAAAGGATAGAAGGGGTAGCCCTGATAGGTGACTGTTGCACTAACTCCATATTTATGCACACCTCTATATTCTTTTCAGATTGCTTTTTGCTGAGGTGTAATTGATAGGAAAATATTTTTATAAAGAAGAATATTTGCTTCAATAAATCATAGATATTTCCCCAAATTTTAGAGATAAACAAGTTGATACAAGAAAAATTTAAATCCTCATATCCAGAGAACTCACTAATATTCACACAAAAATAGATATCTGTTAATGTTACCAGATACAGTCTCATTCATATGATAGTCTTAGACTCTGGCAAGGTACCTGACACATAATAAAAGTTCAGTCAATATTTGTGGAAAGGAAGGTAGGAACAGGGGAAGAGGAAAATAGAGAAAGTAAGGAAGGAGGAAGGGGAAAAAGGTCTACAGTGAAGACTTTTGAACTCTTTAAAACTCATTGAGTTTTAAGGAATACTTCCTCTGAAATAAAACACTAAATGTTGTGGTATAAGAAAGTGGAGGGGGCACAATAGATTATGGTGGAGAAATATGAATTCCTTTTTGTGGATTGGTGTGGCAACATATATCTGAGGAGGTGTTATCCTATGCCTCTGAATGATATACAGTGTTATAAACCAGTTACCTCAATAAAAAATGAAATATATAAATTATAGAAAACTAAATACTTAGTTTTTCAAACTAAATTTCAACATTGTAACAAATTTTACCAGGTACATTATGAACTTGGCCTTCAAAATTGACATTCTCTTTTTGAGTCTAATTTTGAGAAGATTTTTGAAAAATCTGCAACTTCAGGTGGTCTAGGATCATGTCCATAGTAGATCCAGTGATAGGCAATGATTTGGGCAAACGTATGACTCCTTCTTTTGTAAAAATTTCCATGTCAAAATGAAGAACTCACCAGTCATCAGTAGCTCTCAGATTTTTTAATGAAAACATATAATTCAATTATCTAGACTGTTTTTGTTGTACTCCAATGGCAGTGTAGTGATTAAATTTGTGGTATTGTGACTAAGTATGTTAAGTCAGACCATATGAAAAATGCTCTGCTTTCTTTACAAGTATTGTATTTCCCCTGGAACTTATGGCTTAATTTCCATTTTGTCTTAGTTGATGGGCATGAGACCTGGAAATCACAAGCTGTATAAGGAATATAGGTTGTATGAAATGGGATGCTGGTAACCACAAGAAGACAGACTGAGGCCAATCTGCTGTTGTGTCATTTTGTGACCTTTTAGTGTGTCTTCTGCATTTGAGCTTGTTTTCTTCTGGTGTAAACTCAGATAGCAATCAAGACCCAACTCCACATACTCAACCTGGTTCTACTCCATTTCACGGAACTAAAATAACAAAATACTAATTTTAAAAGAATGAAAGCGACTTCTGCAATCTATCAGTAATGGTAGGATTTTTTTCTTAGCAAAATAAAATCTTAGAAGCTTCAAATGGAAAACTGAAAGAATCTAAATTATTTGGCTGAGCCCAGTGCTCAGCGTATGCACTGGACTCACCTTCTGTACTCAGACTTGGTCCAGACGTTAACTTCTAGGTTCCCTCATCTGGGCTGAACTTCAGTGGCACTCTTCCTCCCCCTCTTCCTGCTCTGGTCCCTCATTTGCATGCCCACCTCTCATCTGTCACCCACCTCAGACTGTTACTTCTAGGTAACTTCTGCAGTAGATTTGATTTTTTACCCCTTCTCCCTAAAAATCTACATTATTCTCAATTTGATTTCTGCAGATGCTATTTTGTTGATTCACAGAATAGATGCTAGGTGTGATGGGGCCAAAATATATTTGCTACATTGTTCTCTAAACTAAACAAAAAATATAGTATTAAGTAGTAGTTGAACCAGTTGTATTGTTAAACAATGAGGAGAAAACTATGACGTGCATGATGTGCACATAGATTTTATGTCTAAACTGGGATGCTTGAGACTGAAAGACAACACTATTATTAGATGCCAGAGATTAGATCAGACATGAATCAGGGAGTCCTTGAATGTTTGGTCACTCTGGTAATTGTTAATCTATTTATTCAAGCAATATTTGCTGGGAGCTTATTATTATCATTACTATTATTCCAGTGTGTTATAACAGAAAATAAATATCTTTGAGTGGGAATTTAGATTTGAATGTTGTTGACTACAATAAATCACTGGATTTATAGTCCTCAATTTTAAGACCAAAGGTAATTATACAATTCACTTAGGAACTTAGTCAAAGAAATAGAAAGTAGTAGAAGAATCTAGCACTCAAAACTTCATAATCCTACTCCAGTAATATCAGGCACAGGGACACCATTTCTTTACTGCATCATCTTTCTCTAGTTTTCTCATTTGCCAAGTGAAAATTCAGTACCAAATTGAACTCAGGGTCACTTCATGCCTCTAAAAGCCAATATAAAAGATAAAATTGATTGATGGTTTCTATAGAACTACGGAAAATTGCTATTAATTACAAAGTGATTAAGCACTGTGAATACTTCTGCACAGGGGCTGCTGAATGGTACCATACATGTTGGCAACCATTTGATGTTGCTCAGATGGAAAACGAGTTCATTTTTAGATTTCTGTTAATAGAGATTGTTTTCACAAGTGCAGCTAACCCATTTGCCTCATTTCCTTCTGAATATTTCAGTTGTTAACCAAAACCTATTCACCATTTTTTTTTAAATCATGCACATAACTGGCACACAAATATTCTACTTAGACTGTTTCCTGACTTCTATTGTAATTGGGTGGGTCTCAGGACTAATTGTCTACCCTTAGAATGTGAATTCAGGTGATATGAAAAGCTACTATGTCATTTACTTAAAAATAAATTAAGTTTCCTTTTTGCTTCCATCCCATGGGCTAGAATAAAGACATGACCATGATCCAACTTAAGTGAGATGATGACAAAAATGTCCTTCGAGATTTAAGAGTAACAAGATAGAAATAAGCTGAGTCCTGATTAAGCTGGGCCACTAACCAGAACTTCTCATCATGTATGGACTTGACAAGGAAATAAAATCCCACTTTTTCAAAGCACTGCTTAGGGTTCGTTTGTTTCAGAGGTTTAGCTTGTAACCCGACTCAGTGGCATACATCTCACAGCAGAAGGAGAGTGTGGTCACCACAGGTGAAACCTTGATGCTTGAGAGTCACCTAACTGCCTTTCCACAAGTAGTAAGCATGGAACAAGTCTCTCATGAAGAACTCAGCCTAGTGAAAGATGAACCCTGAATTAAAAAAACAGCCATTATAGGGCACTCAAACTAGTTGGAGCTAAAGCAGTAAAAATTACACAAAAAATACATAATCTATTTTACCTATCATTCCCTGTCCCACGGGTTACCATTGGATACTGTTTTTCTGTTGACAAAAATCTAAGAGTAATTTTTTTTTCATTTCTTCTTTTTCTTAGCTTTCTTGTACAGAAATCTTTTGGTGTGTGTTCATCATGAGGTTCAGATATAACTTTCTATGTGGATGATGAACTGTTTGGGATTATCTACTTAAGTTTGAACACATTCAAACTGAAGATTTTACCTTCTCATTTCATATTTCTTATTTCTCATTTTGCATCTTTATCTCATATGTACCCATTAACTAATTGCTGTGACTACGTTACCATTTATCACTTGTTTTTTAATCTCCATGCTTTGTTGATAGGCAATTGATCTTCTACTTATACTACATATTTGTTTTTGCCAATGAAACTTTTTAGTGTATTTTTTTTTTTGATTCTCTAGTTCATTTATTCTACATTTGTGAGCATCTTTACAACCATTCCACTGAAATCATCTTCAGGTAGTTTGCTTATCTCCATTTTTTAAAGCTATTTTTATGGAGACTTGGATAACTCTTTCATTTGGGACTTGTTAATTTGTACTCCCCCCATTCGTTCTAATTTATATATCAGCTTTTATGTAGCAGATAACTCTATATCTCATCCTGAATGCTAAGTCTTGAGTAGGTGATATTCCATGGAATTCAGAACCACAATGATCTCCGGTTACTTTGGTGGTTAAGGTATGTTCCCTCCATCAACTGGCCCTGCCAGCTTGTTATGTTGGCAAGGCATGGTGTGTGAAGCTGAAGGCCTTTCTCAGCTAAATTACAATGGTTGTGCTCAGTGGAAATATATGACTATGGTGTCATATGAAAGGGCTATGGGCTATTTTGGCCAGTTGTTTCTCTTGGCATGAAATTCCATGTATTTACTCATTCTACATAACTTTGCTTTTATTTCCACAACTCATGACTTCAAACATTAAAGAACTCATGTGGAACTACAATACATAGATTCTTGTTTTCATGAAGATCCTTTCCAATTTGGGGAGTTAATATTTTAGCATTCAGTATGAATGAAAAGTAGCAGTGAGTATTTAGTTAATTTTTCTCTGGCAGTGTTAAGTTTTAATTTTATAGGATATGATAAAGTCATCCTCACTTTGTTAGCAAAGCAATTAGTATTCATTTCTTTCCCCATAGTATTTATGTTCCAGACTATGGAAGTATTACTAGGAGTGAATGTGAAGACATGATCCCCATGGTCTAGGTAACAAGATGGTAGCACACCTTGATTTTGTTCTAAATACTGCCATACTATTTTTGGATTCCCCCCTGTTAGTTATATTTATTTTCTTTATCTTTTTCCCTTTCACTCACTTTAATAATGTGCCCTCCGGATATAAGTAACTCATCACAGGCAATGGCTATTTACCTCATTGTTCAAATATTTAATTTTGTTGTGTTTAAATGCATATTTACAACTGTTTTTAATTAGAATCCTCATTGATATCCCCATATACGTAGCTGATCATGGGTAGTGGTCATTTTGAGATGTATTTTCAGTTTTTGAGTATTTACTTCAAATATTGAAGTTGATTTACATACACAATACATATTACGATGCTTAAATATTTCAAAGGTAAATACAAACACTCACATTGTCTTTTTAACCTACCAAACTCAGAGACTACATCTCAGTTTCTATTGCATGGTAAAAGTAAATTAAGTGCCTCAGGTATCCTTATTTGAATGTGTGCTGTGACTAGTTGGTAGTTTGGGGAAAGTAGGTTGCTTCTCAGGGTAAGTTTTCATTGTCTGCATGCTCTGGGCATCCCAATAGTTAATAGCTAACAACTTATATTGGCTGAGTTCCTTCTTCCATTTGATAGCTCAACTGAAGCTTGATGTTTATGGTGGAAATTGTCTTGATTTCTTTAGATGAGATGAGCATCCAAGGAGTTTGAAAATGTGTTTTAATTAAGATTCTGCTAAATTTTACCAGACACCTACTTGGAAAACAAAGCAACTGAATAATTAACTCTGATGAGAGCAGATGCTGGTCTAATGACAACCTGTTACCACTCAAGTGCATCATTAGTTGTTTTACTGTGCTCCTTTAATATGTCCAGAGCTCCCCTCTGTTAATGAATACATTGGTACTGTGTACTTAAAATAGTTCCTCATTCTGGACTGTTGTAAAGGATATTTCTAGCATCTGCAAAATTCTTCATTTAAATAATCTGGTCCCCACCCACCAGCTCCCTCCCTCCATTTATTTGGCATGTGCTTGGAACCAAACACTTCTTTAGTTTTCCTTGTGGGATTATTTTAGCCACACATCAAGTGAAGCCTACAAATTGATGAGAATCTAATGATGCATTTATTTACAGATGTGCATTTTGGTTCCCTGTTATGTTGTTGAGGAGTAGGAAGATTTTAAAGCCTCCCCCCTCCCCACTCTACTCTCACCAATGTTATGGAAATAGTCATGCATTTGACAAAATAAGATAGAAATAGCATGTGTTGTGATTTTGCATATAATTGTCAAATAGGAATTGGTATCAAATTCTCTTTGAGTGTATGGTTAATCTTTCAAAATAGCAAAACACTATTTTTATTCAATTTTTTCTTTTCAATACTGCAATAACACTGTGCTGTGGTTTTCCAGTCTAGCGTGCATTATTTTTATATTACAAATTATAGGTTTATGTTTAAACCTTAGATACAGAACAAAATATCAATTGTCAAATTGATGTAAAGTAAGGAAATAAAGAAATCGATTTAGATTCTATGTCAGAGTCCCAACATACATATCCTCATGGTGATAAATTTAAATGGTTTTAGGAAAATCATGGGGAAAAATGATACATAAGAGAATGGTATCTTATTATATGAACTGAAATAAAGTTTGAGCCAAACCAAAGGCAAGAAGAACAAAAATATATCAAAATGGGAAAGACAATGATTTTTGCTTCCATGTTTCACGGTTTTATGGGCTGTGTCCTTTAAAATGTAGGGTGACTCCTTAGAAACTGGGCAGCTAATGTTCAAATCCTAAAAGGAGACAGTATAGAATCTCCTTCTATTCTGCTTCCCAGACCCAAGTACCTTCATTCAACAGAAGCTCACCTTAGTATGTGAAAAATATATTCTAACAGAAAAAGTGCTAACTTTAAAATGGCTGATGCATAATGCTTTATCAAGCAATGTTTTAAAATGGTCATTTTTCTGTGATAGGCAAGGTTTTAAGACATCTCCTGCTCTTTTGGGAATGGAGGATAAAGGGATGAGAAGTTTCTCAGTACTGTGTTTTATGAAATATCTTCAGAATGGCTTCACACATTCACAATGATCTACAGCTACATTTTACTCACTAAAAATTCTGGTTAATAGCCAGAAACAGTTTAATATAGATGATACAGAGAAAGCTGTGTTTCTGTAACTGACTTTAATAGATCTCTGCAAAAGCTGTGTTGAGAATCCAGCTTTCTGCTTCCTTGCTGAAGCTGGGTTACCCCTTCCTGCTACACAAAAGGTAGCTCAGGGCTACCAGTGAAATGTCAAGGCCTGCTAACCTCTCTGCAGACAGGAAGAAGATACCATTACCTGCCTCAATCCTATCCTTTTCTATCCAGGGTTCCACATGATGGTACTCAGTGTTTACTTAATACCATTACTTAAAAAAAAAAAAACCTAAACAAAAACAAGAAACAAAAAACAAAACAACAACAACAAAACGGGTGATGTGAGCAGTCACAGATCCATGACGTGTGTTTTATTTTATGCGGGCATCTTATGTTTTGTTCTGTCGAGGCAATTTTCATTCTTCCTCCTTTTAGGACAGAGGGAGATTATGCAAGGAATGATTCAGCACAATCACGTGAGAAGCACGTCCCATTGCAGGTACTATGAGTGTGTTTACCATTACTGCTACCCCTTGCTGCCATGTGTCAGAGGATCCCAGGATAGGCAGATGGTGAAGGGGAGCAATAGCCTGGCACTTAGAAGTCATAGTCTACATTTAGCTCAACCATCACATTGTTCCCAGCCTTGGACAAATCATCTGACTTCTGGAAACTTCTTATCTCATTTATAAGGTAGAGGCAATAACTTTTATTCCAATCAGCTCACAGAAAGATCAGTAAAAATGCTTTATATACTGTGACATACTTTATGTATATGATGTATCATCACGAATCACTGAATACAAGAAAGAGTAAGAAACAAAAAATTACCTACTTACAATCTGAGAATTAAATATGGGAAATTTAAAATGGCTAACCAATTTTAAAATGGTTAATGGTGTTGAAAATGGTCTTAAAAATCAAATGTTAAAATATACTTTACATTTATAAAAGTCTAATATTTAGTGTACTGTTTTCAGAGAAAGGTTATTTTTCTAAATTCTAGGAAGACACAATTGTTATATTTAAGATCACAGGTATCCTTTTGTATCAATCACAAAAAAATCAGATTTGTTGCATCTGGCATTTCCATTCTAAATATTGATATCTTAGGGAAGAAACTCCTTTAGGATTAATTTTACTCCTTTTGGATTAATTTTGGAAACACCCAAAGTGATATGTCTAGGGAGTAGTTGGTTTTACCTGTAATCTTATCTCAGTGAGGAAGCTTCAAGGAAGTTTTTGGAGATGGATGGAGAGGAGAGGGAGCAGTGATATGTGGGAAGGTACCATGTGGAAACTTGATGCTTCATGAAAATCATTAAACAATGTGTTTATTGCAAATTAAGTCAGTTTCCTCCTTTGGTTTTTCCAACTTAGCTCACACATGTGCAGTCTAATGGATAGTTTTAAAAAATTATTTAGCAAGGTTGGGTCATGGATGTGGGCATAGGGCCCATAGATGGAGGACCTAGCTCTTGGGGTTTAATGCTCTATAAATGCCATATTGAAACTGAATAATTTTACCTAGGAATTTGTGTTTAATGAGAAGTTAACAGGAGACTGCATCATGTGCTGGAGCCTGGAGCCTGCCCTTAGGTATAGTTCAGTCCTTGTCCCCTCTATGCAAAAACCTGCCACCAAGTCCAAACAATTCCTGGTTTCTGATATTTTTCCATGTCTCTTCCTAATTTATAGCTCATGGCTTCTGTCAATTCCCCCTGATACCAGGGATGACTGTGGGCATCATAGGGCATGAGTACAATGAAGGAACCTGAATTCTGCATCTACCATGACCCTGAAGTATCCTGTATAGTGGGGATGGGCTCAGGGAATTGATTCACATACTTTTTCATTTGTGTCAAGACAAAAGCTTCATTGATTTGTGATGGCATAATGAGTATGTACAGAAGGATTTTAACACATGCTCAGCACGTGACAAATGCTTAATATTAAAGTAATTACTTTTGATATATTACCACCACCCTCATCATCCATATCCATTTCACTCAAGAGAACATCAATGGTGGGGGGTATATGTATCAGCACATACTTTTAGGGCTACTATGTGAGTGAATTGGATTAGCATATCTCCTTCATATGCTAAGAAAATAGAAATAGAACTAGTTACTGATAATTAAATAGTAAATTGATATTGCCATGGATTATAATTCTGTAAAATACATCTCTTACTGGATTAGAAGTATACTGCAACTGTTTAGATACCTTAGTTCATACATTTAGTTCAGTGTGTTTAGTTTATTAAAAAGGAAGGAGATAAGGGGGCTATGGTGGTCAATATCAGAGAAAGACTAAAATTAGTAGATTATGAACCAGCAATCCCATGTGACTCCCAAGGGCAAAGTATTTTAGGCCCTGAAGGAAAAGAAAAGATGACTTAGAGTTGTATGTTTTTACCTTAAAATCAGTTCTTGCTATTGCTTTAAGTTATGTCATTTGATTCTTAGTTGAGAATGTAAAATTGATGAAAGTTGTAAGTCATTATTTAAAAAATGAAACAAATGAGAAGGTATTCCTGGTTTATAATATGGAAGAATCAACATTGTTAAAAAGGTTATTTTATTCAAAATAATACACAGATTTAAGCAGTTTCTATCAAAATTTCAATAGCATTTTCAAAGAAATAAAGAAAACATTATTGAAATTTATACAGAAGCACAAAATACCTTGAATAACAAAAGGAATTCTAATAAAAAAGAGCAATGGTATCACACTTACAGGCTTCAAAATATAGTACAAAACAGCAGTAGTCAAAACAGAATGATGTAATAAATAGACAAGCAGATCAATAGAATAGAATTGAGAGGTCAGATAATGTGTCATACTGTACATTAAAATAATCAAAATGTATGATTTATTTAGGAGTAAGACCTGAAATCATAAAATGCAAGGAAAAAATAGGCAAAACACTCCATTACTTTGGCTTCAGTGATGTCTTTAGGGACTTGTCACCAATGGCAAGGGGAACAAAAGCAAAAGTAAATAAGTCTTCATCAAATATAAACTCTTCTGTGCAGTGAAAGAAACTATCATTGATACAAAAGACACCCTACCAAATGGAAGAATATTTTTAAACATCATACATCCAACAAGGCTTATATCATTATTTATAAAAAAAACTCATAATGCAACTCAACAAGGAAACCAGTAATCCAATGAAAAATGGGCAAAAAGCTGAATAGACTTCACCAAAGGACACACACACATATGACCAACAGACATATGAAGAAATACTTATCATCAAATGTGAATCAAAACCATAATGAGATACTATCTCATACCTGAGAATAGGCCATTTAAAAAGACAAGAAACAAATGTTAGTGGGGATATGAGGAAAAAGGAACTATTGTACACTGTTGGCAGGAATGCAGTGTATAGAAGAGAGTCTCAACTCCATCTTTACTCACAAACTTCTCATCCTCTGCTCCTTTGCAGGTTATTTCAATAAATTCACATTTTCTGTTCTCAAAACAGACAAAACAAAACATCCAGAAACAAAAACAAACAAATGAAGGAAATCTGACTGCATGAGTGAGACTACCAGAAGGGGAGAGAGGAGTGGGAAATAAAAGGCAGAGGACTTCCAATGGACTGTGGAACTCCATGGAATTTCAATGGAAGATTATTGGTGCTTTAATGCTACTCTTAAATCATATACAATGCTACAAGCCAGAGTTTCCTCAACACAAAAATAATGCAATTATTTTCTTAAAAATTCAAGATTTGAGCTATTGTGTCTTTTCTCTGCAAAACATGATCTACTTTATGACACTCTTCTTGCATGAACTTCTAGAAATCCTTTATAAGAAAAGTGGGGACAACCTGCATAATCAAAATCTCTGATAAACAGTTTCCATTTCTGCCATGGAACTATATGATAAACTTTCTTGCACCACTGTAAGGTCACTAATATACCTTCCTTTTCATCTGATGCTGTGTGTGGCCCATACAGAACCATGCATGTTTAATGCAACGTGACTTGAATCACGTTAACGTTCATTTGGCCAGACTATACATCAAGAATCTGAAATCAGCAACCTGATTCTCATTTTGCTCCTTCCCCTTGTGGAGTTCCTCTAGGTCCAGGGTTGCCATTTACTTCAAAGGGAATGCTCTGGATAGGGGAAGTATCCAGGAAAGGAAGAAAAATGAGAATCAAACTCATTATTTTAAAGATGGTTAGAATAAACAAGTCAGCAATGCATGTTTTCTTTTAGACTACTCACTTGGGATCTTTTTGTCAAAGCTGTATAGTTAGTAAGGCTTCTATTATCTGATCCCCATATGAAGGGGATCAAATATATTTCTCATTTGATGAAGTTGGGTAGCAGTTGGACTAAACCGAATTACACTGATTGCTATTTCCCATAATTCCCAGCAAGCTCCTAAAATACATCTACCATTTACCTATTATACTCCTGCATTTTCTATAGACACTTGCTGCAGAAGAAAAAAAAAAAAAGACTGGTACAGATACAGACACTCAAAAAAGCAAGCCCGTCACTTGTTTTTATACAGAAACCAACATACTGACATTTTAATGATGCTGGGATACTGCCATAGTGTGAAATTTTGTATTCAGAACATTTAAAAAGGGAGTGGCAAAAAGACAAGTAAGTTCCCAATGGAATGGATTCCTCAAGTTTATATACCAGACAGGTAGCATGTAATGACCCGCCTCCTTCGGGCACCTTTCCTCCTTCAAAAATAGAAGAGCCCTTTAAATTTACAGGATGCACAGCTGAATGTGTTGTATCTTTTATGGAGACCTCTTTGGGTCTGATTAATTAGTAATTGGGGCGAGAGCTATGCACTTCAGTGACTCTTCCTGCCTTGATTGTAAATCGCAATCTGGTGCTAAGTCTCAGCAGGTCACATTGCTGTTTTTGCTGTACCCCAGTGACACAACTGATTAAATCTGTGTAAACAGTATCATTATGAAAATATTTTTGTTATAGGCATGAGGAGTTAACACATTTTTATTTTGGATGAAAATTAAAATTATTTGTGGGAGCTTTGTATGTTTTCATCAATTGTCAGTCATCCCAATAGAGCATGTAGCGAAGTAACTGTTTTAATTTTCACAAAGGGGAAAAAAAAGCTCTCAGACAGAGGGCTTTTAAAACTGAGAATTATGATAATTATGTCATTCATAATACACATAGCTACATTACAGGCAAGTATTATGTCACTTAATAGTTAGTTAAACAAGTAAACAGAAATATGGGAATTTACCCACATATTCCCCTACAACGGGACACTATTGAGAAAGATATGTTTTAATGGATGAAAATATGCACACACAGACACACACACGCTTGCATGCACACACACCCCAGATGCTTTCCTTTCTTTTGCATCGTGCATGTTTTATACGTGTTTTATAAGTTAACTTGTGCAGAACTTTGAATTGTTCCTGGATGGGAAAAAGGGATTTGATGTGATGTTACAGAAAGCAAAGTTACAGAGTGTTGACTTAAGGATTCCAGGGACCAGGAGGAAGTTCCAGTGAAGTTATGAAGTGGGATCATTAGATGACTTGAGCCATTGTGTAACAAACACTGTTTGCACTTGATTCCTAAGGACACAAGTTGTTTTTTGCATTATACACACTTTGTAGGTTGACCATCAGCAGATTGGCAAGGATTGTAAACTGTGTAAATCCAAATGTTTCTTTTGTTCTGAATGATTACCGAATTCTAAGTGAGCATTAAAATAGTATTCAATAATCCCTAATGAGGCCTGATTTCACCTCTGCTGAGGCTGGTAAGTCAACCCAAGCAAATGGATGCTCTCTTATTTGCTTCATTTCACAGAGTACTTATTGGAAAAGGCTTAAATGAACTTTAATCAAATATGCCTATTAAGTTACTAAGACTTGAGTTACTGACCATATATTTGCTAGCAACTCAAGCTTAGATAAAAGAAAAGTAATTTTTCTTCCTTTCTGTGAACCCACAAAATGATTATCAAAATATCAAGGCAAAAAAAAGAGGGAGTTAACAAATCAGCAAATTTACCATGTGCCAACTTCCAGATTTAAACAAAGAATCGGCTGTATACATTTCACATGACTGCCTTCATATTATCTAGCTCTAAAAAACAAAAAAAAAAAACAAAACAGCCTTTGAAGGGAAGAGGAAGCATTTACTGTACCCTTTAATACTATACAGATGTTCCACCTAAATGCTGTTGCTAAAGGTGGGAGGAGTTATGTATATAAAAGCCTGATTACAGGATATTAGCCATCAGTAGAATATTCAGAATAATGGAACTGCGTGTTGATAGTTGGGATACTCATGTTTGCCTGATAGTTTGATTGAAGTACCCAAAAGTCTTTGGTCATGCGTCAACTTAAAGAGACCTGAAATTTATTAATGACTTGATTATTATTACTGTGTTCCAACAGCAATTGCAATATTTGCCTCTACCTGAGAATTCTGATTTTCAGTTGATTTGATCATTTTAGTTTTTTTTTTTTTTTTGTATTTCAGATACAGTGATCTTTCCAAACGCTGTAAAACAAAGATGCTTTAAAAAAACACCAAAATTGAAAGGAGGGGGAATAGGAAAGAAAAAGTGCTACTACTATTTTTTGAAATTATTTCCATCCTAACTCAAAGCATAAGTCTAAATCTAGGGCAAAAGAGATTAAGGAAAGATAAAGTGTAAGCTTGAGTCATTCAAACAAGTATGCAAGGGTAGTTTATTATTGAATATAAATAAATGCAGAATGACAACAATTTCATCTTAAATACTTTTTGCTAATTCTAATTATCTTATATGTAATATAATAACTTATGTAATGTGAAATAAAACTCTAGTCCACTAAAGTCTTTGAGAAATAATATTTTATAAAATGTAAAATGTAACTTTGTAGAAGCACTGTATGTGCTAATTAATTTAATGTTAATTTAATGTTAATTTCTATATATCTATTAATAAAATTAGAAGTAATTCTGATTTAGAAAAATAATAAAATGATCATTCTCTCCTAGTAGATATTTGCAGAATAGTTTTTCAGAACATAACACCCCCCACACTGTGTGTGCAGAAATACATGTTTGTATATTTCTTCTCTAGTAGAATAGCCCTTTGACCCAGAATAAGGAAGAGAAGTTCATCAATTTTCTGTTTAAAAATATTATTTTTCTATTCTGAGTATGCATGCTTAATGTACAAGAATCAGAAGTGGTAGTAAAGCAAAAAGCAATAAATAACTTATGACTTAAACTCCCCAAAATTATTATTATTAAATTTTGCTGTTTTTGATGTATTGTGGCTTGGTGAGTTGGTTATATACTACATAAAATCTGAATGTTTCTGAATTCTTTACCAATCTAGGTTCCTTACATAATGAATAGATGAATTTCTTTTTGACATTTTTAGATAACCCTTGATGTTTCCTTGTTTCAGGAAAGACAATGTAAATGGGCAGGTATGTTATTAACAGGGAAAGTTTATTAATTTAAGATATTGGAGAATTAAATCTTCTGAAAAAGTGCTTCCCATCTATAAATTATAAAACTACATTAAAACCAGAAGCTAAATGCAGGGACATTGATGTAGAGGAATAAGAAAGAACTTCTCTTGTTCATGTTTTCCTTATGCTGCCACTTTTCTCTTAATTCACATCGTGATCTCTCTATCCAGACACTCAAGGAAACTCAGTGGGCAGCTCTGAGGACATAATGAACACAAAATTCAGAATCCCATAAAATCAGTTAGCTATTTTGTATTTGTGGAAGTTCTGGGAAACATTGATATTGCATGTGGTAAATATAGTATTCAATTTGAAGTTAAGGGTAGTGGGAAGGGCCAGGGAGGGAAAATGTGGATATAAAACAGACAACATGAGAAATTCCTCTTGTAGCAAATGAAATGTTCTGCAGCTTGGATTTATGTGGAAATCTTCTGGTTGTGATGTTCCACTGCAGTTTTCTAAGGTGTTACCTTTGGTAGAAACTGACTTAAGGAACATGGGACCTCTCCATGTTATTTCTTACAACTGTATGTGAATATAAAATAATATCAAAATAAAGTTTAATAAAATGCATAATTAGTTAACTTGCTTTTGTAGAAAACTCTAGAAGTATAGACATATGCATATATATCTATATGCATATACATATATACATAATCTGTATACATAGGTATAAATGACTTCAGTTTTTAAGATGAATTTTCATTTCATCTAAATAGAATATGCAAACATGTATCCATACAGAGATTATATTGAATATAATTAATATGGTTAAATATTTTAATTTGAAGAGTTATTTTTGTATTATTTTCAATAACTTAATAAGAATATTTATGTTTGAAAGTATAGTACAGTGAGTATATCAAAAAGATCAGCATGTAAGTTGAATGCCTATATTGAATGCCCTCTATTATTTATAAATGAGATTATTTGGATTATCTAATTACACCATCCCTATTCACTCCTCTTTTAAAGTGATAACAATAAAGCTATCTCCTAACATTATTATGAGAGTTAGACAAAGCAATAAACAAAAATCACTTATAAAATAGGAAATGCAGTGAGAACTATGTATTGGTTGAAACTGAATGGTAATGATTATAATGCTTTATGAGTATCAACTCATAGAAATCTTACCAACTCTAGTTTTAGGTACCATTGTTGGTCTTATTGCAAATGACAAGGAGGGGTGTATTGCCCAAATTCCCAAATCTTGTAAGGTATGGAAATACTGTTTTTATCACTCACCTATAAATTCATTAGTGAGACTGTCCAGAATTTTGTTTTAATAAAATAGCATTATATACTAATAGGCACACAAATATCTGATTTTCTATTGAAACAAGAGTTCTATAGAGATATTAGAAAGGTAGTTAAACAAACAAGCAGAGAATAACAGGTTTTACCCCCTAGATTTCTGCAATTTGTAAGCTCTACTGATCCTTAAAGTCATCTTCCTCCTGGTATTTTTGTAACTCAATTTTAACTGGACAAATCCAGAATGAGAAGGAGTACAAAAACAAAAGAGAGGAAGTCAGCTCAAAGTTCATCCTCAAAGCTTTGGAAAAGTTGAGGTTTTGGTTTTAGTGCAGTGAAGAGTCAAGGTTCAGGTGAAATCCTATTTTATATAAAATTATGGCCTTCATTTGGAACCCATGTAGTAGTTAGCATTGTGGCAGATCCTGGTTTTAGCTGGTCTTTGTGGAGAAATGATGAAATTAATCTTTTCAACAAAGAGAGGAATCAATGATTTACCACAGTCGTAAAAACAGAGACTCCCTAAGAAAAGAATGGTCATTTTTCAAACTGACTCGCATGTCTAGTAAAGTGATTTAGTTCTTTGTTGCTGATGGTGAACATGGGTGAACATGTGGAAGTGGGCAGATTTGTTACTTATATGTTTGTGAAAAAATCATAATATCTAAGTCACTAAATTGAAATAATGCATGAAGAAGAATGTAGCATGGTGATGAAAAGTACAGGCTTTGGGCATAGATGTTTTTAGATTAATTATTACCTTTGTTATTAAATACATGTGAAGTTGGACCTTATCATCAAAAAGGGAAATATAATAATGGGACCTTATAAAATGTTTTAAAAGAGTAAATAATTAATGTATGAAAAATAGCTAGAAAATTGTGTGGTACATAGCAAGTGTTTAGTGAATTTTAGCTGTGCTAATTTGTTTCGTAATCAAATGTTGGTCAGGTGTTGAGTTCTGGCTTAATATAAGAAATTTCCTGAATACAGGTAATTTCAAGTTGTTGAGGCTATTAAATACCTGCAAAGAAATTGTAGGGTGTCTGGATGCAGCACAGAAGGGGGTATATGTAGTGGATCTTATAGGAATGCATTTGACTGCAAATAACAAAATAGCCCAACTACATTTATTTTTAAAATAGGCATTTACTTTTTCATAAATAAATTTTGGGCTAGTCTGTTGCCAGTGGTAGGACATTGACAAATGCTAATACTCCACAGTTATCGCAACATAGTTTAAAACCATCATATCCTTTTTTCAAGAAAGGAAGAAATTAGGAAAGGAATTCTATCTCTTTATAAAAGCTAAAGTCTTCTTAGAAGTTGTACACTCTGATGGATGTTTCCAAATATTTTCCAAAGCCCATCAAAATTTAAATAATAATTTTGAGTTACACAGCACCTTTAACTGCAAGGTAGTCTGGACAAGTAGGCATGGGATTGCTATAATTGGTCTAATACATTCATGATCCATTGCTTTGGTGCTGGGCCTATTGTCATCATAAAATCAAAGATTTGTTAGCGGTTATGGGGTAATAACTATTGAATGTGTAACCAATGGTGTTTGCCAACATGGACTCAGGGAGCAAGATAGCACAGGTTATTTAGGCAGGGTTGTCAGTAAGTAAAGGGTGGAAGGAAGAATATTTTAAATAAAATGTTGACTGTGGGTCAGCAGAGATATTTCAAAGACAAAACAGTTAAGCAAAACCAAGTAGGAAAAGTAATATGTATAAAGGAATCTAGGGTAGAATAGTTATGTCTAGAAAGAATAAGTCTTACAAAGAAATGGAATATTACATTTAGAGAGATGGAGAAGGCAGTCGTTGGAGGAAATTTTTATTCATTTCCTTATTTTTCTCTACCAAACTAATTGGCTACTAGTTGGTCAAGAAACTGGGATCTCAATAAATTGGGACTATACCTTCTTTCAAGCATTCACAGAAAATGTGCAAAAATAGAAAACCATAACAAATTCAAATAATAGACCATATTGTCTAAGCAATACAGCTATGACTACAAATTAGTAACAAATTATAAAAATGGCTACAACATAGATATTACAAATATGAACATATTTAACATATACATTAATACAAATGCATATCGATTAAAAGTATATCAGTTGCAATTACAGATTAGATAGAATTCTAAGTATGAGATCCTATAAGATATAAACAAAAACTGTTTTTAGAGGAAGATTCTTCAAGTACTTTTATTGTCATTTTTAAAAGTTGGTATCCTCATAGAATTTCTTTCAAAACTTCAAGAAACAGAAAATTCTTTAGCTATTTTTGTCTTTTACAGAATAAAAGAAAATGGAAAGTATCTCAATTTTAGCAACAATTTCCAGATATCTGATATTTAGAAATTCAGATGTCAGAAATTCTATCATTGGAAAATAGATCAATAATATATATATATATATATATATATATATATATATATATATATATATATGAAAAAGGAGAAAGAAAAGATAAAAAGTTATGGACTAAAATGAGATAAAATATAGTATAAAAAATTTCAGGAAATTACCAGTGGTTGAGTTCAGCTACTCACAGCTTTTCTTCAAGTCAACTACAAATTTCACTCAACCTTGATTAAAACATTTGTGGATTTATTTAAAAACTTGAAAATACATCCAAATATATGAAATATATCTAGTTAAGAAAATTTTGAAAGAAAATATTAAAGTGGAAGTAAGCCTCTCTTTTACCAGTGATTTAATGTCAGTTTATATGGTAACTTGTACCTTCCTTTCTTAGTAATTGTTATTTTTAAGCATAAATGTATTTTAGATGATTATTTTATTTTCTATCTTTTCCATTCGTGTAGGTGTCACAATGTCAAGTTTTGATCACTATATCTATTATAACAGCCTACAATTAATAAAACTGTCATACATATTTGAATAGTAGATGTTTTTCAAATAGTTAAATTATAATAACATAATTTGATGTTTTAAGAGATGTCAAACCTGTGGAAAAGAATGAAGAATATTGTAACTCAAGTTACTATATTTTTTTAAAAATATTTTTGTTTCAGATTTTATTGATGCCATTGTGGGTAAGATACATAATTCAGTAAATGATGTTGGAACACATAACTAGTAATCAGGAGACAAAGAAAAGATAGATTTATATTATAGCAAAAAGAAGACATAATTTTATCAGTGTGAAATATATTAAAATTTTTACTGTGAAAAACATAGGAATTAGGAAAATATTACTAAGTCTTGTTCTGTTTTATAATATTACTACTAAAAACTTTTATAAATGTATACCTGATGTAGTTACTTAGAATAACTGTCTTGAAATAGTGTTGCTAGTTTAAAGAATCTCTTTAGTCTGCCTTTTTAGTCTGTTTAAAGAATTTAGTAATTTTTCTCCTGAAAGACCTCAATTCATCTACCTATAACTTGGCAAGGGATATCCTTTTCCTCATCTTTCTGAAAAGTCACACTCACATGGTCAGTTTAAGTTTGTTCAGCAAAAGATTTTTCCACTCTCTGGATTGGTTGCTAACTGAAGATTCCTTAAGTGTAATCATTAAAAAAGCGAAATACTACTCTTAGTGATGAGAACAATTTTCTTTTCCAATGACTAGCAGTCATATGGCTTACAATATTGTAATGGTAGTTAACAAATATCAGCTAATTAACTAGTTACACAATGGAATAACATACAACCAGCATAATGATGTTCTTTTATAATAATACTTATGGGATATCATTTATAATGTAGCAAATTCTAATGACAGTGATTTGATTGTATAACTGAACACAAATACATATTTATATAGATTAATTTAGTGTAGTCAGATACATAGTAAAATAATATAGGCTTCCTCAGCTTGATAGGAAGCCTATATTAATTTATTTCAATTATACTTAAAAATTTTTAAATTATTCTGTGTTACTTATGTAATATAATACTTCCTTTTAAAAGTATTCTAAAGGTATTTAAAAGGTATTCCTTTTAAAGGAATTATATGTAATTTCCCCCCAATATTTTTACTTACTTATTGTATTAACTATTTTATTTTAAATCATCAACACTATGATTTTTGTCATGTCACACAATAGACTTCCAATAGGTGTTAATTTTATACTTCAACCAGAAATGTACAAGTTGTGGTTCATTTCATCTATTGACAAATGACATGTAACTATTTTAAAAATCATTTGAGATGCATTTTAATAAAATCTCTGGTGTAGCAGTTAAAAATATTAAGAATAGAAAAGTATGTTGGTAAAATATTTAGTGGTGGTAAGAAATCAACATATACTGACCATTTTCTTCCTCTGTCTTTAGTTATATTCTACCATCATGAAGGAAAATTAGATAGAAAAGTTGGAGACAAATTCCATTAGTTATTTT
This sequence comes from Uropsilus gracilis, assembly GCA_004024945.1. Taxonomy (NCBI): domain Eukaryota; kingdom Metazoa; phylum Chordata; class Mammalia; order Eulipotyphla; family Talpidae; genus Uropsilus; species Uropsilus gracilis. Next base: position 181,489 of record PVHY01000218.1, read on the forward strand.
AAGTTTAATTGTAAATTGCATTGAATACAAAACTTAATCATGAGATGAAGTCAGGATTATTCCTAGAAGCCACAACAAAATGATTTTGTTATTAAAAACAAGCAAGCAAAATAAATATATACATATATTATTTCTTCAGTAGTGAATTTTCATAGCAGAAATTTTAGTTTAGAGTTATATGTAGATAATTAAATCTATTCCTTTTCCTAGAATTAAAAGATATATCACTTTTTTCATATCTTGTTGATTTTGCATTAAAAAACAGTCAAATTATATTATAATTCAGTAACTGGGCCCAGATCACTGGAGCACTGGAGGGGTAGGGGATATTGGGTGGGCATGCTCCACTTTGTTTTTCAAACATGTTTTTTCAACTTAAAGTCAGCAGGAATTGAATGACACTCAGTTCAAGCTTAACTTTTTGCCCTGAATCTGGGACACTTAGAATTCTGTGTTGTTGATTGAAGAAGTACTGAACGATGAAACACCGAGATTTTCAAGTGTCAAGTAGAGATTTCATTGCAACAATTAAAGATTTCACTTTTTATTCTTTTTCTGCAGAACTTACAGTCCATCTCTATAAGGCATGATCACTTTATTTCAGTGAAGATTTTGAATGTGATCAGCGATGAAGCTAGGATTAAATAGCAAAATATGTATTTTAATTGTGAATAGGCACACATTAATTAATAGCATTTATTAATGATGGTCAAGTTTTGCTTCATGAACATTCTGGATACATGCTAAGTATAGTACAGGTATGGTTTCATTGCCTCTTCATATTCATCAATGAAGTCAGGATATTTCCTTCTTTATTTTTCAGAGATTGGAAAGTCAGGCAAGTGCTTGAGTTGCAGTTAGTAAGGGTTCGTGCTGAGATGGGACCCAGGTTATCTGTTGACAGCACTCAAGTCCTGACAATTCTGCTAGTTCGCCTCTTATAACCATTTGTCTCCAATCTCCTGCCACCACCTTAGTTCAAGTCCTCATCACCTCTTGCCAGAATTCTGAGCCAGAGACACCCTTCATAGGTGTGCTGCCAAAATTTGAAATGCAAATCAGTTTCATGAACATTATTTTTAGTTAGTTTTTTTTTTTTTTTCATCCCTGGGTCCACAGAATGTTCTTTCAAATTTATCAAAGCTTCATATTTTAAAAATGCCATAATTTTGTTTTATTATTTAATTGTAGAGGAAGGGATAGAAAGAAGGAAATTAATATTTATTGAGCTATGGGATGTGCAAGTCAATATAGTTTTGCCTATGAATTCTGAACACAATCCTGCACCTCTGCCATTCATGCTGTGCTTGGTACTTTGCATATGTTAGTTAATTTAGGAAGTTTTAGAATTTTGAGAGCACTGAATCCTAACTACTACACCACCAGGGAGCTTAAATTTAAGAAATTTGATCATGTGGTAAAGGATCAGGATTTTCAGCTATCAGAGACTGAACAAGTGAAAATCATTAGAGATCCTTGGCTTTCAAACAAGTGATTTTTAATTTATTGATTCTTTCTAAATATTTATTATGAACTGAAGCAATGAGTGATGTGGTATAAAAAAAATCATTGGGAAAATGGTGATTTGTTTTGCTTATATTTCATTGATGTTGGGTGTTTGGGTTTTCAATGTTCTGCTACCTTCTTTCCTTTCAGAGCCCACATACTATTTTCACAATGGTGGGCAGTGTGGTGCCTGATGAAGAGTTGATGAAAGCTTTGGAAACCTCTTCAATAATCTTTGTGTTTAAGAATTTACAGAACAATCTAGTCAATATTCTACCGTTCTACTAAATATCCTATTACAAGAATACCTTTGCTGGCCACAAATATAAGCTTGCATCTTCTTGCCATGAACTTCTTTTTTCTGAAAGTGCTAATATTGGGGCACACAAGGTAGGAAATGGGTACAAGGGTGTGTGATAAACACAGATGGCTGATCTGGGCTGTTCCAAAGATACCAGTCATTTGAGTTAAATACCAAGAATCTGAAGCCCATTTGGGTGCTAGTTCTGTCAAGTGCCTCTCAACTTATCCCAGTTGTCTTAGTCAGCTAGGGCTGCTATGAAAAATACCAGAGATTGAGTGACTTAAACAGCAGACATTTATTTCTCACAGTTCTGGAGGCTGGGAAGTCCAAGATCAAGGTGCCAGCAGACTCACTGATAGAGTAGGCCTTCATCCTGGTTTGTAGATGGCTGACCTGACCTCGCAGGGAGTGGAAAGCAGAACCAAACTGGTATCCTCTTCTGAGGGTAATAATCCTTGACAAGTTACCACCCTCCTGATGTTATTTAAACCTATTTGATTCTTTCTTTTTCTTTTCTTTTTTTTTAACTGATTTCTTTCTTAAAATCATCTCTTAATGCCATTATTTGGGGATTAGCGTTTTAGCATATGAATTTTCAGTCCATAGCACCACTAAATTTTAAGCATCTTTGTTTTATTTTCTTTAGTCTCTACTGGACAAGACATACACAATCGGGGAAGAAATGAATACCTATCACACATGCAAATGTATCTATTTTGGTGACTGTCACCTCTACTATCATATTTAAAAATATTAGAGAAAGTTATAAGTAGAAAGTCCCTAACTATGGAAACATCTACATCTTGCTAAATTCAAGGACAACATTAAATATCACCCAATTAACACACATTTTCTAGAGGGCTTCTAGAAATGCCCTTTCTCTCAATTGCTGCACACATTCAAGCACGTGCGCGCACACACACACACACATACAAACACACATACACGGGAAGGGTATTTTTCTTTTGGTGCTGTGACATTTTCCTATTACATTGAATGCTCATGGTCCCACATAAGGCTACTGCCAGGCAACACAGAATGGGGGCCAGGAACTGGTTGGGAGTGAGGGGGCAGGGAGATAAGGGATGTCAAGCTAATTATTGATCCATTTACTATGTCTATTTAGTAAGTCATTCAGTCTCCAGATACTTTTGTAGTCTTTAAGGAAGACAAATGTTCACAGTTTAAATATCCCTAAATATATAACAGATGAACAAGCATGCTTTGGTGTGTAAATGCTGCATAGATTCAGAACCATCAAAAAGCCCCTCAAAAATGCTTTTCCATCTGCTGCTTCTAACTACATATCGCACATCCTGGCAGCGCACTTCACAGTGGTGTGAAAGATAGGTTCAAAGCCAACCTGGCAAAATCTATTTATCTTTTTTTTTCCCTTCCCAAAATGTGTTTCTTTGTGCAGCTAAACTAGCAAACATATATAGGAACAAGGTGCCAGGGCTTAAGAGGAGGCACTTGTCAGGCCTTAATCATACAGGAGAAACCCTGCTTCATATGCTTTAAAACACTGACATCAAATTGCATCTTCTTCGAAAGTATGAGTTGGAGAAGTCTTGGATTCTGTGTTCTTGATAAAATTCGATTGTGAGTGTTGCCTCAGTGTCCAAGGAAACTTGTAAGTCAATCAAACAAACCTATAAATGGAGTAGTCACAGAGCCCCCTGCGGGAAGTGTGTGAGTTCTTCTGAGAAGAGTGTCCTTTAGTTTTCACTGAAGTATTTACATGAAATTCAAAAGGTGGATTCATGAGAGGCATGCTCTGTTTTCTTTCAAGGCATCTCTGAAGTATTACCTTTCTTGTGCCCTGCTTAGAGACATGTATAAAGTGTGACAGTCCATATGAAGAGAGTTGGTTAGTGACCTACCAACTAAGTTACTTACTTGAAATGATAGAGCAGTTCCTCTAGATAGTGAATATTTTTATATCACGAGGTAAAAAAAATCTCCAGAAATATAATGTGTCGTTACCTCTCAGATTAGGATGTTTCTGGTGTATTATGTTAATACATCATATAAGTGACCCATTTATTTTTCCTTATATCGATACTGATGCTTCACTCTGGTATAGGGAAAGCAGGGTAGTAGATAATAGAGGTACATTATATTTTAGCAATAATAAAAATACTCAAATCTTTATCTTAAAGTGAAAGCTATATTTTCCTTGTTATCTAATCTTTTTTGTGATAAATAGAACAATTTTATAATAGAACAAGTTTATAATTTGTTGTCACTTGAAAACTTGAGATTTTGCTCATTTTTTTTGACAATTTAGCACAATGCCATGTTTAGCAAAATAATACGGTGATTTCATGAAACATTGTGAGACCATTATGCGGGGGAAGGAGGTACCTTTGTTTCATCAACACAGTGATGTCATTTTCATGGTAACCTGTTTCATATGTGTTGCAGAGTACTAGACTCACAGGGTGCTAAAATCTTATTTTGGGATGAATTTTGTTAATTCAGAATTTTTACTCCTGTATATTTTATCCTTTTTGCTTATTTTCATAGTTTCACATTGGGAAATCTATTCACGCATTTATTACACGAATATTCATTGAAGTCTTCTATTGATATTGGTGATATATGATGAGAATAAACATAGTCCCTTTACTTGTGGGATTTATAATATAGTAAGAAAAACAAACATTAAGTGAGAAAATAAAAACAGTGTGCATATATATACATATGTTCATTTTTTCATTCTTATTTTCTCATTCTTGTAATTGTTGTGTGCAATTACAAATTAAAAATTATTAAAGATGCAATCAGGGTATAGTAATAGGGAATGACGGACAGTGAGATATATTTAGAGCAAATAAAAGTAAAGTCAAATCTTACATGGGTTGATATTAAGATAATACCTAGAATATGTAAGGAAGCCAGTCATATAAGGAGGACTGGGCAGCCCAAGGACAGGGAACTGTATATGTGAAAGTCAAAGGTAGGCAAGAATTTCTTGGGTGAATGGTAATAAACAGAGGTCAGAATGCCTGGAGTGAAGTTCAGGACTGGGAGAATGATAGGAAATTTAACTAGATTTGGGAATCAGCTCAACTTTTAGTGACTAGGTCTTGCTATGTTGCCTGGGGTAATCCTGAACCCAAAAACTCAAGTGATCCCTAGCCTCAGTCTCCCAAGGCTGGGATTACAGGTGCACCACCATGTCTGGCTATTTTTTGAGACTAGGTCTAGCTATGTTGCCCAGGGTAGTCTCAAACTTGTGGATGCAAGTGATTCCTAGCCTCAACCTACCAAGGCTGGGATACTAGGCACATGCCACTGTGCCCACCAGAACTGTAAACTCTCTCCCAAGAACAGTGAGAAACCAATTAAGACGCTTAAGGAGAGATGATAGGATTTAAATACTAGACTTTATTTTACCATGTTCAGTCTGGTGCTGCCTGAAAAACATTTTGAAAATGACAAAAGTGAAATCTACTCCTAGATTAAACTTCCAGGAAGAAGTTTATAGAAGAATATAAAATGAGAGATGATAGTGTTTTTGGACCAGAAAAAATAAGAATATGAAAAGATATTTCTATTTGTCTAGTTGTCTTCAAGAAAGAATTTGAAATTACTGAAAACATTAATATTATTTGTTTATAGGAGGAAAGAGAAAGTTGTGGAGCAATACTTACATTTCAGATCATCACAATTCTAACTAAAATTATAATTTGGGTGACAGGAGAGTCTGAGGAGGATCAGGTTTGCAGCAGAATTGAAGGATTCATTTTGAATGAGTTGTTTTTAATCTTTGGGAGAATTTCATTGCCCACAGTTTATCTTGGAAGAAATAAAAATTGTAATTACTAATATTTATTGAGAAGTTACTGTGCACAAAGTATTTTGTATCTAATGAGGAAAGAAATACAGCTATTCTTTTCATGCTGTGAGGAAGTTAACATAAAACGTGTACAAAATCTTGGAGATATTAAATGGAGGAGTTAGGAATAAAACCTATGATCAGGCTCAAGAATTCAGGGATCATTATAACTACTTGATACCATTTTTAATGAGAATGACATGATGATGCAAATTGGAAAAACATCAGCAAATAGAGATTATGTGAACTACAATGGATGTGATCCTTTATGAAAAGGATAGAAGAGTTTTCTAGGTGTTAGTTCCTGCCTTGGTACAATCACTTTGCATAATTCTTTATGAACTTTAGGAGCTAAGTATTCTGGAATTGGGGTACTAATATTGCATACCTAATTCATATTTTTCATAATAGGGTGAAGTTACCTAGTTTAATATTCACCTTTACTAGGGTAGTCTACAAATTTAATTTTAATTGTCATACCATGCATATAAATAAAAGTTTGCAAATATTTAGACAAAAAATATTATTAAAAAAAGGAAATTCCTATAGGAAAGATATGGGGTAATGAGGAGGATAACTGAGAATTTTACTACTCCTGCCTGTCAGTCACTTACTTTCCCAGCTGCTAAGCCTTCCTAAGGATTTCAGGAAATATGGTTAAAAAGTAAATCTTTTGAACAAGGGTTATAAACTAAAACACATAGGCAACTGCCAAGTAAATAAGTTAGGAGAAAGGAAATTTTAATTTTACATTACTATAATAGAGTGAATTGTTTTTACTCCTACTATAAAAGTTCAAAGTGTTAAAAACAAATATAATTGAATTATGTTAATTGAAGGATAACAAATAAATAATATTTCTGGCATAGAATGTCAGAGAGGATAGATTAAAAAAGTGAGTTCTTTATAAGCAACTGAAATTTAAAGCTTAAAATAGACTCCTGTTCTTTAAGATATTGTATGTAAGTACCTTGGTAACAACAAAGAAATTATATTGGGGGTGAATGTGGTGTGGTAACATAAACCTGAAGAGGTGTGATCTTATAATTCTGAATCATAAACTGTGTGGTAAACCAATGATATCTCAATAACAATATTTTTAAAATCTCTAGAAGTTACACAAAGAAAAGCAAAAGGAGTCAAAACCTATATACACGACAAACAGTGAAACACAAAGGTTGATTTTAAAAGAAAAGTATCACAATATGAATATAAGAAAAACAGAAAACATTTCAAAAATGATATTAGTAAATCCTTTTCAATCAATAGAACTTTAATTGTACATCAAATAAAATTTCCATTAATAAAAAGCAAGAGTGATTTGGTTAAAACCCCCTGCAAGATCTAACTCTATGTTTTCCATAAGAAAATTACTTTAGATTTGACACACATAGAGTAAAGGGATGAAAAAGATAATCCATGTAAATGGGAGCTGAAAAATGTGTGAGTGTTTATGTTAATAGCAAAGTAAATTTAGATCAAAACGTCTCTGTAGACAAAGATAGATGTATCACTTTAGGAGGATGACATAACAATAAAAAGTATATATGTATATAACATCATCATACATAAATATAAGACAATTATTGACACATCTGAAAGAATTGACAACAATATGATGGCATTAGTCAATTTCAATACCCCATTTTTAATAATAAAAAATTCACACAGAAAGTTAACAAATAGTAGACTTGAAAAACACTGGAAAAATGGACTAAACAGTTTACAAAGAAATATTTTACCAAACCAATTATATGTATAAAAGATAGCCTTCACAATAGATCAGAGGTCACAAAGAAAGTCTTAACAAATTTAGAAGATCAAAATCATACCAGGCATTTTCTCCAAGCACAAAAAACTAAAACAGAATAAGTAACATCAAGAAAAATGGGAAAATTCACAAGTATGTGGACACAAAATAACATATTATTGAATAACCACTGAATAACAGGAAGTCAAAAGACAATTTTTAAAAAAACTCACAACAGAAAAAAAGCAAAATACATCTTAATTCACAATGAAGCAAAAGATGTACTAAGAGTTAGTGATTAACAGCTACATTCAAGAAAAAACTTCCATATGACCTAGCAGTTCCAAATATCTACCTGAAGAATGTAAAATTGCTAATTTAAAGGGATATATACACTCTATGTTCCTTGCAGCCCTATTTACAACATTTGCATTTTGTAAACAACCTAAGTGTCAAAGAGCAGAAGACTGCATTAGAAAAACATGGTGTATGTGGGGGGAGAGGGTATGTGTACATATGTACACATACACACAATGGAAAACTACTCAGATATTTAAAAAAGATGAACTCTTTCCATTTGTGACAACATGGATGGAACTAGAGAAGATAACACTAAGTGAAATAAGAAAGACAAATACCAGTATAGAGAAGTAAAGGGCCAGACAAAATCAGCCAATATAAATACTTGACATCTGACTGCAAACTTGAGATAACCAGAAGGAGGGTATGGTGACATGGGAAGGGGAGTGGAGGAGCCCAGCAGAGCCTGCTGGAGGATTACTGGGGCTTTGGTAGTGGATGCATTGTAAGAATGTACATTTGTCAGGGTTTCAACCTGTAGCCCCCCCAATCAAATAAAATGATATAAACTCATTTTACTTCAATAAAAATAAAGAAAAAAGAAAGTTCTTAAACAACCCAACTGTATGTTATACAAAAATAGAATATCAAGAGTAGCATAAACTCAAAGTTGTCAGAATGAAATGATGATCACAATGGAGATAGAGTAGAAAGACAACAAAGTAGATGATCATCAGGTAAACTAACTAGAAAAGAATCATATAAATAAAGAAGGAATAATAAATAATGTAATAAGTTAGTCATTTTATGGTAAATGTATGACTGTGATCTTCACTTTCACTAAGAAATATATTTTTCTCAAGGCTCATAGAAAGAAAAAACAATTTTCCAATTTCACTTATTATATGATCATAGATGGTGACACGGTATCAGATATAATAAGTACATATGTGTTTGTGTGTGTTTTCTTTAAAGAGTACTTACAGCCTCAGGATAGAGGAAGCATCAGAAATCATTGTAGGAAATCACTGCTGATAACACCTACACTCTACTCTCTCTACTTTGCTCTCACCAAATGTCAATCTATGAGAATGTGGGCATAGTATAGTTAGAGCCTTGGGAATGCTTAAAATAAATTTTCAATCCAAATTTTTATTTGAAATCTCCCAATTTTTAAAATTGGTTCAGTATTTTTAAACATTTTTCTAGTGGAGTGAAACATAACTACAGGTCAGATCTGACCTGGTCTGTGGGTATAACCACTTTGTGAAACAACTCTGAAAGTCATCTTATCTTATAGGATATAAGAAAACCACCTGGAATACCCAATATTTATTTATTTTAGTTGAATTATTATATGATAGAAAATATTGTGAGTACTGGTTAAAGTACTGGATGTATAAATTGTAAGAGTAAACCATATAGCAAAAACAGATGTGCTTATTTAGAAAGATGAGTTGAATGCTGCCTATCACCTAGGCCTGAAATACTTCAGATACACTGGATTCCTATAGAGAGTCCCTGTGAAAACAGAAGATTTAATAGTGTTTATATTTTGGAAAGAAACCTGATTTTTTTTTATTGACTATATATATAGTCAATAAAATATATATATATATTTTAAAATATATATATATATATCATCCTGATCCCTTGTGTTCATTCCTCCCTTAATTTTGCCCCCCCATCTACCCTTTGCTGTATGCTTCAGTTCTGTCATCAGTTTGTTTTAACCTTTTCTCGTTCATTTGTTTGTTTCCTCTATTGTGGGTCTCTTATCTCTGAGAGCTCCCTAACCTGCTAGGAATGTCTCAATGAAGAGACACAAGAGACAAGTCCTTGGAATGATCAAACTGTTTACCCCTACAGGTATTTTTCCTGTAACCTCCATCCTTCTTCTTATGTGTCACATGTCATGGGATCCTGTTTTTTTCTTCCTTCCTTATTGCCCTCATTATGATCATTCTTTGCCAAGGTATAAAAGTGTCTTTAAACCCATATTAAAGTGGATTTGATCATGCTCCCAAAATCCCCAACTGCAAGCTGGCCTCATAGATCACTATCAGTATCTTTCGTCTCATTCTTCTTCTTTCCCACACAGGACTCCTAACACTCCATATCTCTCATATAAATAGACAATGGATTTTAGTAGTTGAGTAGGAGTTTGAATCTAGATCTTCGTGACTTTAGACAAATTAAGATTTCTTAACCTTATTGTCCTGAACAATGGCCATGGTGTAGTCTTTCTTATGAATATATAATAATTAAAATAAATCACAATATTGATTTCTATCATTGAGTAGTTACTCAATAGAGGGTAAACATAATTACTACACATTATATCTTTATATAACTTGCCTTCTTGTGTCCTAATCCTTACTAAATGTCATGAGGATGACTAAATGACATGTTCTATGTGTCCAATGCAGTGTCTCTGAACCTTCAATCAATGTTGGTTATCACTATTTTTTTTTTTTGGAGTGACAGTCCTATATTACCCAGGGCCACAGAATGAATAATTACACAGTATTAAGCTCTGGGCAGTAGAATCACATTTTTGATTAACCTGTTAACCTGTTGATGTTTATAGGTCATATATCTAATTTTCAGAGAGTTAATGATTTTACAACTTCTATAAAATTAGGGTTGGTTTTGTTTTGTGTGTTTGCCTTTGTTTAGTATAGTTCTCAATGTATCCTGTACTGCAAGGATGGACATGCCAAACACTTTTGGAAGACTTAAGTTTCAAAGTAATGTTCCCTGTATCACAAACTCTTTTAGAAAACAGTTCTTCTAGAGATTTCCACTAGAGCGCTCAGATATATTATTTTGCCATTCATTTTATAACAATGCAGACATACTGAAAAGGTTGCTTTCCATTCTGTCTAGACACCTTTTCCTAGACAACATCCTGAAACATAAGAATAAGCACAAAAAATGAGCATATTCCATCAAACATGCCACTGAGAGGAATAAGTTTAACGGTTTCCCATGTGGGAGGCATATTGATGGTAATTATCTCCCTCCTTCTTCACTCAGTTTTCTGGGCTCCTCTGTCGTGGTTGAGAAGGTTTGGTCATGCTTTACCACGTATTTGAAGCATGTTTTGATTGGCCGAGAGCCTGTTGTGACTTGAGGGGAAAGGTTCCAGGTACTTGAAAGGGAATGCTAGTCATTGCTGGTACTCATGGGAAATGATTCGCACAAGGGAAATGTATTCGCATAAGTGAGTAACCAGCATGTTTAAAATAATAGTCGATTCGTAAATTTTTCCATATGAAATTTATCTTCAAGGGCTACTTATGGGAACCTGTTGTTCTTCGTGATACTATTTTTTTTCTGGATATGGATTATACTTAAGCAACCAGACATCAGCTGACACAGAAACTCTCCCTGTGCATTTTTTCTCTAGCTGAAATGTCAATCTATGAAAACTTTCACTCTGACAACTTCTTACTATATACTCTATAAGAATAATCTTTGAATGGAAACGGAAGACTTTCTAAACACTTGCTAAGTACCACTAAAACATTTTAAATATTCACAAAATTTAATCATTGATAAACAATCACAATTTCCCATCAATTTTTATGTGCACATTAGCGGAAATAAAAACAATTCTTAAAAAAAAAAAAGAGTACCATTACTTTACATTTGTTAAACATTCTTTGATGTTTTAATGTATAAAAGAAAATTTAGGAAAGCTTTAAAATTTAGCCCTGACTCCATTTATTTTTAGGAAAAGCTACATCCCCAAGTGGAGGCTTTTCACATGTTGGAATATTCATGACAGCTCCCCTGTAAGTTTAACATGACTAAGAAGACATGAAAAAAACATTTCCTTGATATATATGCACCAACATATATACATATATGTCTATATTAAGCAGATATAATCTATTAATGCAAATATTAACTCCTATATAATAAATTAGAACTTAGCATAATACCTGTTGTAATATTTGATAAAATACTGGGTATTCATGTATATGGATTAATAAAAGAAAGAACACATAAATTTCTCTTTATCATAATCAAGAAATTTAGTCAATCTTGGAAGCAGGGGTGTAATATAGGACATTCACAGACATTAAATTGTAAAGTTCTTATACACATAATTTTCTGCCTCCTCCCCACCCTTTATTAGTTGAAATATAAATTAAACTTATGCAGAGCCACACCACTTCATGATTATGGCTTTATGAAAGTGATTATCTCCAAATAAACCTGGTACATTTTTAGGTTTTTTTTTAATTTTTTTTAGAAAAGTAAATATGGTCCTGCTTATCTCATTGCTTTATTTTACTCAGTATGTGTTTTTGCCAGCAGTTGTTCTGATAGCACTCTGCCTGAAACAGGTTTTATGAATCATTGAGTCATCTCTGCAAATATAAAATCCACAAGCAAAACTGTAATTTAGTAAAGAATAATCTTGGGGAACTGGGTTCCTCATCAACTCTACAGAATCAAATTCCAGTACTGAGAGAGAAGTACATTGGATAATTCAACTTCTTCCAGGGCAAATTCTTCAGCTTTTAGCTAAAGAAATACAAGGCATACTTAAAATGCAGCATTTCCCTGGGAAAATAATTGCTTTATTATCCTGTAACTGGTCTTAAGACTGAATGAAACCATTATATATATACATATATATTTTTTTTTTTTTCTTTTTCCCAAGCAGATAAAACCTTCAGGTGATTTTTCTTAGTCACCAATGTCTCTCATATGCAAAAAACAATTGTAGGTTTGCTTGCCAAGATATGAAAGAATTAACAGAAAGAATTAACAGCATTCAATAGTAATTTTGTCTCAGATTTAATGTTTCAATTAAAACTTAATAAGCATGCATGAGATGTATTTACAGTGTATGTTGAGTAGTGGTAAAAAAAACTTGTTTTGCCCACTTTTGCAAACTGGTAGATAGAACATATTTGTTTACTTGTAACATGATAATTCCTCGAGGTGTGAACACTAGGGTATGGAAGAGGTGAAGAGACAAACATTATAACAGGTATTCTGCAGAAGTGTCAAGACATGCAGAATGTTGCAACACAAACAAAAGATGGTGAATTGAAAATGATCTGTCCAGGGGTTGAACTAAATTTCTAAAAATGGCAAATAATCACGTTATGTTGCTTGATTCATGAATCTTCAGAAATATTTGAGATACATTCAAGAAGGAATGTTGAATTGTAATTTTTGAATAGATAGTATTTCATTGTTAAAGATTAGTGTATCTGATGGGTAAATAAGTCATAATCTATTTTTTCAGTCACATAAGGTGAAATAATAGTCTTATTTCATTGTCTTAAAACAATATTTTTGTACAGTGAGTTAAATTGCACCTGCTTAACTGAGCTAATCAAAAGACATCTCTATTGTACCATAATAACAATGATAATAATTGAGTATAAATATGCACTTGTGCACTAATATTTTAGAATGAACCATTTCATTTCATTAAGTGTAAGTGAATAAGACACATAAATTTTGAAATGTCAATATCAACTACTTCATGCTCAATAAAATGGTAAAATGTAACGTAATGTCTTGTGTCATGCAAACTCTTCTTTGGTTTGAGCCTCAGAATCCTGAAGTCAATTTTAGAGAAGTACTGGTTTCTTAAAAATTATTTCCCTCAATAATTGATCAAATTTTATTTCCCTCAATAATTGCTCAAATTTTGTTTTATATTCCCCCTTTTGATGTACACAGACATTTCATTTTCAAAAGGGAACATATGCTGAAGAAAAAGGACAAAATCTTACTATTAAATAAGCATGTCAAAAGGGAAAAATGATGTCTCAATACATCAGGGAAGTATCTGATTTAAAAGCAAAATGTCAGTATTTCATTCGACTAATTCTGTGTTAAACCAAAATTTTTGAAAAGTCTAACTCTTCAAATTATATTAAAAATTAAATCCATGCATGCAATTGAATAAAGCAAGCTCTTAAGCACTTCAATCTCCTATATTTATGCATGCATGCATGCATGCATGTGTGTATGTATGTATGTACGTATGTATGTATATTCACCCTAATGCCAAAACATTTCAGTGAAAATGAAGTTAGTAATATGTAGCCAAAGCATCCAGGCATGTTAATGATTTTTTCTCTCTCTACCAGGTTGGTCTGGCACTTTGTAGACACTGCTAAGCCAGCTCATGTTAGTACTTAAAGTGTTTTGGAGTTTTGCTCAGATGTTTTTTCCTCATTTTGATAGAACTTTTGTTTTCTGGAAATCTTTAAGAATTCTGTTATCCAACATTACTTAAACAACCTGTTGCCTTATAAAAAACTTAAATATCATAGCATAAAAGGATACATTGGACATGAAAATGGTAAAGTTTCTTAGAAAATTTCAGTCTTTTGTTGCCAATGGACACTCAGCAGTGATAATGGCCAAAAAGACCTAATGTCTTATAGGCACGGTAGCTCGTGCCTATAAGCTTCAGCCTATGAAGGGGCCGGGCTAGGGATCGCGGTTTGAGTCCCGCCTGGGGTCCGTAGCGAGACCTAGTTCCAAAAAAATAGCTGGGTGTGGTGGCGTGTGCCTGTAATCCCAGCTACCTGGGAAGCTGAGGCTGGGGATTGCTTGAGTCTGTGGTACCCTGTGCAACGAGAGCCTGCGGTTCCATGGGCAAAAATAGCAAGCCCTAGTCTCAAAACAAAAACAAAAACAAAAAAATGAAATGTTTGAAGATCAAAATATCTATTGCAGTCATAAGGTAAAGAGTGTTACTAATGCTATTGTTTAGTAAGGTATAATCAATTTAAACTCACAAATTATTTTAAACTTTTAAAGAGGTAATTTAGACACATAAAAGCCATAGGCTCCCTTTGGTTTTATATAAATTTAGATCAAATATTAAAATTTATTTCTTAATATTCTTTTGTTATTTAATACCATTAATTTTTATATGATTTTCTTTGATTTAAAGAGCACATTTACGTATTGGCACACCCTATTATATACTAGCATATTCACAAACCTCATATATATGTTCAAACAATAACACACCTGGAACATATTTGCAAAAATACCCATATGTATATGCACATAAACTCAGATAATATTTATAGATCATCAAATGAATTCAAAGGAAATACTGAAAAGAATAAACATAAATTTGGTGATGTTGATGACATACTGCTTCATTTTATTTTTGAAAGAGAGTGAGCATATATGGGAAAAGAGTAACAACTCATCTGAAGGGAGAAAAGTTCAGAGTTTAACAACTGAAGGCATGGAGAAAGTAATCTGTGTAGTTGTGCATTACATTAAGAACTTATTATTCTCAGTAAAGTTTCACCAAGTTAAAATGAAAGTCATCTGAGGTCTGCCTGCACTCCTGGGTCCCTAGACATCTAAGCTCTCTTGCCAGTGGGGAGCAAAGGGAGAGAAGGATCCTGGGTAAGCCCCCTAAACCAGGTGAGCCCTGGAGGGGGAACAGAGTGGGACTTTTGGTGGCCCCACCCTCCAGCGGATGGCTGCTGCACAGGGCAGCCATCTGCAGCCCTGATAGGCAGAGCCTTGTTGGCCCTTGCTCCTAGCCCGATGGTTGAGGGCATGCTCAACCATCCAGGCTCCGCCCCCACTCAGGGAGGTACTGGCATGTGGGGGGTGGGGAAGAAGAGCCCCTTCCATTTCTCTCTGACTCCAACTAAACTTCAAGGGGAGCAAGAACATGCACAACACAAACCCCATCATAGAAAGGGTGAGGGATCATGCAAAAATCCAACCCACATGCCTGAGCTGGATTTTGCAGATGGACAGCAGAGAGAACCAGTGCATGTGAGACAAGAGAAACAACTATAGAGACATTATGTCACGATGCGCACCTATGTGTTCACTGGGCTGGGAAGACCCGGGACCCATTTTAGAGATGCTTTAAGGAGAACAACAACCCTTCCTGGGAGAGGGGAGGAAGACCAAAGATGGGGTAATCGGCCCCATATCAAAACTGCAAACTGAGGCAGAGGAGATGATCTTTAAAGGCCATTCACAGATGACTGTATTCACAGAGAAACTTCTAGACCAACACTGGTTGGGGGCGAGACCTCCTAAATCTGACACCAGAGCCATAAGGTAAAGCAGCAAAGCAGCGGAGATGGGATTGAAGACGGCCTGCAGCAAGGAAACATGGACAGATCACAAATGAATACAGACTGGCGCCCAACGCAAACTTAAGACTGAAAACCTACCAGCAAGGCTCGCCTGGTTCCAACAACAAAGTCCCTCACCCAGTGAAAGGACACTGCCACAGAAAAGAGACTAATGAACTTAGTACAACTAGTAAACAACAGAGTGGGATTTGAGAGAATGGAAGGGGAACCAGAGGGAGGACGGTGGGGAAGGTATCCCAAAAACCACTTACAGAGGTTGTGATATAAAGAACAAAATAAATAATATTAATTAAAAAATTAAAAATAAAATGAAAATCACTTCAGTTTGGAAGAAACTTATGGATGAATCCACTGTGCTTGATGGTGACAAGCGTGAAGGCAATGCTGCGTGTCCCCCTGTTTTTAACAATACTTGGAGGTTGGGGTCAAGTGGCAACAACTTGGGATTCAATTTCCTTTTCAATAAGCACCATAGACAAATTGATCTGGCTCTACTAATGATTACAACCATTTCCCCCAGATATCTATGTTTTTTTGGCAAAGGAAGAGACAGTTTAAAGATTTCCCCTTTAAGCTATGAAATTTTGAAATCCTGATGCAATATTCTGTCAAAGCACTCACTTCCCTGACATTACCAACTACTTCCCAGATCTAGATATTTCTCTGAAGTTCTAATAAAAGTGACATCAGTATTTTCTTAGTGTTTCCTTGAGTTAGTAATAAGAAATATGGCTTTTTAGGGCATTACTTAATTTCATTGTGATATTAAATTAAATTTTTAGACTAATGTTTTCCTTCCTAATCTTTCATAATTTTTTTTTACTGCTGACATTGCATTGTAACATTTTATAGGTTTCAGATGTGCATCATTATAAATCATCATGTGTGTAAATGTATTATGTTCACCACTGAAAGATCAACTCTCTTCTTCACTATACAATTTAGCCTTTTTACCTATTTACCTACTGCCTCGTCTCCCTTTCCTTTGCTATCTTGGTCTTATAGTCCAAAAGTTTGTTTTGTCTATTCCTTTGTTTTATTTCATGTTCCACATATGAGTAAAATCATATGGAGTTTTCTTTCTCTATCAAACTTATTTCACTACGCAAATGCATTCTATAATGTAGCCATGTTTTTGCAAATTATAGGATTTTGCTTTTATAGCTAAATACTGTTCCATTGTGTGTACTAAACTTTTAATGATAATTTGAGCTTATATAAGTTCTGAAAATAAATATCACCTTGCTTTATATCCTTGCTTTATATAACCTCATTCATCATTGGAACATGATTCTTTTTTTTTTTTTTTATGTTCCAGTTTCCTTACCTCTTCCTCCCCTTTAAAACAGTATCCAGACTTTTTATTTGATTATGTTTCTGTCATAGAATGGCATACACAAAAACTGAGGCACATGATCCAAGTAAAAGTGATTAGATGCTGCCTCCGTGGTGTTCAAATCTTTGGGAGTCTAAAATATGCATGCTGGGAGAATCTTTTTGTTTTCGTTTTCTACAAAATAAAATTAAAAAAGATGAATGTATTTAGAGGAAAAAAAACTTTTAAGGTATTGAAGACATTACTTAAAATTAAGTATTTTTAAGAAGTTACAATGTGAAACATGGGTCTGTATCCTCATGGTAGCACACAGTAGTACAACCTCACTGGTAGTGTCTACCATGGTTTTGCTACAGAGTTAGCCACAGTCTGAAAACAGGTTCTCTGGGTGGGAGTTAGAATCTGACTTTGTAATATCCTCCACTAGTGCTCACACAAATGATGATGGCTATAGATTTGTCTAATGCTTACAAATGTGAGTTCTAAGGCTACTTCAGTGTGGGTGGTTCCACTAGGTAGGTAATTTTTCTTTCTTCAGAGATACAAGGATATGGGTTTCTCCTATCCTATGATCCCTGCATCCATAGGATCTCAGAGTCCCTATGTTAGGTTCTGGGGAAGGTGAGAATTATCAGGAATTCAATCCCATTTCTTAAAAATTCTGCTCTTATGGTGAGAATCACCACTTTCACTCATAGTCTTACATCAATACTTGAAGGCATAGAGGCCTGGCAAATAGAGTGATTGGCTAGTCATTTTTTTCTTTCTTTTTTTTTTTCTTAGCAACATCAATGCAGTCTAGAGAATGGAACCAAGCTACTTGAGAAATTGTTCAACTCTAATGGCTGTCACTTAACTATGGAGCTTAGACTTTTAGGCTATAAAATGAAATATATTAGAATAACCTGAAGGATGGTTCTGATGATGAAGTGCTGCAAAATATAAAATTCTTGTTAACTCATGCCATTAGAAATTGTGCAATATTATGATCTGTCAAAATAAAACATATGCATACCTTTATTATATATTAGTAAATGTATACAACATACCTAGCTAGTTCTCTGTAATAGTGATAACACACCTTTGACATATTAGAGTTACATAGAATGGGGATCCTGGGGAGGCATGTCCAGGTCCAACTTTAATGAAGTTGAGATGCCACTTATATAACCCTGCAAGGAAATGTTACAATGATGCAATGAGGAAGTAGCAAAGTGTACGTAACATGCAGCAGAGAGGATGTGGGGATGGTGATAACAGGAGAATTTACCTTTGGGGGCAACAGCTATTATTACTAATAGGTCATATGTCTCTTAAGACATTGCAAAGAGGTTAGGAAGCTGGGTTACAGGTGAGAGACATGCTGTTACCCACCCTCTAGTGTGCCAGAGGGGCCTAGAGAGACAGGAGGTGTTCCTCTTATCTGAAGTTCCATCCCTCTACCTGTTTACATGTTCCACACCTAAACATTGTTAATTAGATTAAATCTCCTTTTTGTTTACTTTGTTGGAAATAAAACAGCAATACATAATAGCAAAATAGATCCCTTTCAGTGAAAATTTTCCTTAAGGGGAAGGGATGCCTGGTCTGAACTAAGGGGAAGATAATAGTTACTCAGAGATGTCTGTCATGTACCATTCCTTTCTGACATTCATCAGTCCTTAATAAGATGCATGAATTTATTAATATCTGTTCATATTAATTTAATAGATGATCAGAAACATTGACTCCAAGTAGGTTCATTTTCAAATCTTACCCTGTATGGAGACAGGATGAATAAAAGGCCTTTCTGCATGAACCAAAAAAAAACTTTGAGACTTGCATTGAAGTAATAAAATGTGGAAATTTCAACACAAGACATATGGACTGAGTATAGTATAACTGGTAGCCAATCCAACTAAAGTTGAGTGTTTGCTAACCCTACAAACAATAATGACAATGCAATGGCAAATCATATTTATCCAATCTTCCTATTTTTATATACTTTCCTATGGGGTATTCTCATGTTTTCTTCTGAAAGTTTTATCTCTGGTATTGAGGTATTTTATTTATTTTGAGTTAACTTTTGTAGATAATATAGAATGATGGTCTGGCTTCATTCTTTTGCATGTGATTTCTTTTTTTAGAGAGACTAGGTCTCGCTGTGTTGCCCAGGGTTGTCTCGAACCTGCAGACTCAAGTGATCACCAGCCTCAGCCTCCCAGATATCTGGGATTATAGGCGCTCACCACCACACTTGGCTTGCATGTGGATTATTAAAGACTCACATTAGAAATACTAATTGCAGAGGTGGGGGCAAAAGAAGAAGAATGAATACAAGGAAATATGTTGAGTCATGGGTAATATGGTGTGGGAGAGCTGTGGGGCGTATGACTATGTAATAAAAAATTAATTAATAAAAAATAAATAAAATACTAGTTGTATGAGGTGGATAGTTATACTATTCCAGCTTCCTCAGAGTATACCTGAGGGATGATTTGTGTTCAAGCATTTCATCATGGAACAGATTGACAAAAAGCTAGTAAGGGAGTTGGTGGAAGCAGGATAAGAGAGTGGAAGTAAATAAAGCAAGTTATAACTTCTCATGATGTTCCAGTTCAATCATGATCCTCCAGCAAACTTTGGAGGTGAACAAACTGCAGTTCAGACAAGGGTCTTTCTACTCCTAGTGTAAGGGTTACCATGGGGCTGATGTGAACTTCCCAGCACCTATGAATGAAATCTTGAGTCATGTTTGAAATCCTAACACTCAAAAGTGATTAATTAATGGAACATTATTAATAGTTGGTCCTTTGTATTAATGGCTGTGTCCTTTGGGAGGTGATAGGTCATGGGGGTGGAGTCCTCATAATAGGATGTTGCTCTGTATAAATGACACTTCACAGAAACTCCTTGCTCTTTTTACCATGTAAGGATAGAAAGAAAGGTAATCAATCTGGAAGGAGGCCCTCCCCCACCTTGTTTGCACTCTGATCTCAGAATTCCACCTCCTAAGAACTGTGAGAAATAAATTTATCTTGCTTAGAAGATACCCAGCCTGTGGTATTTTGTTACAGCAGCTCTGTTAGACTAAGACAGTTGGTGATGTTAAAGTTTGAGAATGTTAAACATTTGTAAACCAAAGCACAGCCATTTTGTTAAGTAACCTCCTTGTAAAAAGGAGGAAGCAGGATAAATATGCATAACACAGGTGCAGATCTTAAAGGAGGAAACCTCCTAAAAAAGTGGAACCAGGATAAATCTGCAGAAAACAAGCAGAAAAAGGTAGAACCAGGGGTGTCTGCATTCCTCAGGTGGGAGTAATTTACCCCAAATGGCTGTCTGATGTTACGGTAACTATGATATATGTAAATTACCCCAATTCTGTACAAGGTTATATAAACTCTGACATATTATTAGGGAGCATCCAAACCCCCAAAGTGCTACCACTGCTGGTGGGTGCCAGGTTGGACCGTAACTTGAGTTAGCCATAAAGTTTTTTTTTTGCTTTTAAATCACTTAAGGTCTTGTGTCCTTTGTGGGGCTAAGAGGATTCTGAACTCTAACAATGAACTTTGCAAATATCATACTAAATGAAAGAAATCAGACTCAAAAGACCACCACAGTATATGATTTCTTTAAAAATAAATAACCAGAATGCTGGCTATAGAGATAGACAGTAGATTCATGGTTCTGGGCTGGGGGAAGGAGGGTGGGATAATGATGTCTAGAGACTAAGATTTCATTTAGGTATCATCAAAATGTTCTAAATTTAATTGTGATGATGGTTGCACAATTGTGAATGTGTTAAAAATTCTTAAATGATGCATCTTGAATGGGTGAATTGCATGGTATGTGAATGATATCTCAATAAAGGTAAAGAAAAACCAAAAGCTCATGCTAGTAGTAAATACAGCAGTAGTCATTGAAAGATTTCTTGATCATAAATATTCAGGGTACAAATCTGGAATTCTGGAAGCAAAAATTCCTGGAGGGCCTTGCTGGCAAGAGATTTGTGGTACCTCAAGTCTTCCTCACAGAGTAACATGGCTCCTGAAATGCATTCATGTGCCAGTCACTCTCTGCCTCACCAGAGTTAGGTCCACTCTTTGGTACAAAGTGAATGTTGGAAGCTGAGCATTGAAAGAGTTTTATTTGCCACCTGCTGGGCCCCCTGTGCCCCTTCAATGCATGCATGGATTGAAGGCAGCAGGGGTCCTGGGCTAAGCTTCTTCTGGAGTTGGGAGAAACAGTGCACAAGGCTCCAGATTGAAGGCAACTTCTTGTGAAATCAGCAGGGCGGGTAGTTGAAGAGCATGCGAATATTGTGCATTTGTAAATATTTGAGCACATCTGCTTAGCTCCCTCCCAAATCTCCACTGGGAAAACCTGCCTCACATTGTGCCATGCAATGCTGCTACCCTGCTCTAATTGTCAAGTCTATTGAGTGTTTTTCTCATGCACACAAAAATTAAACATCCCTCCCCTCATTCATGATTAATTCAGCTGCAGTGCTGCACTGTGTCACACTGCATTTTTAAAAGTAATTGTTAAATTCTACCTCATAATCAGAGCAGTTTTAATTAACTTTTTGTCAGTTAATCTTTTTTTCCTCATACATTTTCCATAGCTGGTGTGTATATGGTGTGTCTCTGCCCAGGGGTTTGCAGCCCCTCGGTATGAATGCTTAAGTCCTATTAGTGCCGATGGGTGTGCCATGTGTGAGTAAAGAGCGGGGCCTCCCTAAGCTCCTTCTACTCAGCTTTCCTGGGTCTTGCTATTTAAGTCTTTGCATTAAATAGTTCCTCCAAAGTAGCTCATTTACAAGCAGCAAAGTTCCTGGCTGTCTTTTTTCTTTCTCTTAGAAGGTGTTTTTTTTTTCTAGGGGAGAGATGGTCATAATAGGAGAAAAAGTGCAGACACAGTAGCAAGAACAGGCTTCAAGCTGAAATGTAAATGAACCTAGACAGAGACTAGTCCTGTTAAAGTGTCCCTGGGTGACTTTTATCAGCAGAGCTAGTTCTTACCCAGGATGTGTCCTTTAGCATGGCACCTCTAACCTTGGCAATGTCACCAATGTGACATTTCACATATTTAAACTTTTTTTTGCAAAGCTTATGCATCCATTACATACACCCTTCAGCTTATTTCTGTTTGCTCATATCTTTTACACCCCAAATAATATCTTTTCACATGTACATATGTAGAAAATCATTTCCATGGTGAATGTAGCTAGATTGGCCTTTTTTTTTTTTTTTCTTGAAAGGTGCCTGAGTTTAAATGCAATTGTGTAAAAGCTTTGCTGAAAGTTTGAAAAATGTGCACATCTGTGTAATAGTGCCACTACTCCTGCTACTTCTAGCAAAACAGTCAGTTTTGGGTATTTATAGGCTATATTTTTCAAGATATCACATCAGTTTCTCAGTGTTAAAAAGCATAACATTGAGGAAGTAGGAACTGATAATCCCCTATTTTAGAATCGGATGCTAAAATGCTGAGAGATTAAATAAACACACCAGATGTTCAAATTGCTAGTTAAGTTATTTAAACAGAGTGTGGTCAAACCCTACAAGAGGGAATACATTCACTCTAAGAACATTTGTGCTGTGGTGTCACCGTATTGAATTTGTTAATTAACCTGTTCTTCTCAGTCAATCTTAAGGATTGAGAGTTATTCATTTAAAAATTGTGCCAAAAAGTTTTCTATTAAGAGTTACATTATTAAGTAACTTTAAGACAAAGTGTATTTTGTACGATATATTTCAAACTTCAAAAGATTAGTAGTGTGTGGGATTCAGAATCTATGTTTAAGTCTTGACAAAATACAACATGTGTAGACAGGTAAGTAACTTAACCCCTGAAAGTCATCTGTAAAATGGGGATAATAAGATACCTTACATTATTCTGTCTATATAATGATTAAAAAAACATATGTTAATGTGTTAATGCAGTGTATGCTCTCAATAAACTAGTGGTTATGATAAGGATGATAATGTTTGTGCTTTCCTCTGTGTCTGATACATAATCATGTGTATCACTCAGTACCTCAAGCACAGTGGTGCCAAGTGTCTGTCACAGAATTGATCCTTCTCTGACCTGCTTCTCTCTTCTAGAAGAGAGCTCCTGGAGAACTAATCCCATATCTACTTTAACTTCTGTGTGTCTCCTACTGCTGTAATAAATGATTTTCCTGTGTTATATATATATCTGTAGATGATCATGAACTTGTAATGGAGTCCTTTTTTGTTCTTTCATGCAACAATATTTAGTGAATCTGATACAGGGTAGTGACATAGTTAAAAATTGTATGGATGCCTAAATGCCCTGGTGGGTGAAGTCTGAGAGAAAGAACCATGAGAGAAAATGGGAAGCAGGGAAAAGGGGGGAATAAAAGAGGAGCAAGGAGAGAGGAAGGAGAGATAAGACTAATAGACTGAGAGAATAGGCCCACATGGCCTGGCCAGGGGAAGTCCCTTGGAAGAATGAGCTGGTAGTGGCAAGGAGCCATGGTGGCCAGTAGAGAAGTAGCCAGTGTGGAGTCACATGGCAGGCCAGGTGTGAGCAGGGGCTGCTGAGGACAAGCCTGGTGAATGTGGCCAGACACTGCCAAAAGTGGGCCGGGTAAAAGAAGCTCTTGGAGCCGCAGCAAGGTGGCATATTTGGAAAGCTGAATGTTCATCAGCATACGTTGGAAAAGTTTAGCCTTGGGGAAGTGGAGCAGCTCTTAACGGTGGAGAGAGAAGAAGCAAAGAGAAAATGGTGGAGAAAGACTGGGCATTGCAAGGTGTCTGCAGGTTTGGAGGAGCACCATCTTGGACATGTGTTTGGGACTTTTGGACTAAACAGTACTTGGGGTGAAATAACTGCCCACTTGTGGTATTAAGGCCTTTTCATTTTCCTGGCTAATTTCCCTTGTTAATAAAACCCTTGTTGTCTAAATTGCCTTGTGACGTTGGCAGCTGCTCTGTGTGTGGGTGATGCAGATCTGGTAAGAAAGGTTGGGCGGCAGAGGCTGCATTTTGAAAGGCACTGCTTTTTTTCTTGTGGTGTAGCAGATTTTGCCCCCTCTGACCTGATTTCAAACCATGTTACTAAAATAAAGCATACCTCCATGACTGCCAGTTCTTAAAGACTGGGAACTCATGGGCCAGTCTGCCCCTAGGTTTGGGGAGGAAGTTGGGGTGTGGGCAACCTTCATGAACTTTCCAGAATGCATGGGAGGCAACAATGGAGGAGGGGGAGCCCTGCTGGGGTGTGGAGTGGGGGCAGGGGACCGATTAACTCCCTCCTCTGGTTTTTTCTTACTCCAGTCAGTCCTCGGAAACAAGAAAACCACAAATGACCCAACAGAAGAAATAGATGAGGTGAAGGATATGATGTAAAGCCCTTAACCCATTATTTCCCTGATTGGGACCTCAAAAAATGTTAGGGCAGAACCACAGAATGCAAAGTTGTGAGACAGCATGGCAGGAACGCTCCAACACTGACTCCAGGGCCTAGGAGCTAGAATTCTGGCTCAGTGGTCTCTAACAAAAGTGAGGCATACCCCTGTTGAATTGCGGGAGGAAGGCCACGTGGTTTCTGCCCTACAACTGAGTGGCAAACCACAATTATGGAGACCAACCAGAGTAACCATCAACTGATATCCATCTTCTCAAAGGAACTCCCCAACCAAGGAAGGAGTGGAACCAAGCTCTCAAGTGAGAGACCAGAACTAGGAGATGGAAAAAATTAAAAAAAAAAAAAAACACACCAAAAAGTAAAACAGACTGAGAGCAAAAAGGAGCAGACATTCTGCAAAAAAAGGAGCAGCCACTGATGGTCTCCAAAGTTAAAACTGGCTATCTGAACAACATGGTTCACTGTGCCCCAGGAACACAGGTCCTCACCCAGGAGAAGGACATTGCACCAGAAAAAGAAAAAGAGACTAAAGGGTAAAACAGGGACCAATGAACAGTGATAAGAGGAGATGGAGTGACTGGAGTTGGAGGAGGTCAAGGGGGACATTCCCAAGGGGAACAGAAAACCATACAAAGATAACTGAAGTTATATGATAATAAAGGTAAATAAAAATTTAAAAAAAGAGCATAGTTCCTATTCTCAAAACATTCAAAATTGAATGAGGAAGTATCTGTGTAGACAATTACGGAACAGGAGTGCAGTCATTCTTCCTCTTGGAGCTAGGAAAGGTTTTACTGGGCAGGCAACAAGTAGCCTTGAAGTGCAGTTTTACTAAACTGAGCCTAAGGGAAGGAAGCCCATTCAAGATTACTGGCATATATTTTGTAAGCAAGTGGGTAGAATCATTAAAGAACATGCTCAGGAGATGCTGAGAGGTGCTTTGTGGTTGGATTCTGGTGTGTGTCACACTCTTGTCCTACTAGCCCATTCCTACATGTTTAACATCTACATGGGCCTGGGCCTTTGAGTTGGTAGTGTTTACTACATTGTCAGTGGTGGTGGTTGCAGAATACAGGGAAAGGGAAAAGCACAACCCAGGTGTAAAACTTGTTGATTAGTGCCTCAAAAGTGAACCCAGGGACTGAGGATGTGGTACTTTCTGTTAGAGTAAGAGATGAGGAAGACATCCATGGAACTGTGCAGTGATAACTTTGTCATTTGTTGTCTTTTAAAAAAGACAATTAAAATTTCCTTAGCTGATCCTCTTGCTGTGTGTGTCTTTAGGTAGAAATAAACCTTAATTTTAATCCCAAAGTGGTTGAGAAATCGAACTCTGTATTTGTACTTCCCCAGAATTCTCTTATTTGCTCTTTGTATTCAAGTACAAAGTAGAATGGCTCTAATCCAATTTTGATTTGGAAGTCAGTATGATGGGAGTGTAGATGTCACAGTAATGTGTCCAAATTTACTTTATTTTTGAAATGTCGTGAATATGTTGCTTCGAATTATTCATTGCTGGTATTCATTTTTCTACACGCAAGTATTTTATAATTTGATTTCTTAATTTGTGAGTCCTAATGTAAAACGTGCTGATATGTCAACTTTATTAATGTATAATTTGCTGAATCTCTATACTCTAGTTTATAATCTTTAGATTTTAATAACTTCAAAACTTATCATTTAACATATATGATAAAAAATAACTTTATGAAACAGTTACAGTTATTAAATCAACAGCCAAGAATATTTTAATCTCCAGAAATTCCCCATGGTGAAAGAGAATTTATTTCTTTCTGATAGGGACAGGGAAAATAGTTTAAATCATACTTTTATAGTATTTAATTTCAAATAAATTTAACTATGCTGTAAAATACAAAAGATATTTGGAGTTGGATTTATGAGAGAAAAATAAATGACTAGTAAATTTTAGACTGCTAAATTTAAGATGTTTTTTGAAATGGAATTCACTATATTCAAATACTATAAAGAAAAAAACAGATAAAACAGTATTAATTGCTATTTTTATTGTATGCAAGCATATATACTAAGTCCATGTAAAATGTATTTTTCATATCTATGACATGACTCAATTTCAATTTTTCTTCATAGCTTGTTAGATGATTCACTAATTATAATTGAAAACAATGAATGAAGTTTTGCTAGACTTGTGTAGGACTCTGAATCATGAACATATTTGATTTTGCCCCAAACTCAATAAAATTATTAATTAGTAAGACAGAATCCCAAAGGACTTTCTTTAAGAATTGAAAGCTTATGATGTTCAAATTGTAATTTGTAATTGGGTATTTTCAAAACTAATATCAAATAGCAAATCTTTAATTAGTGTGCATAAAATTAAAATTTACTTACAGAGAATTAAACTGGAATTTGAAGTTCTCATAATCCAAATCAATGTGAGGCTAAGAAATTCAATTTTCACAGTCTCCTTTCTTGCACAATATGTAATAACTTTTATTTCTCATTGTTATTCCACTTACCAGGTCTTTTTAAAGCAATGTTTGAAAGAAATCTTGTAAGTAAGAGAAAGGTCATGAAGTGAAACTGTTGGAAGAACTACTACGTTAAAAATAGACAAAAAGAATATATGAATATATATGTGTATATGTATGTATATACTATATATAGTAGATGATACAAATATAGAGACAGATATAATTATGGATATGGATATAACTAAGCTATATTTAAATTAATAAGTTTAGTGAAGTGACCTCAGTTTAAAATGTGGACCCTCAATGTTCAAATAGATCGTTTGTGGCAATAAATATATTTAAACTTCACCAACTTCCAACCTTTATATACTCTGTAGACCCAGAGTGATTGAAAAGGTGCCAGATTTCCCCCTCCCCCTGCAAAAAAATTTCTTTGAGTAGATTAAAAGTGTGATTAAAAATGTGTGTCTTTACTATCTAAAGGAGTCAGCAGAGATTTGAACAAATAGTCAACAAAATAAAGCAGCTTTTGTAAGTACAGAACTGGGTTTCAGAATCAACAGTAAATAAATAAATAAAATGCTGTGCTGCCTTCATCTGTACGCTACTGAAGATACAGTTTGCAGAATTTTTATTGGCACTCTGCCATACTTATTTTCATTTATCTGCCTCAAAGCACCATTTCAAAAAGTGCAAAAGCATGTTGTTGATAAAGTAGATTGTTTATAGCTGAATTGAAAATTTCAAAACAACACGTATTGTAATAAAGTGGGGGAGGGATGGCCAGGAAGACTGCAGCTGCAGCTTTTTGAAACCTATGTCAACATTATCACTGCTAGAAACGGGAAGATGTGTTATTTTGCCCTACAAAATTTAATAGGCAAATCTTTATAAACTGTATTAAGTGACAAGTATTACCAAAAGCCATAAAGCCTACTGAGTCTTTATTTACTGAAACGCTTTCCCAGCACATTGTTCCCATATTGCAGTCTCCTTTATAGGGTTGTGTTTGTAATATCCTCAGCTACTCAGGGGTGATTTCAATGATAGTAAATCCTGGGCCTATGGGTCCCCCTGTGTACCATAGTAATCTTAATACTTCTGCAGTTAAGTACTGCTGGGTATAAATTTCAGCCCCAACTTGGGTTGCCTCACTGTGCTTTTTATTCTTGTGGCTGTTTTTGCAAAAGCACAACAAATAGCTGTGGAAATAAGAGAAATGCTGAAACAAATGGCAATTAGAGGAGAGATGATACATCCCCTTTATTTATTTATGTGATTAAATATCATAGCTGACAAAGTTTATGTGTGCTATTCAGTAAGTGACTGTTAAGAAACATTTCAAAAAAAAATTATGAAAACAATGACTTTCCTAAACTGGATTCCACAGATCACTAGGGGAACATTTCTAGAGATGTTACTTGGTATTGAGACAAAAATAATGAAATCTGTGGTCAGTGTGTTTAATAGGGAATGCTGAGTCAAGCAAAGTAGTGTTTCCTGTTAGACATTTTCATCTTTTATATGGAACATGCAATGTTGTTCTCCAAGGTCTGTCATTTCCCAACAGATGTGGTCATTTTTTTCCCTTTTAGCACACCTTCTCAGTGTCTGGGGAGCACCAGTATTCTGTGAAACAGTGCAGGAAATGTTGCCTTAAGGTACATTTAATATATTGGGTCTTAAACTAAGTACTGGCATCCAAACTCTAAGCATTTAAGGACAGAATTGCCTAGAACAGGACATTTTATAGAACTTTACTAAACATTTGTTGAATGAGTTAATGGATTATTGATGAACACCATCTTGGTAATAAATGAGTCCCTGACAAACTAACTGATGGAATCATTCTGTTGATGAATCCGGTGACTTTTTATTAATTTTAACGATCATGATGAATCATCTTCTTGTCTCAGTTATCTTTTGAATGTCTGTTTCTTTTGCAGTTATGTGTTATCTACTATTTTCTACCTCATCTTTCTCGATTTTGTCTTAGAACTTACTCTTAGTATGAGCTCTAAGATCTTAGAATAGCTTTCTCTTTGATGTTCTTTAATTTGACATCAAAGTGTGTTTAGTGTTCTT
>PVHY01000218.1:210675-284690 GCA_004024945.1 Uropsilus gracilis
TTTTTTTTTTTTTTTTTTTTTTTTTTTTTTTTTTTTTTTAGTGTCATCCAGCGCAACCTAAATTTCAGTACATTATTTTTTGATTTGACTACATAAATCCTGATTATAGTTGTCAGGTAAAATATAGAATACCCAGTTAAATTTGAATTTCTGATAAATAATGAAAATAGTGGAAATCCTCAATTTTTATTTGATAAAACTATTTCTTCTGCTTCTATAACCTAAACACAGTTTTTCTTTGCTTTGATGATCAGTGAACTTATCTCTAGAAACCCTGTTTCCCACTGTCACTAATATTCTTCTGTCAAAGCATAGGAATATATGATTTACTAATCTGAACTTTTAAAGAAAACTTTATTGTGGTCCCTGAGATTTTACAAAAAGAATGAACAGTATCTTACATGGTTTAACCACTATGCTATTCAATAATATTGTAGATTGGTACTCAGATTTTCAGGAATGGCTTCTGAATTCCATAGGAAGACACCAATAACTATAGCAAATTGAATCCTTGTAGGTATATTGATTCTCTCAAAAATAAAATTTTTTATTTCTTTTTTACATGACATTGAGTGAGCATTTTAAACAAATAGGCAACTGTTATTTTCTACACATATATTTCATAGCTACTACAATGACTTCTACCCGACAAACAAGAAAAGGAACAAAATATGGGAGAACATGTTGGAATTTTCTGGTGGATAAAGTATGAAAGTTTCATTAGTTCACATCATATTTGTTCACCAGACACTGGTTAGAATTCAGTAACATAGACATACCTAATTGCAAGGGAATTTGCAAAATATAATCCAATTCTTCCAAGGAAGACAGGAAGGTAGATTTTACTGAATAACTAGAATTGACTGTCATGCAGGTATTACTTAAAGTGGACATGGTTATGCTAAAGAAGCTTGAAAGTAACTGCATGGATAATGGTTGAAAAATATTTTATGTTCCTGAAATTTACACAATAGATCTTTTTCTTCATTTATGATTATTTTTAATGTGATTAAATAGCACAGGTGCCTCCAGGAGAAAAATAAAACATTTCCCAAGATTCAAAGAATGAACAGATTATATTCTCTACTGTGATACTTAGAAGATTAATTATTGGGATGGATATCCAAGGTGGTTAGGGAAAAACAAGGTGGTTTCATGTGGAATGTGGGTAAACCATTAAACAAAGCAGCATGAGGAAGCCTGCCAGGGTTTGTGAGTACCTCTTCAGCAGATGAATCGGAAACTTCTGTTTGCAGAGCTGTCAACATAGCCCTTCTCTTAAATACTAATTACTTAACAAACAAGATATTAAGATCTTTAAAATAAGTGTTTCTTTGTCATATATGTGTATTTATAAACATAGAACGGAAATCTCTACATGCAAAATATTGAATTAGATGCTGTTGTAGGTAATTAGTGGAAAAGACTGTATGTTTTCTCATCCACCTGCTGGTAGAAGCAGATGGTAGCTTATTTCTGCCCATGTGACCTACAGATTCTTCAGGTTTACCAAAATACTCTGAGTATGGTAATAGCATTGTTTCCTTCCCAGGTATGGTTAGCACTCATATATGTATTCATATATATATATTATATTTGGCTTCCTCCTTTGACTACCAATCTTTGAAGAAGAAATACAAATAGAGAGGATGTGGGTCTGCCCCTTGAAAAACATGTTTTTAACATTGCTTTCAAAAACGTACATTTCTTTCACAAGAGCAGTTATAATTTTTTGGTGGAAATAGTGTTATTATTTTCAATCTTAGAATGTAAGAGAATCTTTTGGAATTTATTTCCAGTTACATCTTAAGTACAACAGCAAAAAAGTATAGTATCCTGGTAAAGGGAAACTGATATCACCCCACTATTATTCCACAGCCATCATCAGTCTCTAAGCTTGTTGCCTCATTGAATATTTCATGCTTTATTCTTTTATGACAAATGACTATGTACTTATAATTTTATTGGCATCTTAGAGAAAGCTAGGTATATTCATTTAACATATTCTGTCTGACTATACAAAATTCAAATAGAATTGATTTTAACTTCCTTTTATTAACCTTAGTTTTAAAAATATGCACTGAAAGATAAAGTGAAAAGTGCAAAGGACATTTTACACAGCATCTGCCTAATCTCAGAACTAAAATGCATTTAATGGAATTAATAAGAGAAAAAGAATCTATGAGATGATGCAAGACTATGCCTGTGAAATTAGTACTTGATAGTCTTTTGTGAAGAGATTCAACCATTTAAGATTGTGTCAGAATACGGCTGCCCTGTCATTACAAGGACTGCCTATCTTTTCTTAGAAGACTGCTCCACATGATATTTTTTGGAAATCCTTAGCATCTGACATAATATTAGTATGTCACAGACTTTTACCATAGCTCTTGAGCAAAGTGTTTTAATGAGTTTATATGTCGAGGGCAGAACTTGATCTTCTTTTTCTAATTCCCTGCTCTCTGTTGTCTAGAATTGCAGTTATTTCTGTTAGACTTTCCATACATTTTAGATAGGTTTGAATTTTTTGTAATACATGTATAGTCAAAACTTTTGATCCCCTTACTTTTCAGTATATTAAGGGTTGCATAATGAACTGAAGGGGTGAATCAATTACAAATTCTAGTTAGGTGTTTGAAGACACAAAGCCACTTTCTCCTTTGCTTAACCATGGGCACATTATAATCTATCTGGACTTACTCTTGAGATGATAATACCCAATTTCTTTTTTCAAGGGCTATTTTGTAACTTCAAATAGAGCAACTTAAAATATTCTTGAAAATATAATATGGGGGGGAGGCATTGTTATTATCATTAAGTGGCAGTTTAGTTAAATCTATACTAACTGCTTTGAGAATGTGAAAGCTTCAGTTTCAAAGTGGGCTTCTGGATCAATCACAGCAGCACAGACCTGAGAGCTTGCTGGAAACCTGTAGTTGAAGTCCTGCTCCAGACTTACTGAATCGGATTTGCCTATCTTTCTTAACAAGGTGATTAACACTGCACATTCAACTTTAAGAAGTACTGAAAAGCAACCCTTCAAAGTGTGTATGTATGATGATCTCAAATTCTAGAGATAAGAAATCTGAGGCTCAGAGAGGCAACACTGTACAACTTGAGAACTTAAGCTCAGGTCTGTCTGAAGCTCCCATTCACACATTTCTACCACACTTCCTGCTTTCAGTGTGCTGTAGCCAGTTTTTAAAGACAAGTGTAAAATTGTTGTCTTTTTTCTTTTACTTTTTCAATTTTTTGACTAGTTTTTGACTATTCTGGCAATATTCTCCAAAAGGACATGTACTTACACAAATTCTGATGACAGTGAAGCCATGCATTGCCGAAAGAGACCAAATTTGGAGGAAAGATCAATAGCCTGGATTTTTGTGGTTTTGCACAGTTCTATTTTTAAGTGCTTGGAGGATCTTATTTATTAGAGTGTGTTTGCAGAAACTGTCAGTAAACATCTTTTCTTTGTTAATATTTAACCCACCAACTCTTTCAAGCTTCCATCTTTTCCAGTCTCACAGTTCCACATGCTTTTTAATCCACTAATAGCACCAAACTGTCTCCATGGTGCAATAAAAGTCTTCTATTTTATGACTTCCTTGAATTACTGCCCTAACTTATAATTTGCCAGATTTGTTTTTGCCTTCAAATCTCTTACTTCACTGTAACCACATGAAAAATGTTGTGCCCTATGCATTTTCTTTCCCAAAGTCTAATGCTTATTTTTAATATACTAATAGTTCTTACCCAGAATAGTTTTGTTTTGCTGCCATCCAGAATGTTTTATTCACCATTTAAAAGAACTTTTGGGAAGTTTTTCTATAGATATTAAGAAATATTTGAAGTAGCTTTAATGACTATTGAAATCTAGTAAACTTAATTACATCATATAATAGATAAAAATCTCTCCAAAGCTTTTAGGGGAACTAAAAAAAAAAAAAAGTAAAATTGGTAACTTAGATGTTTCCTAGACTTGCTTTGTAGTGTTAAGAATTTTGAGACTCCTTGACTGTATCTACGGAAATACCTTTGAGTGACAACCATAAATACCTCGATCTTGAGAAACAATATGATTTGAGCTGAATGTATCTTTTCTCTTCCTCTTTTTTTTTGTATTGCTTTTAGGAGCCAGAAGGTAGGGAAGGGTTTAAGTTAATAGCTTCCTGTCTCAAAGAAGAGAAGATAAGCTAGTGAATATGAAAGTATCTAATCATTAGTCATTTTATTTTATCATAACTCTAAGGATTGATAGTAGTTCTGTGGGTTGTATGTGTGTGTTCATATGTGTGTGCATTTGGTAAAAACAACTGAACAGAGAAAAGAGAATATACAAGCAACCAAAATGTATACTTCCTTCAGCCCCTTATTCCTCTTTGAGACTGTCATTTATCTGAGATTTCATGCACTTCCTTGTAGATTAATATCCAGGAGACCTTGGACAAGAATCTCTAGATTAGAATTTGTCTAATATTTGTACACCTCCCTTTTCTTGTGTTGTTAGTAATATAGATGCTCCTAAACAAATTCTTTATTTTACTTATTTAATTTTTAAATTATTTTTCATTGAGGTAGTGTTGGAATAGATTTTTGTGTATGATTCAGAAGTGTAAGTTTACACTTCTTCAGTTGTATTTTACCCTATCATGCTCACAACCAAGGCACTCATATTTTCCTACCCTGGACCAATAACACCTTTTACATTTTGTTAATCATTTTCACTTTCACCTTCTGTTAACCTCGGTTATACAATGATTTGGTTTGCTATTTTTCTGTTCTTTTGTTTCTTTATATTCCACATCTGAATGAAATCATATGGTACTTGTCTTTCTCCTTCTGGTTTATTTAATGTAGCAATATCCATTCCAGTTTAATTCATGCTGTTGCAATAACAAGAGTTCATCAATTTTTCATAACAGGGTAATATTCCATTGTGTATATATACCACATCTTAATCTGAGCACTTGGTTTATTTCCAGGGTATGTCTATCATAAATAGAGCAACAATGAACAAAGTAGGACATACAGTTCTTCAAATCAAGTTTTTTTCCCCCTTTGGGTAAAAACTCAAGTACACTCAAGGTGTTTACCCAAACAGTAGATCTGTTTTTCAGTATTTTGAGAAACCTCCACAGTGTTTTCCATAGGTGATGGATCAGTCTACAGTACTATCAAACATTTTTAAGTGTTCTTTTTCCTCCTCACTCTCACCAACACTTATTTCTTGAGTTTGAAGATACTTTTCTCACAGCTATGAAGTAGTGTCTCTTTATGATTTTGATTTGTACTTCTCTGATAAGTGATGATAACCTTTCTTCATGTGCCTTTTGTTTATCTATGTTTTTTCTATTAATTGAATAGTGTAATTTAATACTTTTGCCAAATGTTAGTTGGATTATTTAGTTCATATTCTTGATTTGTATGAGTTTTTTTTTCATAGATTTTGTATATCATGCCCCTAAAAGATGTATGATACACAAATGTTTTCTCACATTTAGTAAGGTGTCTTGTTTTAGGAATAATTTCACTGTGTAGAAGTTTTTTAGTTTGATATAGTCCCATTTGTTTATTTTTACTTTTGTTTCCTGCTATTGGAGATGAGACCTCAAAAACATTACTGATGCTAATGTTTTGAGTGTTTTGTCTATGTTTTCTTCTATTTTTTTTGTTTCATGTCTTATCTTAATACATTTTCAACTAATTTTGTGTATAGTGTGAAATAGTGATCTAGTTTTACTCTTCTGCTTATGACTGTCAAGGTTTTCAGTTTTATTTATTGAAGAGAATTTACTTTCACCATTGTATATTCTAAGCTCATTTGTTGTAAATTGACTGTCCATGTAAGCATGGGTTTATTTTGAGCTCTCAATTCTATTCCATTGATCTGTATGCCAACTTCTAGTCTGATACTATACTGTTTTGATTATGACCACTTTGTAGTATACTTTGAAGTCTGGAATTGTGATAACTCCATGTTCTTTCTTTATTTCAGGGTCATTTTGGTTCTTCAAGGTCAGTAATGTCTGTTCTATGTCTTTGAAGAATGCCATTACTGCTTCAATCAGGATTTCATTTAATCTGTATATTGCCTTAGGTAAGATACCCTTTTGAAACTATTAATTCTTGCAACTTTGAACTGGAATCCCTTCCTATTTCTTTGTGCCTTCTGTTAGTTTTACAGTGTTACATGTTTTTTAAATTATGCAGGTGCTCCTATTCTTTGTTAAGTTTATTCCTGGGTATTTGAGTTTTTGTGATTTGATAACAAATGGAATTCTTTGTTGATTACTTTCTAGCTAATTGTTGGTATATTAGAATGCAATTGCTTTTCATATATAGTTCTTTATCTTGCTACTTTACTGATTTTTCCATATTTTTAAAATTTTTACTAATATTTTTCCTAGTAGAGTCTTCAGAAATTTCTTTGTATATTACCATGCCACCTGTAATAGTGATAGATTTATTTCACCTTTGTTTGTCTATTGTTTATTTTGTTCTGTTGCTCAATTGCTGCAACGAAACCTTCTAATACTATGTTGAACAGTAGGCTTAAATGGTGTGGTCACACACATACTTGAATAAAAGAAACAAGGAGGAGGAGCTGAGGTGCTCCCACTGGATCTGTAAAAGGAGAATGTACTTGACTGCTTTCACCTCTACTCCCCTTAGGACTTGTGGGGTGACCTTGTGAGTGATACTTGTAGTACATAGATATCAGAGTCTTGAATCTGTAATTCTAGAGAAGGGAGCTATTGATGGTGCTTCAAACATGATTCTGCATTCCCCAGAACAATCACATCAGTAGCTTAAGGCTTCCAGACCTGCCTCCATCCTCTGACTCAGTAGTTGGATGATTATGTCTCTAGAATTACAGTATCCTGGAAACACCAAACATTTAGAGTCACATAAATATCACAGTGATACTTGCTTAGAAGGTAGAAATAGCTCAAATCTTTAATTTACTGATATAGAAACTTAAGAAAATTAGGGAAATCTAAATCAGCAAAATGAGTAGACAAAAAAAAAAGATATTACAACACATGGCTACTTGAGAGCTCAAGGAAACATGGCATCACATGGATAAAACAGCTCTCTAGAATCTAGCCATGAAGGTATGAAAGATATTATCTTCCCATGCTACCAGATATTTAAAATAGCTTTAATAATGAAAGAAAATGCAGAACAGTTCAGTAAAGAGTTAAAACAAATTCCAGAAAAACAAATGAATGACCTGAGAAAAAAAGTATTGAACAGAATAAAGTAATTCAAAGTTTCCCTGACAAATTAGGGTAGTTTGTCACTTTATAAATATGCAATGAATTAGTTTCAGGCTACAAATCTCTGAGCCTAGAATTTCTGTCCTGCTTACCGGAGCATTATGCCAAGTTGTACAAAGCTGAAGTAAACACAAGTGCTCTCTAGAGTTTTAATTCAGAAGTATTGGAAATGTAAAACAGTGAATAGGCAGGACAGGGTCAAATACACTTCATAGGTAAGCAACTAACAATTTGCAGATAGAATTGGGGCAAAAGATGTATTTATGACTTCATAACGGGAATGTGAATCTAGAAATATACTGGAAAGTTGATCCTTTCTAACTCATTTTATTTCTGAATAGTTAAATAAGAATTGAAACTTTCATTCTGGTGACTGGCTACATATAATTTTAAAAGATGACTTGACTAAGTACTGATGACTTGACTAAGTACTGATCACACCGCTACTGTCATGTGACAAGTCCTCAAAATATTAGATAGTTTGTTGTAAACAATCATAACAATTACTTAAGTACCATCAAAGTATTTGTCAACAAAAGATTTGTTAATGTCATAAGATTGGTTTTAATTATTTAAGAAAATATCATAGTGTTTAAATTAATTTCCTGCTTCATAAGTCTGATAAAATATAGCTTTTTGTCTAGAAAATGTGGTACTTTTTAAATGGAAAATGCTGTAAAGCATGAAGATAGTTTTCTCATATTGTAGCAGTTGAAATTTCTTTAGCATGCTATTTAAAATTTTATATTATAGTTTCATTCTTGTCAGAAATATAAAAGTGTAAATTGATACCTAGACCTCTGTGTCTAGGTATGTGTTACTAATTTTACTAGATCAGTCCTTCCATTGAAAACTAATAGATAATCTCTCCTAAGGAACAGTTAATGATGTAATGCAATAAATGATAGGGAAATGGAAGGGACAAAGAGGTGCTCTTCACATTCAGCTCTGATTTTATCACTAAGATATTTGCTGATTACTAGTCAATGGCAATTAAACCAAGAAACTGAATTCAACATTTACATGTCCTAAGGGAAAAAAAAACCACAGAATTTTAAGGCCTGCTAAAGCTTTGTTAAACTCCCTAAAGAACTGTATGTAAAGAAAAAGTGAAATAGAGAAGTCTTTACTTTGAAATGGATTCAGAGTCAAGTCTAACCCTAGGCTGAACTAAAATAATGACCTGCTAAAAGAAAAAAAACACACCTTCTCTGAAGATAGGCTATCCCCTCTGGCTTCTGCCCCAAAATTGAAAAAGTTTATACAAAATAGTTTGTAAACAAGAAAAAATTAAAGTATGTTAAGATAAAAAGTTAATGACCAGGAACTAAGAGAAAAAAATTAATTGATAATTTTACTATAAAAAGAAGACATATGAGTGATCCTGGGGGGTTACAATGATGTGAAATACATATATAAATAAATTATTTATATAATAAAAGAAATAAAATGAAAACAAGATTAATAAACTGGAAACAGCTTTAAAGAAGACAAATGAATATTATAAGCCCAGCTTATGAAGTGGCTAAATTTGGAAACTTTGAAAATGCTTCTAATCATAGATCACATAAATTGAAGAAAATATTAATGCAATAGAAGATAGGTCACTAAAAAATTCATAGAAGTCAGAGAGAAAAGTATGCTAATTTCAGAAAAGAAAGGAAAATATATACATTAAGTTATATAAAATATACCAGGAGTAGAACAAGATGAGAAGAAAAATCATTTGAAGAGAATATAGCTGAGGTAAAGGCATCAAGCAACAAATACAACAAATTCTGTGAACTCTAAGTAAGATTAATACAATAAATTCTTGTCTAGGAAAACTTAGTAGCAACTACTTAAAACCATAGACAAAGACAAAATCTTAAAAGTACTCAGGTAACAAAGTAGAATGAGGAAGAATACCAGACAGAATGGTATGAATCTATGAATCAAAAATCCAACAGTGAATTTCCATTTTCATTTCTCCCTGATGTCATGGTATTTCTAGAATGAAAGCAGCTCTAAACTAAGAAGTAGGTAGCAGAGAAAATCAGGAAGACTGCTCTATTTCTAGCTCAAGACACTGAAAAGAGAATCCTAAAAGTTAGTGTATAAAGCAGATCTGTTTTATTATTGCTTTGTTTATTCCTTCCCTCATATTCTAGAACCTAGAAATTCATGTAGCTATGATGGTAACAGGAGTGACAATGGATAAACAGTAGGTCAACAGGCACCTAAAACTATTTAGAATAGTTGTGACCCTAGGAGATTGGAAAGGATGCTTATCATTTTTCTTATTCTTCTGTTCTCACATCACTTAGACCTGGACACACATATTCTCAGGGCAGAGTAGAATAGCTATAATCCCAGATTTTCTGATGGAAAACTGGAAAAGAAAACCCTTGGTAATGGAAGGCATAGGATGGGTGATGGTGGAAAGAGATTGGGAAAATTACCCCTTAAAATTGTTTATAAATGACTGTGCTCATTCCTGAACCTTTCATGTAAAATGTATGACTATAAACAGTATTCAGAAGACTGGAAAAGAAAACACACACACACACACACACACACATGCAAACAAGTGTTTGAATATGTCATTATGCAGGCTTCAGACTGGCCACAAGAGGTGGCACACACCAAACAGCATTCTTAAAACACTAAAAACTAAACTGATTATTTTGGGATTAAATTCCACAGTCGGCAGATTAGGGTTTGTATTTCCTGTATACTTCTGGGTTGATTGCCTGATAAAGCAAAACTATACATATTCTTCAGGAGATTTTAGACCCAGATTCCTATAAGCTAATATTTAAAAAAGTTTTGGGTACATTGTAAACAATGTACATGAAAAAAGACAATCAATAGTTGTCAATACTGAGATGACAGATATTCTGGAAATAAAGACTTCACAGCAACTGTTATTAAAATAGGCCTGTTCCAAGAAGGCCTCTAAGGCTGCCCCTAACCAGTCCTTGACCACAGAAAATGAGCTCAAGCCTCATTAGGTTGATCTGAAGGCATAATTCTACTCAAAGAATATCATTGACTCCTCAGTGGGAAAATTTTTGAATTCATTACATATTTGTTGAGTCTACAATCTGTATAAATGAGTGAATGAATAAAACTACTCATGACTAGATTTGTGAAATCAAAGCTTCAAAATCTATGGTTGTGATTCTGAGGAGTTTCAAATGACTTGATAGCAATAAATATGTGAAGATTTCAGTAATATAGTGGTAATAACAATAATAGTAAAGGTATGGATATTTTACTTCATATATTTCAAGGGTACATTCATGGTGTCTCCACAACAATTTTGAAAGACCTCAACATAGAGATGTTTAGTTAGCTTACAACGGTACTTACTAAATCCTCACTATGCTCATCAATCCTACCACAATATAACTTTCTCCTTCATTGAGACAATACTGCTTCAGTAGCAACAAGAAACAAATAAAAATTTTTAATAATATAGAAAATAAAGAATAGCATAAAGTTTTGTGGAGACAATTGTATCTCCAAAGAGTGAAAATTATGTTTTTCTTGATATGATGAAAACATCAGCGAATGAGAGACATGATACATACTACAGTTCCAGTAAAGCATTTGACACAACATTTATCAAAAGTTGAATGAATTAAAATGAATTTTTGGTTGATCAGTCAGCTTTGCAATTTTAAAAGATCATCTTTTCCAATAATAACAAAAACAATAACAATAAAAATGTGACAGTGGCAGATGAAGAAGGAATTTGCATAATTTCACTGCGCTTGGTATTAAGTTCTGTTTTTGCATTCATTTTGGAAATTGGTGCAAAGTTGTGTGATAAAATACAATACATCCTACCAACAAGTTATTAGGATTAACATGAGACTTCAGTAGAACTACTGCAAATACTTTTAGTCACATTGTTGGTGTGATTTAATATATATTTGTACTACAATACAACCAGAAAATACAAGAAACAAAGCTAGCAACAAATATGTTGCAAAACATAAAATTTTATTCAAAGAATTTGATAAGCAAAAATTTGAGAGCTATGTAACAAAGATGTTCATTCTTTATATATTCAATGCAATTTTAAATTGTAATTCTAAACTGTATGTTATTAACGAAGATTTGTTAAAAAAAAACTCACTTGAAAATAGAACTAGGTAACAACATCAGATATCAAGATGTATTGTAAAGTTGTAGTAATTCAGACAATATGGTATTCACAAAAGAAGAAACAAACAGAATAAAGGATCCAGAAACACACACACAAACAGTGAAACTTGATATAAGAGAAAGATAGTATCACAGATAGTGGGGAAAGTATAATTGTCCTGGAACAATTAATGACCCCATGGGGGGAAAATATAATTGGCTCTCCGTGTCACATCATACACAAAAATACATTCCAGCTGTATTAAGGACCTAAAAACGAAGAGCAAATGCAAAGTTGTGAAAAGAATAATTTGTATCAAAGGGCACTATTTTTTAAACACATAAAACTGCAAACCATAAATTACAATGATAAATTTGAAAACTTTAATATTTCAAAAATAGTGTGTACTTAAAGATAATGTTAAAAAATAAAAACAGGAACCATAAATTGGATGAAGATATTTTACAATATACCAGATGAAAGTCTCCTAGAAACAGTTTTTTTTTCCAAAGGAAAGAATGAGGGAAAGAAGAAAACCAATAAAAATGATCACAAGTTATGAATTTGCCCAAGAGGAAACTATAATAACCAATAAAATATGAAAATATTCTTGATCTCAGAATCAAAGAAATATAATTAATCCCACAATCAGAGACTCTGTTCCATTTATCAGATTCATTCATGTTAAAATACTTAACAATACCAGATTTAGGTGAAGATGAAGAGCAACTGAATCTTTTTTCTGTTTCTGGGAATTGAAAATTCCCTTTGGAGTGAAATTTGATATTAACTGGTAAAGATACATGCACCCTAATCCTAATAACTCCACTTTCAGAGTGAAAGCTAGAGAAACTTTCCTTTATACAGAAGGGGAGATGGTACATGTACCATCATTTACAAAGCAACAGTATTCTAAAAAAAAAAAAAAAACATTGAAAATAACTGTTAGTCAACTAAAGAAAACATATGAATTTTGATAATATTATGCAATATTAGTCATAAAAAAATGAATGCGCTCATGCTATTTCTATCACCATGGATGGATTTCACAAATAATCTCAGCAAAATATGTTGAGGAGAAATAAAAGCAAGTTCAGGATACACTACAATGTTATTTG
Organism: Uropsilus gracilis; assembly: GCA_004024945.1. Classification (NCBI taxonomy): domain Eukaryota; kingdom Metazoa; phylum Chordata; class Mammalia; order Eulipotyphla; family Talpidae; genus Uropsilus; species Uropsilus gracilis. Next base: position 223,209 of record PVHY01000218.1, read on the forward strand.
TTTAATCATAAATGCATAATAAAGTGCTGTATTGCTTAAGGATACAAGTAGATATTGAAGATATTGAAACCATAGATAAACCTAGGAGCTAAAATGCAGCAAATTATTAATGATTCCATCTAGGAAGAAAAGTCAGGACCCGAGATTTTTAATAATATATTTGAACTTTACCTATATGAGCACTGTTTTATTTATTAATCTGCACAGCTAGTAGATGTTGCTGTAGTTACTTTTTTACTCAATTTCTGAATCCTTAGTAAGTAACTTTTAAGTTAAAGATAATTATACAAAAGGCAAATATTTCTAGATACATTGTGGCAAGTAGATAGGTCTGTTTGGTTATCCACATCTATTCACTTTGTGGCAGTAAGTGTTCAGAAAATTATTGATCACCATTGTGTGCCATTTTAATGACAGGGTAATTCCAGGTTTTGGCATCCATATAGGAAGTCAACAGAGTCAGGTCCTTGTTCTTCCTTTTTCTGGTATTATCAGAACAGATAATTTAAACTCAGTCACTCTGTCTTCGCAGGAACTTAAATTCAAAATTGGAGAGATGCAGGAGCTAGGAACCCTTAGTCCTGTAAGTCAACGGATGTGTTCTGACTAGGATATTGTCAACTTCAAAATGGTTGCTGTGTTTTCCTTTCTGGATGTCTAAAATCCCTTTGCTCACTAACTTTTCCAAGCAGGGCCCTCCAGGTTTCTGTCAATGCTATGATTTCCTGGAGAGTCTTCCAATAAAACTACTATCAGTTTCTGCTTGATTACACCCAGGAGGACTGCTATGTTATACTTCTCTTTGATTTCTTTCTTTTTTTTTCCTCATTGGTGTTAAATGCAAGACCCCAAACACTTTCGTGATTAGAGGAAAGGTCATCATTTAAGAAGAGCTCATGTGAGCCCTTGTGAGCCAGTGTTTTCAGTTGTAGAATTGTATACATAATTTGTAGGCAGTGCATGACCTCGATTCTCTCATTCTAGCTCATGTTGATTAAAAATTGTTTTTTAAAGCAGATTTTCATTGCAAATGAAGACGGAAGCATCGTAACTATATTTATCACTAACAGCCCTTACTTGCCAGCGATTATCAATTAGTGAAAACAGATTTTAAGGATTAAAACAATAACATACAGTATTTATCCTCCAAACCATACTTCTCATTAAAAAGTCTTTCCAATTGGCCTATAAAGGGCAATGTTGTCTTTTCTCTATGTGGAAAGAGAGGGTTTTCAATTTTGCACCATATTTGTGTCTCTCTTCATAATTACCCATGTGCAAAATGTTTCATTTCATGCTCATGTTTTTTTTTTTTTTTTTGTAGTACGCAAACTGAAAAGATCATATACACTCCTAAACCACAGATCAAACAGTTGGTTACAAAATTTTGTGATTTTATCTTTTTTAAGGCGACTGTTACAGACATCTTCCTATAACTTTCTCTTTAAAAGGTACTTCAGTATGGATATTGGAAGTAATTTTTTCTTGAGTAATGATAACTTATGAGATAAATAAAATGATACTTTCTGCAGTAAGGACATTTATTGCTAGTTGAAGAGACAAAGGTGATACAATCATTTTAATAACAACTCTATAACTGATTTTAATTATTCAAAGTTGTATACATCATTGACATTTTAATTGTGTTTATTTTTCTCAAACTCAGACTAATTCCACTCAAAGCATCAGTCTCCAAAAGTGTCAGTATGAATTTCCTTTTATTCATTATGTCAGGTAGCATACCTTGTATGACTGATATGTACCAAAATCTGCATTTGGTTTCAGAAACTGAGAAAATGGTATACTTTAGGTTGGGATACATTGGGGAAAGAAACCTTCTTGAGGAGATACTGTATATTAATCACTGTGAATAACACAATTATGGAAAAATAGTAAATCTAATCCCCATAACTCTCCTATTTTCTACAAATGCCTGGGGGTTTATCTCAGGTGTGTCTTCATGCACCTCCTATCCACCCACATCCCCAGTGAAGAAGAAACAAGTTTAAGCTGTTAACACTGACCAGAAATTTAAAGTGACACAACCGGAGGTACTGAATTCTGAAATTTAACATTTCAAAACTGGTGAGAATAGTGGAATGCACAAGGTCTCTACTTAATGACTTCTCCATCTTTTCTTATAGATTCCTCTGCTCTGCCAGGCAGGAATAGGATATGTATTAGACAACTAACATCTGGTCTGAATATCTATTAGGACCATATGCTTTCCTCTGCTATATTATCTTCCTAGAATAGATTAAGGGAAATCCAAACCAAATGGGGATTTGGGGAAATTTTCAAGGGTCACTTAATAGAGTAATTTTGGTTTTCCCTTTGCAAAGAACACAGCATACTGTAGCAACGACATGGAGACTTTAAGAACAGTCTCATGGCAGAAATAACCTGAATAAATAATCATCATAATAACCACCTTTCTCATAATTTTCAAATAGGAAATAGAAACTGTTAATTGTCACAGTTACAAATGGATGTATCCTGCTGGGATTTTACTTGAAAGATGGCTTTCTATGGACTAGCCTTGTCTTCTAAATGAAAACCAGTAGCTCTGGATCTGGCTTTGTTTTCCCTCAAAACTCCTTGCTGATAATATTCATAGTGCTTTGGGGACTGGTTCTTTTCCTCTCCCATAAGGATTTCTTGATTTATGGTTATGAGATCTTCATGGCCAAATAGCAGAGGGCTAAGGTTTGATTGCAAAAAAGCAAGCACCAAGTAATGCTTTCCAAAAAATGTACTGGGGGGAGCAAAATTCAGTTCATTTGGTTTTGATGTTATAATTAGAACAAAATAGTTTGCCTTGAGAATGTTTGTCACCGCAAAACTCTATCAGTAAAATAAACTTTATTTCTAATTTTAAGACGTATTATCTCCTTTCTTTTTAAGAAATTAGAGCCAACAGAAAAGCTAAAATGCAGTAAATATGAATTATAATGGCAACTAAAAGCAGAAACTTAAATTGATGCTTTATTTTCAACCTTCTTACCAATCAGGGATAAATTGAAATTTTATCTCTGAGATGACTTAAAGTGTTTTAAAAATATGTTTAATGAAATAATTATAAATATTCCAACAGAGTGGTAAGGGATAATGTTTAAGGGCATGGCTTATGTTTTATTGTTTTTGGAAATGGCACCAATGTAAAGATATTTCCACACATAGCAAACAGAAAAACATTTGATTCTATTTCTAATTTTACTGGTTTCAATAGAGTTGTTTGTAGCAAATAAGAGGCTCTCCCCTACCTGATCTGATTTAGATTTCAACCCACTTCATTTTGAGAAATTTGAATTTATTTAATAAAGAATTTTTTATTTTCCTAGTAAGCGATGCACCTGATGAAGATCAGTTATATATCATGTTGCATAATTTTAATTAAATACAAACTGTGGCTATATTCTATTCTCTTCTCACTTCATGCCTCTGCTTTCTCTTAACAGTCCCACTTTAACTGAATGTAACTTTTCTTTCTGTATTTTTTTTTACTTTGGGTTTAGCATGGCAGGAAGATAATTTAGACATTTGTTGTTAATGTCTAATGTGCCATTATAATGCTAGCAGCATTACCTTCACAAGCAAGTAAGGTATGAATAACTTCCAACTGAGACAAGATAGTATATTTCATCAATAAAGAACAGTCTTGAAAATATCTCATTAAAAATTACATCACTGTAAAATATAGGGACAGAATAGAGTAAGAAGTGGAGTTTGTATTTTATCTGTTTTCTTTAAAATATTTTATTTATTTTAAATTGAGGTAATGCCATCAGGTATTACCACTACATTATAATACACTTACCAGCAACTCATTCTCATTATCCCAGTGTAGACCTTTGTATGATTGTACTTTCTCTCCTTTCTTCTCTTGCCCTCATTCACCCTTTCCTCTCTTTGGTGACTAATGAACGGAGTTTAAAGCTATAGACTCCAAATCAGGTATTGATTTTTAGAAAAAAATTTTCTTGTATGTAAAAAAATTCAAAAACTGATTGTTTTCATTTGACTGAATATAAATCAGGATGTTGTAATTATCAATGAAGGAAAGGAAGCTAAAATTTCAAAATCCATTTATTTTACTTGCTTGAATAGAAAAGAATACATAGAGTAGACATATATCCTAAGTAAACATATATATATATATATATATATACATTTTTAATTCAAAATACTCTTAGTTTTCTGATGAGGTAGCAAAAATTGTAGTAACTCCCTCAACTAATGGTTATAGGACAAGTTGAAAATTAAAGCTTGAGTCAATCATGAAAAAGTGTTTGAATAATATGGATTCAAACCAGCCAAGAAGTTTTGCAGCTGGCAGATATCATCTTGTGATTGATTAAACTGGCTATTTTAAACAAAGAAGTTTAACATTCTTAAAATTATAGTGGTAACCCATTTATGGGTCTCAAATTGGTCATAACAATTTTTTTTATTTTTAGTGAAACATAATACAATAATATAGAGCAGTGTAGAACAGAAATTATTAGAGTTAATTGCAGTTAGTAAGGGTAATTGGTCTTTTCCAAAATGTTAGTTTCAGGATATATGTTATCGTCACATACACACAAACATATGTTCATACTGAATCACAAGATGAAATATATATCTTATTGTGAGCTAGAGTGAAACTGTTCAAATGCCACTGAATTCAGAAACTGATGAGCCCTTGTCTCTGCCTTTCAAAATTAAAAGTTTTAAATATGGTGGAAGGGCCTTCAGTAATTGTGGCCCGCAAACTTTCCTTGAGTGATAGCTTCATGAGAAACTAAACAGCAATCAAAAAGAGTATGCTGCAGTCATAATGGTGGAATGAATGTCATTTATCTACATACAGAAAATGACAACAGACGTTCTTGTCCATTGATATAATCTACTCTAAGTCAAAAGTTGAATCTGTTTTCTATTTGTCAGCTAAAATCAAACGAGTCATAGTAGATAATATATTCTACATTTGAAAATTAACAGAGCTAACCTTTTCATCATACTGAGAATATTAAAAATCTACATAACCTTTCACTTGCAGTATGTTCTGAATCCTATTTGTGTAGTATATAAATGAGAGGAATATTGTTTCAGAAAAAGGAAAAAGAAAATATAGTGATTGGGCATTTTGTTTCAAAATAGATACAAATGTCAAAATTGAAAACAACTTTAGTTTTCTTTTTATCCTTTCTAAAAATTTACTTTATGTATACATGTATGTGTGTATATATACATTGGTTTTAGGTCTGCCTGATGTCAAATTAACTATATCTTTGAGTTAGTATCATATATACAGAAATACAGAAAGATTTCTTGACTCTGTGGTTAAGGATTATAGATATGATGGAACCTTATATAATCTTAAATTACATTTAATTTTGTCCTCAATTAGGTTGATTAAATGGTCTAGTGGACAGCATGTGACCTCAAAATTTTTGTTTTACTCCTGTGATATGTAATAAATAGCTCAAAAGGGGATTATAATTCATGGTACTTCTATACCTATTATATTGAACACAGTCTTTCTTGCATCATAGTGTTCTAATTGTTTAAATAAAGACAGTCTCAGAAATTTTACTGCTTGTAAAAATGAGTCAGATTTCACTTTGGGAAAACACTGGAAGTGAAATGAAAAACATTCAGGTTATTTTTATAAAATAAAAAATAGTGTACTTTTGCTTAAAATATGTTGTCTGAAAGTAAATATATAGCTTTAGTTTTATTATTAGTTTTGAGTTAGTTATATGTTAAATTCTGTCCCTGAAATTCATAAAAATTATCAGATTTAGATTAATATATAACTAGTCTGTTCAAGAGTATCTAGTCACATATGAGTCTTAGCCTTGTATTTGCGCCTGTGAGTACAATAACCATAAACTATTAGAAATGCATATCGGCTTGACTTTGAAGAAGGAACAACATCTTGTGAACTCCACCTTGGGTGTAACTGTCTCAAAAAAGTTGGGAGAGCCACTTGAAAAACAGTGGAACTACCAACCCAACTTAAGAATTTCCCACTGGATTTAATGGAAACAAAGCCTGATTTAATTATAGAATTATAAATGGGAGAGAGTATCAGAATTTTTACAGGAATTTATTTTTATGTATTTAATCACCTATTCTTAAATTTCAATCCTGTCTTATGTTTTAAAGGGATCAATAAGATACTCTAAGATTAAGAGTGCAGTTTTCCCTTAAAATTAAAATTATAGAAAAATGTAGGCAAAACACTCGGAAACATCTTTGAATACTTATCTCCATAAGCAAGGAAAACAAAGGAGAAGATAAACAGCTGGGATTACATCAAAATAAAAAACTTCGGTGCAGCAAAAGTGACAACAACTAAAATGAAAAGATACTATACTGAGTAAGAAAAAATACTTGTACGCAATAACTAATAAAGAACAAATATCAAAGATCTATAAAGAGCTTACACAAGCCAACAAAAGCAAAGCAAATAACCCAATCAAAAAGTGGAGAGAAGAGCTAAAAATACACTTTTTGAAAGAAGAAATGCAAATAGTCAAAAGGCATACGAAAAATTGGTCAATATTATTTATCAGGAAAATTCAAATCAAAACAACAATGAGGTATCACCTCATTGGGCAATAGGAACGGCCCATATTAAAAAGAAAAAAATAGAAGTGATAAGCGCTGGCTAGGATGTTGTAAGGAATCCCCTTACACTGCTGGTAGCATAGTAATCTGGTCCAGCCACTATTGAAAACTTAAAATACTTAAAATAGATCTACTGTAAGACCCAGTAATTCTACTCTTAGGAAATTATATAGAACACAAAAACATTTAGAAGAAAGTCTGCACTCCTATGTTTATTGCAGTGCTATTTACAATAGTTAAGATATGGAAACAACCTAAATGTCCCAAAGTAGATGAATGGATTAAGAAGATGTAGTATACACAAGCATTGGAATACTATACAACAGTCAAAGAGAAAAATCCATGCCATTTGTGGCAACATGCACATAGTTGGAAGGGATTACGCTAAGTAAAATAAATCACAAGGAAAAGGAGAAATATCAGATGGTTTCACTGATATGTGGAATATAGAGAAAGTGTATGAAAGGTCAAGAAAAAGACAAAATTTGCAAGGTGATCATAGATCTGAGGTGCACAGCAGAAGAGGTAGAGAGGGAGAAGAGTTAAAACAAGGGAGGGAAGTTCACAAAGGGCTATGGGTGCTATGGTGGTGGAAAGTCTATGGGGACTACACCATCAACTTGAAGACTTACGACATCTCTACCTTAAGCAGATTTATCTGCACCCTTTTTCTAAACAAATGTGCTCACTTAATGTCTCTGGGTCACATTTTGGAAGTTCTCACAATATTTAAAATTTTTTCATCATTATTATAACTACTATGGTAATCTGTACTCAGTGATCTCTGATGTTACTACTGTAATTTCTAATTTCTCTGGGGGCACCAGTAACTATGTCCATAAAAGAAGCAAACCTAGGTGATAGATGTTGTATAGATCTGACTGCTAAAATGAAAAGTGTTCCCTGTCTCTATCCCTCTTCTCAGGTTCCTCTCTAGTTCCTAAGGTGCAACCATATTGAAGTTAGGCCATTACAATGGCTGTAAAATTTCTAGGTGTCCAAATGGAAGGAAGTGTTGCATGTCTTTTAATCCAGAGCTTCAATTGATTGAATTATTAAATTCAATCTGGGCTCAAAAGTTGAGATAAGCCCACATTTAGATCTCATGTAACAAAAAATCAACCAAGTTGTGCATGCAAAGAAAAATTCTTGAGGGAAATTAAATTTGAGTCTGTAGTGAATACTTGAATGGTAAGGTCTGGTAAGAGTAATTCTTTAACAATAAAATGTTTAATTTGGGGGACAGGATAGGGCAGGGCCAGGGAAAACATATATATATATATATAATATAATATTATATATATATATATATATATATTTTTTTTTTTTTTTTTGAGACTAGGTCTCGCTATTTTTGCTCGTGGCACCACAGGCTCTCATTGCCCGGGGTACCACAGACTAAAGCCAATCCCCAGCCTCAACTTCCCAGGTAGCTGGGATTACAGGGATGTGCCACCATGCCCAACTATTTTTTTGAACTAGGTCTCACTGTGGGCCCCAGGTGGACTTGAACAGCGATCCCTAGCCCCAGCCACTTCTAGGCTAAAGCTTACAGGCATGAGTCACTGTGTCCAGCCCAGGGAAAACATATTTTTAATTTAAGGACTATATGTTGACATTTTTAGTCATAATGCTATTGAATACTTAATAGACTACAGTATGGTGTAAGCTTAAATTTGTAGTCATTGAGAAAAGAAAAAAATGTGTGGTTTATTGTTTTGTAATAGTCATATTATTTTGGCCTGGAACTGGACCAACTATCTCTAAGGTGTTTCTGTACTTCAGACAACTCACTTCCAATAGTCTGGATGGACGTTGCTCTAATTTACATATATTTTATCATTCTTAAAGATATTTAAATTAAATTTGTGTTGCAACAAATTATTTTGCCTTATGATTTTCCTGGTTGATATAAAATAATATAATTTGTCCATTGACATTGATTGCCATGCTGGTGTGCTGACAAAAAATGTATTTTCTTAAATGATGTCACTGGGTCCAGTTGTCCAACAAAGTCATTAGTCATAAATACTTGTTGGTAGAGTGATGCAAAATGTCTAGAATTTATTAGAGAGATGATCTTCACGCTATAGATAAAATCACAGCAACAGTCTAATTTCTTGTACCTTTTTAATAATGCTATGTAAAACCTATACTGGACAAGGGTTATGAAAGTCTGAGAGACAGGAAAGAAGACAAAGAGAATAAAACAAATAAAAATCTGCTATGACTCTGCTAAATTTAGTCTTTGTCTACTTATAAATAGCTGGGACACCAAAGAGCCAGAATATTTGAAAAGGAGTGAGGTCCTAAAACTAGAATATTTGAAAAGGAGTGAGGTCCTAAAACTAGTGCTACTCCTTAATATACCTATGTACTTTCTTACTTTTCCTATTTTCTATCTTACCTAATGATTAGAGGGGAGACCCTTCATCAATAATAACATAAATCAATAATAATAATATAAATAATATAAATCAATAATAATATACACATAACAGTGTATGACCCAATTAGCCATGAAATTTCTGACACAGTATGAGAAAAAGTGAGTATGACACCAAGGTCAGTACACATCAATGCTCCAACAACAATGATCCTGATAAAATATTTCTACCTAGATATAAGATTGCATTTTTATCCTTACAGAAGGGTTTCTCTATTGGCAGTAATTTTGCTACAACTTGGGTTATTTGACAATGTTTGGAGACATTTTTGGTTTTAACAACTGGAGAAAGCTACTGGCATCTAGTGGGTAAGGGATGCTAAATACTCTACATTCACAGCATATGCCCACAACTAAGACTCACCTTGTCCAGTTGTAAACAAATAAAGGTAAAATTGAGCGATGCTGGCTTAGAGTTTCTAATCAAAGTATAATTTTCTTGGTGAAATCTTCACCATCAGAGAATGAACCGCTTTTTAATTTTGAGAACAGTACTTACTGACTGTCCTTCAAGGTAAGATGCCAGAATAAAAATTTCTCCAGAAACTAGATAAATATCATATTCCTGCAGAAGGTTATGAAACACTTTCACCAACTTGTTAGATGCGCAATGGGAGAGTTACCACTCTCTCCATAAATATTCATCACTATGGAAACCTTCCCACGTCCATGCACTCCTATAACCTTAAAAGGCAAGCACATACTTTATAAGGAAGGTGAAAGAAAAGCAAATACAGTCCTATATATATTGGCATCCTATTGAATGTTGAATTGCAGATTCTCAACCAGCGTTTCTCAGCCCAGATTGTTCATTAAGATCACCTGAGCAAGCTTTAGAAAAGCTGATGCTCAGAACTTCTTACCCCCAGTTAAGTGAGAAATTGCAATGTTGGCACCTAGCATAATTATTTTATAAAAAATTCCCCAGTTAATTATAAGCTATGAAGAGGACTGAGAACCGTTGTCTGAACTTTATCAATAATGTTTCACTTGTATACAAAGACTGACTTAAAATCCTTTTATAGAGTGAGATAATGCTCCAAATTCAAGAGATACTAAATGTCATTTTGCTAACATCAAGGTGAGTACTGAGTGATCCTAAAGACTATTTTTGTAATTGTTTAAAACTTGGTAAATAGCTGAGAAAGAGTAGCTGCTATGTTTCTTTCTGTACATCAAGGGCAACACCACGTTTTGACTAGGATGGAATTATAAGACACATAATGCAATGAAAAGAAAAATTTGAACTCATCCCTAAAATTTCTTGAAGAAGGGGAAATGGTATAAACAAGCCATCTGTGTTGTGATGTGAAGCACATTCCTTGGTGGTGGCCCTTGCAGGGAGCCTCTATTATCTTCAAAGAAAGGAGGGGGGGACTCACTGTGGGACCGAAGGCAGCAGGAGTTCTGATGAACTTGTTTTCTAAATATGCACAAATCACTCCTGCAAGGAGCTGAGATATTCAAAAGTCAGGCAATGGGTGAATTACTATCAATCTAAGAATTCAATAAAATGCAGTATTGGCAAAGCAGAGCTTTGATGCTGTTCTACATAAACACAAAAATGAACCGTTAAATTTAGAAATGAACAGATTCAAATGCAGTTTGTCCTTTTTCTATCTATAGTATGAATCCTTCTGATCATGTACTGTACATTTGATGGAAGCATGTGGCTGTGGCAAATGTCCCCCAGGAACAGATCCAAATCAGAAGTTCAGTTGGCTTCAAGCTTTAAAATGTTCCAGGGGTGCAAAGTGGACTGAATTCCCCCATTTTTATACTATATTTTAAAACATTAGCATATTTAAAATGGAGTATAGATGTCCAAAACATAAAAAAGTTTATTTTATCTGAAAACAAACATTGTCACATGACTTTCAGTGAGAGACAGTGTCAATAAAATTTGAAAAAAAAAAATCATTTGCTCCATTTCCTAGATCTCCAATCATTTCTTAATTCATTTTCCCCCCTTTTTTTCAATGTCTTGTTTATAGTGTGCTTCTGTGCTTTAGAGTTAGTCAGACTAAATGTGAATCCCAGTTCCAGGTTCAATGTAGCCTTTGTTTCAGAAAGCAGATGAACCTTATGGTTCATCTGTTTCATCTTTAGTAAAATAGAACTATCATCTCCCTCAACACTTGGTCATGAGGATTGCTTTTAAGGGCAATGAAATTGTGTCATACTCATAAAATACTACTTGGCAATGAAAAAGTTACATTCAAAATATGAATAAATCCACAGTAAAATCCACAGTAAAAGAAGTTTAATTCCAAAGCCTACAAATTCTATAATTCTGTTTATCTTATCTGGGAAAGGCAAAGTTTTAGGGATAGAAAACAAAACAATGGATGCAAGAGTTGGAAGGGATAAGGACTTATTGAAAAGTGATAGAAGTGAGGGTTTTGAGTGATGAAAATATTCTATATTTTTGATTGTTGTGGTGGTACTTGGGTACTCCATGTAGTTATCAATTCTGAGAGCATTATAGCTAAAATGAATTTTACTATGTACACTGTCAACAAATGTTGACATTCCTTCCCAGTAATGTATTATAAAGGTCAAAAACATAAAGATTTAAAAAATGGTAGTGCCCAGCATGATTGCTTATAAACATCTTTGTTAATATTCTTTGTTTTTGTCTGATAACCAAATATTTTACTTAGAGTCTATCTTTGAATACAATTCTTTATTATGTATTTTTCCTTTTTTGTTAGTAAGGTGGTGTTTGCTGTTTCACAATAGTGATGACATGCATTTTCAAGTTTGGTGTATTCTTCAATTGCTGTACTGTTTTTAAACATTTTTGTAGTGCCTCAACCTGTTCCCTTTAACTTTCTAGACATTGAGGACTCAGGCCTCTTCGCAGACATCTTTTACTTTCCTACTTAAGCTTATTAATTTCTTAGTTGTTCATTAAATATTTTCATTCGGACCTGCTCATCTATCACTTCAATGATGAATGGATTTCAAAACTTCTGCTCTAGGAATGCTCCCATTGTCCAAATCAGATTCAAATTCCATCTATCTGTTAGGTATAGTTAGTTTCCCAGATAAAAAGAAAAAAAAATCAAAATAGTTCATTATTAATTAAACACTGCAATGATTTTATTGCTACAGTTATTATTTAATGGTAACATATTACACTCTGTGTATAAATATCTTGTTTCTAGAATTTTCTTTGATACAATGATTCCTCATTTCCTGAGCAAATACCTTGGTATTTCTCACTATGATAATATCATATATTTTTTATTTCTGATAATTGAAGTTTCTCTCATTGCTTGTCTTTTTCATTTCATCCTCTTGGCTAATTTAATGTTTTCATTCTTCTTGATGGAAATTAGCATGATTTTTGAGATGCCCAGAAAGATTGTTTATTACATTACTGTAATAAATTAATTTGAGGGCAAAAATCATTTTAACTCTATTAAGTCTTTCCATTAATATTTTATTTCTACACTTACTTTTTTCTCTTATCTCCTGCAGTAAATTAAATAAAGTTTTCTTCATTTAGCTACTGGTCACTATTTGGCTAAATGTTCTTAATATTTTACTAGTATAGAGTAACTCCTCAATATTTTTGAACAACTATTACAATTTTCCTTATTATTTCAATAGTATTTTCATTAGCTTCCTCAGCTTTTCGAATTATACAATTAAGTAATTCATTTCCAGCAATTTTATCTTTTTTTCAAGAAATCTACCTCGTTATTTTTTTCTAGCTTCAGTGATTTTATCAGAACATCTAACACTATGTTATATAATAGCACTATCAGAATTTAACGTAGTCTTAAACTGATTTTTAAATAATATCTCTAATATTTCCCCATTCACCAATTAAATGATAATTTGAGATTTAAAAGCTCTTATTAGATAATTATCTAATTCTAGTTTACATAAACATTTTTCTTTCTTATGATTTATGATTTTTTTTGCAGTCAAATGCTCTGCCACTGAGCTATACCCCCAATTATGATTTTTTCTGAATACTTATTTTTATAACTTTGATTTCAGAAAGTCATATATATCATTAGTATCCAAAAGTATTCACTAACAAAATGAACTCTTAAAAATTATATCCTTTATCGTGAATATCATAATATAATATTATATGTCTATAATAAAGTGTTTGCACATTAAACATTAGTCCATGAAAATCAATTGTAAAGGGAAATAGCAAATGTATAATAGCATATATGAATTCATGAAATTAAGAAAATGTTCAACAAATGTTAGAATCACATTCAAATCCATTGATATCTTAACAATATTTCCAGAAAAAATTACCAAAAAGGTTGATGGCATTGAATGCATTCAATATAGAAAACTTACACTCACAGTGACTCAAAGGGTCCTTGGAAAATGAATGGAACACTTCAAAAATTTTGCAGAAGGACATTTTCATAATAATTATGAAAGTCTTATTAAAGAAGCACTTTTCAAAAATTCTTAGCCCATGTTTCATCTTTATTTTATTCTAAAAATTAGCTCATAGTTTCAATTCCTAGCACATTTTGTAAGAAATACACAAATGTAATTCAGAAATTTACTTTTGTCTTTAGATATATTCCCAGTAAGGATTTTTGGTTTTAGAAACTACTGATCATGAAAGAATGCTTCCTATTTAAAATGAGTTGATTTCTAAAGGTCAGTTCTTATTATCCCAGGAAAATAAACATCTCCTGAACATGAATTAATTTTCTGATTTTGAAGCATATGTATATATCTGGGAGTAAATTTTGTTTGTGGCATATTGTATTACTATTTCTTAAAATACAAGTGCTTTAATTTAATTTTGAAATTATTTGTTATGATAGTATTTTTTGAGTTAGAGAAAAATGGTAAAATTATTTTGAAGTTTGATAATATAAAATAAATGCTGTAGAAATTAAAACAATTGCTGAGAAATGTAGTATTACATTTTGTAGTATATACTATATAAGACATAGAATATATAGACATATATAAGATATAGTTTGATTCTTTATTTACATATGACATTAACCTATAGAGTTTGCTTTTGTGAGTCTTAGAAGTTTCAGTTTCAATTATAAAGACTGTTGTCAATTGAGATATTTGCAAGATTTAGCAATAATGCAGATATCTTTAATATAAACATTTGAAGTAATTTTCCCATGAAAATTATTTGACCAATTCTTTATTACTTAATATAAATATAATTAGTATACAATTAATATAATTATTTGATAACTATAACATTTTTTCATAGTTATTAGATTACTTAACAGTTTGTTTTCTTTAAGTCAGTTTTTAAAATTCCTATTTTGTTAAAATTTTAAGTTGTATGTGTACAAGGTACCTTACTAAGTTTTCAAAAATATATTTCGGTGGTTAACTCTCGTGGCAAAATTTGTGTAACTGTACATTCTCTAATTTTCAATGACTACAAATGCCAATATTTCATTTCTTTTGAATGATAAAATCTATTAATTCTATTAGTGCTATAGTTTAAATATATTTTATATAGTATAAATATTACATAGTATTACTTTAACATAATTTTACATTTATGTCAGATTTATGATTATTTAAATGTTTCTGTTTAACTGACCATTATTCAGTGACTTTTAAGAACATTGTGTCCTTAAACTTAATTTTCCTTTACATCTCAAACTTTTGAATAGATTTTCAAAAAATTTTAATTGATAACAAAGGCATTAAATTTCTTAAGACTATATATTATAATTATTTTGCTCTCTCAGGTGAAATATAGGTTTATAACACAGGCTAAAAAGAAGTGTATAATATAGTCACTTTTTTTACTTCCCCCCCCAAAAAAAATTTCTTTCTTCCATTATTAATGTTAAAAGAAGGAAAATAACCTAATTTTATTTACTTGTAGAGAAGCATTTTCTGTTTTCTTTCCTTTGCTTTTGTCTTCTTCCTGGAGCTCTGTATCCTTTTAAACTATATATTTTTTAAAAATATCAACAATGAAAAACTTTTATGATCTACCTTATACGTGTGGGGAAGTCTTCCAAAAATAAGATAGAGGGCAGGAGATTTTTTCCATACTAAAACAAGTATTTGGGTCACCATTTGCCTTTTACTTTGTAAAATGGTTGTGCTGTGATTTCTGTCATTCCTTTTCATTACTCAGTCCTTCCTGTATATTTTGAATCCACTTAGGGATGCTGAGAATTCCAATAGAGGGAGAGGGAAGGATTTCTTTGCCTTATACTTGAGAACTGCTATGAACACAACTGTCTAGCAAATCTGTTTTCTGCCCATATCTATAACCATTTCCCTTGATATACATTCCCAGTAATGACCTGACTACCCAATTCCCACAGACAATGTAAACCAACCAATCACATTTCTGACATGCACACGATGACTTATCTGTCCTCATTGTTACTTCTTCCTATGTTTTCAGTTAAGGAGTTTTCACGTTTCTCCCAGATGAAGTTTTTGGGTTCATTGCTTCTCACTCCACACATCCTTCCCACCTGACCTTAGGGGGCTCTGTACCTTCACTTTGTGTCCATGTCTGCAGTTATGGAATCTGGTGCTCCTGTCCAACCCTCTAGCCAAAGCTTCAGATTTATCTCTCCAACTACTTGCTGGAAATTCTTACATGGATCTGATTAACAAAGGATTCTCTTGTCAGTTCAAGATCTGGTTCTCTGAGATGCTGAGCCAAAGTAGAGTGCATCAGAATTTGAGTATTTCAAAAAATATGTGACACCCAAGACTTCTTACTCTGATTATGGAAACTTAGTTGTGGCTACAACTTTTATCAGGCAGCCAGGTACTATTCTGTCCCACTCAATTTCCATCTCACTATTCCCTTGAAGTTCTGGCTCTTGAAGGCTATAGAAAAATGTAGGCATGAGTAGTGGGAAAGGTATGTCAGGCTGATAGCCTTGACTTTAACATTTGATAAGAAACCATCAGTAAAATTAAAAAAAAATGAGTGTAGTTGTGGGGAATCAAGAAGTTAAGTTATAATAAGGTGGGTGTTTGTTGAAGGTGGGAGGTTTTCTTTCCTTTTTGCAGATGATCTGTTAATTAAACAAAACCAAAGGTGTTACGAAATAAATACTAATCCTTTCACCCCCTTCAATCCAGCTCCTTTAGTATTATATTTAGTTGAAAACTGTATCTGACTCTGACATTCATTTGGTACTAAGGGAATTTTCTTCATAATTATTTAATTTTGTAGCTGGTGGTTCCTAGACAGAAAACTTAAACTAAAAGACTATGTTTTTATTTCTATCATGTCAAAATTATATCTCCTTAGAAGATTGGAAAATAAGAAATATTCTGAAGTTGTTATAAAAGGAAATACTAGTTTTGCTATGTCCCAAATCACTGGAAGTTCAGTGAATCATCAACGTTTAAAGTGATGCTTTTCACCTTGCCTGCTCCAGATATTCATCCAGCATTTCTAGTCTAAGATAGCAGGTCATCTTTATGTAACCAGAAGCCTCAGCATCACACCAAGTCTTCTTCCTCTTCTGTGTCCAATTTGCCTGCTAAATAGTAATGACATCAACTCTGAGTCTTCTGAGGCTAAGACAGCTATCTACAAAACAGATTTTATTTTCTTAATGGATTCACTTTTACTCTTTTGGTCTGCCATGTTTGTATCAACCCACTGCTCAAGCACTTTGAATATTTTAAATACTATTAAAATATTTCACATGTGAATTCTTCTGATCAAGAAAGTTGCTTTCCAATAAAATTTGGTTAAGGAAATTGATCACTTTCGGTTGTATTTCCTACATTTATGCAATTCTTCTAAAACTGGTGACTTCATAGAATGATTGTAAATGGTTTTTAAAGATCTTATTAAAGTGCCAGAAGAACAATTAGCTACCAAGTTTTAAAACTGTCCAATGCAATTCTATACATCTTCTGAAAAAACTGTGTAATCTAAACTAATATGTATTACTCTTTCTTCCTAAACGCTGAAGAAATGGCAATGGGGAGTTACCTCTAATATGAAAGCTCTGGGAAAAACTCTGAAGAAATGGCAATCGCATCTCATATGAAAGCTAGTTACACACTGGCAAAATGGTTATTTCTCCCATAATCCTAGTTTTTACATTTTGGAGCCGTTATAATCTAAGGGAGCAATGCTTCCTTTAAGAAATATAAACATGGTTTTATTGACTAGGAAGTGAATACTTCAATAAAGCCTTTTCAGAGTCGTTATATCAGGGAAAATAGGGAGAATACATTAAAAACAATAAAAAAATCAATTAATCTTGTATGATATTTCTTTATATAACTAGTGTCAATGGTTACATATAGTAGAATCCCATAAGAGTGGGAATTTTAAGATAGAGATTCCTCAAAGATAAAAGTTTAGGTCATACCATTGATTAAAATACTCAGTTGTCTGAGGAGTAAGTTGAAGAGAGAAGAAATCTGGCATGGTTAATAGAGACAAAAGTTATAATTATTTTGGATATTTTTATGACCCAGCTGTGGAATGAAGTACTTAGGATTATTTTACCTGAATTTCTTACTTTGGTATCTCATGCATGAACTTTAACTATTTGCTTTACACTCCTCTCTCTCCCCAAACTTCAAGGGTGTTGTTGGGGACAAAACTCTATAGTCTAACCCATTGGTATCAAAATATTGATTCAAGAGTGTGATTAAAGTAGAAGAAAGAACATCATCTCTAAATCCTACATTTGACATAGAGGTGTTAAGTGATGACATTTTGTTCCTGTCTAAATGGAAGTCTTAAAGGCACCCTACTTTTTAGAGCTGTAAGTTTAAGAAAGATGTATATAAATGGTGGAGAGCTAACAGGGTGAAGCTTAGTGGGATTTATGTAAAGTTGGTAACCCAGAAATTATATATATTTCTGGTTTGTGGAAATTGCAGAATCAGTGGGGAAACGAAATAAAGCAAATGTTCCTGCTTTTGTGAATGGCAAAGATTTGATCTAAGCTTGTCCATTCCAATGACAAAAGGGACAGTGAAGCTAAAGGACCTGTAACATGACACCTCTGCGATGCCAGCCCCAGTGACAGTGACATCCCCTGTCAGTGTTTGAATGACTGCAATTCCTGTAGCATTATCCTAAGCAGTCAGGGTCTATGATTTGAATTGTCTGGATTCTGGTGGTCCAATCTCCTCGGGTTCCTTGACTTTCTTAACCTGCTTCTCTGACCCTATTGATGGAAATCCATCTGACTTCCAGCCAATGAATTCTTTATTCTATTTAAAGAAGCCAGAGTTGGCATGTGCTGTTTGCATCTTAGAATTCAGACTGGCAGAAGTACTAAGGGTCCTGGGAAGAATAGAGAAAGATTTGAGTCCCAGCAATCTAGCAAACAGGGACAAACAAGGGACACAGGTTCTACGTGTATAAGCAGAATGCCTGGCATGAATAACTCTGTTTCCTCAGGGCTTCCTCATGGTCAAAAGGGAATGATTCAGTTCTCTCATTATGAACTCTTTCTAAAGGCTTTGTTTTCCTTAACTCTTCTTCATTAAAATTAACACTAGACTTACCTTTGTGAAGAATTTTTGTAGAAACCTGATATGCATAAGTCCCACATTATGAAAGAACTTGTAAGAAGGTTATAATTATGATTTCCAAAATAGTAGACTTGACATACTGATTCTATGCAGGAAAAACTGATAAAGAATTAAATAAGCAGGCAGTATGAGACCCTAAACAAAGCAGAAGGTGTAGTGTGTTTTACTATATTTAAATTTTCTTCTAAAGCAAAGTATGGCCTCTCTGTTATGGAAATAGGCACCAAACTTCCAAAAGAAAGGGAGTGAGGGGAATTTCCTATTCATAGTTTTATTTACTCGAGAGATAGAAATCTGTGCAAATCTGCGAGCTGAATTTTTATAGATAATACAAAAAGATCCTCATACAATTTTAATGGTTATAATTAATCATTTTGAAAACTTTCTTTCATCTCCCAATTCATTAAAGGAATAGATTTAAAACATGACAACTAAATATTCTTTTTACTCTCTTAGCCTAAATTGTTCATTCAATGTTTTTCCTAATTTCTAATAAAATTTCATTTTGTCTCATTTTCTTTATAGACACATACCATATAATCACATCATTATATTCAGAAGGTTAAAAAATTGATATTGTGTAAACAAAAATCATCCTGAATATTTTACAACCTTATCTTCAGTCTTAATTATTTATAATGCAATATGCAGAATAAGTCATATATGAATGAAGTTTGACTAAATATTCACAGTTTGGGAATATCTGGGTTCATTTGCTAACACTTTTCAAAATATTTAAGCACAAAATCCTGTTCATTACAATTAAATGACTTCAGTACACAGAGGTCCCCACAAAAGCCTACACTGTGGTGTATAACCTTGAGGACCCCTCCATACATAATATTAATATATATTAAGTGTCAGGACAGCCTGGGTTAGGAAATAGACACAAGAGAGCTTGGTGGCAGGTAATCATGTAATGTATGGTTTGTAAAAAGTGAATAATAATGAGTCTACATAAGTAAGTTGTTTTAGCTTCAGAAAGGTACTATCCACACCACATGAGGAGGGATGACTGATACTTTGTGGGTAAAGACTGAAGCAGAAGTTACAAACCTATGATCCACGGGCTGAGTTTGACTTGCAGTTATGTTTTGTACAAATAGTCAACTGATTAAAAACAAACAATGAAAATACTCTAGTTGATACTTTAAGATGGATACATGTCATTAAATATATCTCCAAGTCCTTAAAAGATGTAAACCTAAAAATTGTAATGTAAACTATGGACATCAGGTGATTTGATGAGTCAACTGCAGCAAATGTTCCACTCTGGTGGTGGATGTTGCTAATGAGAAAGAGAGGGTGTATATAGGCAATCTCTATACCTTCCTTTGAGCTTTGCTGTGAATTTAAAACTGCTCTAAAAGTAGAGTCATTTAAATTAAAACTAAAACTTCAGAATGATTGCCAATATTTTAAAATCAATAACTTCTGTTATGAGTTGATTGTGGCCCCCCAAATTGCATAGGTTAAAGTCCTAACCTGTGTACCTTAGAATATTGTCATATTTATAGATGCAGTCAGCATTGCAGATGTAATGAGTGAAAATGGTCATACCAGAGAAGAGTGGGACTGTAATCCAAAATGACTGGTATTATCATACCTGGTTAAATTTGGACACAGACACACATGTAAAGATGAAGGGAGAGATTGAGGTGGTGCTTTCTGAAAGCTAAGCGATGTCAAAGTTTTCTAGGAAACCAACATAAACTAGAAAAGAAGCACAAAGAAGATTCTTTTTCACATCCTTCAGAGGAAACATCACTCCGAACACTTTGATCTTAGACTTGTAGCCTTTAGAACTATGAGACAGCAAGTCATTCAGTCATAAAGTGCTAGGAAATTATGCAACTGACTTAAAAAATTCTAGGTTTTCAGGTTCTCTGAAAAGGAATCAGCTTTGGCCCCACTGCCGACAAACTGCAGCAATGGATTCCTTCCCATAGGAAATTCCAACTTCACCAAAGTTGTAGTCAATCCATTTTAATAATGCAAGTTGTTTGAGGTATCTAAAACCACCTCAGAAAATGCAAGTTTGGGAGAAACTAAATAATTCTATTGTGATACATACTCTTATCATTTTTAGGAAGCAAAATAGAATTTATCTGAGTACAAATAAATGGAAAAAGAAGGAAGAAAGGAAAAAAAACTATTCAGGGAGTTCTTAGATTACCCCAAATTTTAAATAATTATTGCAAAAATAAAAGAGAAAACAGTATCAGAAATGCAGAAAAGTCAAATGCAACTATGTTACGATACCAGGGAAGATCCTTAGTTCCCCTTTGCTGAGACATTTTGGAATAAAAGGGAAATGGAAAGTATATTTTAACGGGTGAGAAAGTTGTTACATGCTGAGAGAAAGCCCAGGAAAAGGATGGAAGACACAGTGGAAAGAGAGGACCCAAGAGATGTGCATTTGGCTAAGGGGATGCTTCTCCACTTAATTTCCACAAGGTAAAGCTATGAATTTGAAACAAATGACATTTCCAGATCCTCAAAAATGTTGTTCACAGAACAGTTGCTGATAACCCTTGAGGAACAGTCCAGAATGAGAGAAGATCCAGAAGTCTGGAAATGTATGATAATGTTCCACAGATCATGGAAAATTTTTAAAAACTGCAGACAGAATGCCTGATGCCTGATAACAATCCCTAGAAAAAATAAAATATGATTATTCAAATGTGCTTTGAAAATTAAGAAAAAATGGTAATTGTTGTTTGAGAAATTGGCTTAGAAACAAAAAGTCAGTTAATGTCACAGGCACCTGTTAAGTGACTCACCTGCGCTGCTCTGAGCCCTGTTCACTCTTCTCAAGCCTCATCTTGCACACTCCTGCTGAACTGCCTTTGCTACACTCACTCTTCATTCTGAAACATTTTCTCCTAAAGTGATGGCAAGCTTTGTATCCTGCTTTCTTTCAGGTTCTACTCCCAGGCCCCTACTTTGGGAGGACTTCCCTGGTGAGCCTATTAACACTGCAGTTCCCCCTCCCCACCTCCCAGTGCCCTTCTCTTTTTCTTGGGAGCACCTATCACTTACATTATCCTTTATTTGGTAAATTCTACAGGCAGGCAGTCATCCCATCACTAATGTAAAGGCTTTAAAAATATCAATTGTTCAATCCTCCAAATAAAACTAGAAGGAAATACTAAGATTATTTCCCATTTTGTAAATGGGGGAGCCGAGGCGTAGAGAAATGGTAATTTGCATCAGTGTTCATTGATGGAGTTGACTTTGAGCACAGGGCGCCTGGCTTTAGAGTCCGGTCTTTATTGCAATGTTCTGCAGCCACCATTTAACATATCTTGTATTTAGTTCATCTGCATAGGATATTGTCACTCTTTGCCCCTACCCACAAAAATATAAGCCCCAGGAGAGAAGAATTTTGCTTTTTTCTTCTGATTTTACCCTTGTCTTTAGAATAATGTTTGGCACATGGTGCTGCACAATATGTTAAATGAATGCAATGTAAGTACAAAAGGTGAGAGACATAGGAGTCTCCCCTTGTGGAGTAGGACCTCTGTTGAGAAAAGTGATTGTAGCTAATTAATCTTTGAATCCCTAGCACCTGGCAGAATGCCTGGTGCATGTAGGGAGAGAATAGAGAGAAGAGCCGAGCTGGAAAGGATGCTGAAAATGTGACGTACTTGGCAGAACAGGAGCTAGAGACTCAACATCCCCAAAGGCCATAGAAGAAAGGTTTGTCAGGATTAAGAGAGAGGTTCACTGTGTTAAGAAAGACTGAGCTTCTGTCATTGACTTTGCAGTCAACTTCTTAGTTTCTGAGTCACAAACAAAATAGTGTCCTCACAATAGGAAAAAAAAATTTCATCGCTAAATTTGTATCAAGTATTGCCCGTCCTGGAGCCAGTAAACTTGCTGGAGTCTACTGAGGTGCTTATTAAACCTTTATAAGGCTTATTCAACAGCTCTGTGAGAGGCTTCTTACAAGAGAGAGGCCTATAGTCAAAATGGTGTCAAGTAGAAAAAACACCAACAACAAAGAGGACAAAGCTCCTAGGAATGGCATCTGCTCCTCATGATTAGTGTCAGAAGATAACTGTTTTCAGAAGAGGGTAGCAAAATAGATTTCTGGAAATCTGTCTTTCATTAACATAAATGTGTATCTTCTTGAATACAATCAACTTCAGTCAATCAACAAAAGATGGAATCACTAAAATAAATGAATGGAAGGAAAATATTAATAGTCAAATAACATTAGACACCAACACAATCCTACCTAATGCTGTTAGTGTTGGAAAGAAAAGCATTCAGATTCCTAATCTATTGGGGGATATTAACATAATGTGGCTTTGAAAATTTTAAAAAGACCTCATAATTAATTTAATCACCATTTTGCATAGCATTCCCACTTGTAATCTGCATTTTTGCTTTAAAACTCTTACTATATAGCTGTCATTCTGATCTAATGAAATGCCTCTTACTTAGGAAGAGAGGAAATTTTCAAATGTTGAGTCTACACAGAAATGAAGAATGAGACATGTGTCTGTCACTGCAATTTCACCATGGTAGACTAATTGCAGAGGCCTGTGGGTATGGATTGATGTTGCTGAGTAGTCAGCCTTTACTGCCATCGCTTTCAGGGTAATTTGCATAGCATGGCTCATAGTGTTTTATGATTTTTCTTTTAAAAATAATCCTACTTGTTAGTCACTAAATCGATTTAACTCTTCCAGTGCTGACTAGCATCTGGGGTCTGTCTGGAGAGCCAGTACATATATCTCTCTCTCCCTTGGCAAGTGCAGGGGGAGATCTGTAATGGGTATCTCAGCTGGTGCAGTTCATGATATTTTCACCCAATGGGAAGTTTACTCTTGTAGGTTGGTCAGAGATGAATGTTGGGGAAATTACTGGGGAGTGCTCATGGGATCAGCACCCGTGGTGCAGTAGAAAGCAAGATTTGAGAGCTGGAGAGTGGCCTACAAAGCGGTCTTCATGGAAACTCACAACACCTCGCAGGGGAATTCTGAAGGTGAGACGGTGCCTCATAGTTGGCCTCAGTTGTGGAAAATCTGCACTTTTTTTTACCCCTTACATTAATCAGTCTCTAAGGGGAGGAAGTTCCAGAAAGGGAGTATGATTTGCATGATGCAGTCAGCTGAGGCACTCCATAAAGATGGCGGACTGCTTAGGATTTTGCGCTCAGAACACTCCCTGAAGCAGTGAAATAAATGCTTCATTACTGAAAGAGGATGGGATTGGGTGGAACATCAGTGTTCACCAACATAGTTATGTTTCTTCTAATAACAAAGACTCAGAGAGTATAACCTGCTAATTGCAATGAGATATTTCTGTGGACTATTTTTCAAGAATCTGCTATCCACTGCCTAGTCACAATATATTTTTAACCATAAACATAAATTCTGTAACTATAAACATTTTACAGGGCATCTGGAAATTTTAATCATTTGTCTCATATCAGAGAGATCAGATGGTTATATTGTTTTAAGTTTATATAGAAATATGTTGATGTTTCTATTTCAAACAAACTTAAAGACTAAAGTTTAATGTTTGCATGATTTTATGAGGGGGGTTGAAGGTAATGCTTTTCAAGAGATTTACTAATTGGTCAGGTTTTTCTTGCTACAATGCTTATTTTCTTCGACTTAACTAGAAGGAAATATGTTCATTGTGAGATGAGTTTCCTTCTATAATTTTAAATTACTTTTAAAGTCAATAAAATTACTCTTTTTAAAATTTTTGAAGAAATAGCAGAAAAATAGCTTTATGATGGCACACAAGTCACAAAGCCATAGGATCTATGCCTGCTGTGATGTACAAGGAAACTTTGCTCACCTCATAGAATCTTTACATTGAGTCAAGGGGAAACATCTAAAGCTCACACAGTCAAAGGCTTAGAACATGGCTCAGATTTAAACACAAACAAAGGGTAATCTGGCCTGGCACAGTCTGGCCACTGCAGCAGTGTATCTGAAGGTTATGTTTGATGTTTATTAGCTCCATCCAGATGGCGTTTTATGTCCTTAATAACTTTGTCCCTGACTAAGCCATGAACCTACCATTTGACAAACACAGTAGGAAATGTCTATCAGCAGAAAAGTCATTTTATAATCAGAAACACTACTTGAACCATTCAGAATATATTTTCAAAGAATGTGATTGCTTTTTATGTCAGTGCTTGCACTTATTTGTAGACAAACACACATAGCATTTCCAAACTGAACCTAAATTCTGTGGGCACCTGGAATGCCTTTAAAAAGACTACATGCTTATGCTAATATTTTATGAGTAATAACTTTCATTGGAAGAGATCAAATTGCTTCGATGCCCATTTATTCATCTTTATATGTCTATAAAAATTAGTGTATAGCACATATTAATATTCCAGAGTTACAAATAGATTGAAGAACAGAAGGCCTGCGGTCATTCAGTGAATTCCTGTAGTCCTGGTTTCTACTGGCTCTTGACTCACAGCTCTGTATCTAGACCTGCATACCTTCTGTGTCTTTGCTGTTCTTTGGGAAATCTTAAGTGGACTTTTTGAGGTGGCAATTTATGATGTCTAAACTGCTTCCAAACATTAGTCTCTTTGAAGATAGATATTATATTTTATTTGCCTGCATCTCTTTTAGTCTGAAATATTTAATATACAATTCATGTGTTTTATTGAAACAGTTCACTATTTTCCCCTTAAACTTCAGAGTTTAACTTAGCAAAAAGTAAAGGGATTATATTTAATATAAAATTTTTTCTTCATAACTGTTTTTTGGAGATCTCGCAAAAAAAAACCTTGAAATTACTTTCAAAAATTAGTTAAAAGCATAAAATAAGAAAAAATATACTGTTTAATTATGTTTCCAATCCTGTCTCATTATTTTTTCCTTCTCCTTTCCTTACTTCCTTTCATTCCTGTTCCTTCTTTTCTTCTCTTTTTTTAATTCAACATTTTGAAGTGTCTACCATTACTGAGAACTATGCTAGATGCTATGCAGATCATGTAATAATTTAGATTATATGGCACTGTCATTGTTTACATTTTTCTTAAAACTATTATTCTTAAAAACTCTTAGAATATTAATGATAAAGAAGCACAGGGTTCCAGGCACAGTGAGTTTTACGTAGGCATCACTCCTTTTCCTTAGCCTTTGGAAACAACTTACTTTCCTCTATTGTGATATTTCTAAAAAAAAAAAAAAAGCTAAGACCTATTTAAGAAATGATCATAATTTCCGGGAGCTAAATTTCAAATTAGCACATTTTAAAATATAGTATATCAATAAAATATTACTCAGATTGTTACACTTATAGAAAATTTTGTCTTCAACCTTAAGGCATGGGCTCAGAAATTATTTTATGGGGTAAATCACCCCTTTAGAAAGAGTAGAAAACTGGGTACAGAGTATTTAGCTTGTAAACACTAGCCCACATACAGTTTTATAGGATCAAGGTTCAACTCTGGGGAGTAACTCAACTGAGAGAGGTTTTAAACTATGGCAATAGAATAGGGAGTAAGTTTCAAATTATTACAGGTTTTCAGGGGAGGAGGAGGAGAATGTCTTCCTCTCCATGCTTATATAATTTTGTCTGAGAAATATGATTTTCTTCTCGTGGTGCTACTTGTAGCCTTATCTATCTATGATATTCAACTGAAGGATGATTAGGAGCTTGTAAATAAGGAACTATGGTGATTGTTCATGGGTTCTGTGAGTTCTCCCATGGGTGGAAGAATTATAGGGACTATAACTGAAAGAAGAAATCAAATATTGTACAAAAATAAACAACAATGTGAGAAAAAAAACAAACTATTAAATATTTTTTAAATAGAAAAAATATTGTGAATAGCTGCTATTTAACAAGCTTTAGGGAACTAAACTTGGATTCTTCAGTGGAAAGTGTGATAAACATCAACTATTTTTCTTTCTTTCAGTGAATGATTATAGTTTTCTCATCAAGATGAAGGAGTCCAAAGAATAACTGTTTATTAAAAAATGAAGAATCATCATGATAGAAAATGAAGTGAATTTCACATGCAACCCTGACTTCAGAGATATCACTTCACTTCTCTACACCTCAACCTCTACATCTCTGTCATAAGGGATGAGAGTAACAGAGGGTAAGATCTGTTCATCATCACCTACTCACGGCATGCTCAGGATAAGAACAAAACCAATACTAGTTTTTTCCTTTCCTTTTAACAAGAAAGTGACCTTTTAACATGAATAAACCCCTATGACGACTTTGGCAATAACAAAATTTGGACTGTCAGATGACTCTACATCAAAAAATCATACTAAGTCAAAAATCACAAGTTCCATCTTCATTGAAGAATAATGCATAGAAAATGGCATGGACTAGCAGAAGGGCATGGAAAATGAAATCATGAACCATATTTAAAGAAATGGTGATATTATCAATAAGAAACATCAAAAAACTGTAATAGGTCCAAGCTCAACGGAACTGCAGAGAGTATATCAGTCTATTAAAAATAGTTGCCCTTGTACCTTGTGCCAGTTTTCAACTAAACAGTTTGATAATATTGTTCGTATTTAAGTGGAGCAATAAAAACAAAAAAATTATCTGGGTCCAAACTAACTGCTTGTTAGTTTAGATGCTAGAAATTCCAAAAAGAGGAAAGAAATCAAGGTTGGACAAAAGCGCTCTCTTTGATCTAGAACTGTTTGGTTCAGGAAACTAAAAAGGTCCGGTCTCTCGGAGCTAACTCCACCTTCCATCCATAACATTGAATGACATCTTGCATACTATTTGACTTCTTACATGGAAGGTGTAGAAGTCATGAACCATACTGGATTCAGTTTAGACTCTTGCTTCCTGAATGAAAATTTAGGAGCAGATGCATATAGTACAAAGGATGTCATCTATCGAAACAAAATCAATGACAGAAAGATATACTCTTCTGCCTCAAAGAAAATGCTCTGAGTTCTAACTCAAGAGAGAAGTAAGTGGATGAAAGAATGAATTAGAATAAAAACAGATTTGAACTAAGAATAGCTAATTTGAATCACTGTACATTACTGATACAATTATAAAGAAACTGGTATCAGAACAACCAAATTATTGTGAAGGTATCTGAGGTAGTGGGACAGAATGATTCCATATTCCCATCCAAATTGACCAAAATAGGGAAGTGATAATAATATATCTGTGTTCTGTGAAGAATATACCACACATGGCCCTTCAAGATTAGTTTTGAGGAACTTTGAAAAAACATGTGTTCAACAGGAGATGGACAAGTAGCCCTGTGTTTCTTACCTCTAATTATCTCTTGTTGGAGGGGCTAGGAAAATTCTGGAAGTCTTCAATTTTCATCTCTGATGAAATAAAGTCCATTCATTTCACATTTGTGACTTTAATATGGAGTAATTTAAAATATTATTGCCTTTGCTAAGAAATCTGTGGTAGACATTGACTTTTTATTTCATTATAATATAGTTACTAGGAAAGCAATTTCTCTCCCTATTCTTAAAAATTTCCCTTCTCTGTTCTTTTCCTGGTTCCAAGCAATTTTTTTCTTCAGAAGTTCAATGTGATTTCTTTTCACACCCACTCAGTGCATTACTTTTAAACAAATAATTGATCATATCTTTGTAATTATACACTTCTCTGTTAAAATGGGACACATCTAGTTAAAGCTCAGAATGTCCAGTGAATTATAGTTTGATGGGATTTATTTTAAATTTAAATATCATGAAAATGAAAGCTGGTTAAAGCATTTCCAAGTGAACTAAAGTTAGTGTGTACGATATCTAGTTAAATATATATTATTTTGGTAATAAAAGAGAACAACTACTGAAACAAATCATGTTTCACAATAAGTACAGTATAAAGTTATAACTGTATTGGGAGACTTTCTACTTATAACTACACATATATACAAGAAAAAAATTTTTATGGTTTCTTAAAAATATTATCTTTGTTCATACTGAAGCCCAAAGAGTAATTCTGCATGGGATACTCAATAGCTGCTGATAAGATAAGCTACTATGCATTGAAATATCACTTTTAAATTATAGATTTCTTTGATATTATTTAAATGCTTATGACTGTAAGGGAAAACTCGTAAACATTGAATCACTAGGTTTCTGAGGTATCATTTCATAAATCTGTAGATATATGTATGTAATTGCTTATAATATAGATGTATATGTAGCAAAATGAATGTTTAATACATATGTATAGCATATAATAAGATGTATAGCAAAAGATAATCTATAATATTCAGTAGCTCATATAATTAATTGAAATTTACCATCTAGTAAATTTTATATACTAACATTTCACTTATAATATTTAGAAAATATCTTAATAACATAAAACCCATGACAGCAGTCTACTATATATAAAGTTATCATGTGTTTAGCAATTTTCAAGTGGAAAACACTGTTTAAATAGCATATTTTATTAAAAGGAGAAAGAAATGTTCACCAATTTTAGAGACGTTAGCAACTTTGAGTGCCAGCAACATTTAGATATGTGCTAAACATCTCTGATGACAGAGGGTCAAATAGCCTTGAATGATATTCTGTCTTTATGGTCTATACAAAGAATAAGTGGCTTAAAAATTATTGAACTTTCCAGGATCATTTTTCTACTACCTTTTGTTATGGCTTAGAAATGTGTAAGATCTAAAACCAGGTTTCTCCTTATAAATAACCCTCTTCACTTTCAGAAATAATATGCGAAGCATGCTAGAAATACAGGCTGTTGAATTAATCTGCTATCTCATATTACTCGAATGTTTCTGCTCCATACTGACGTTGCTACTTCCTGGGAATGTAAGGAGTTTTGTGTCTGACCTATGCAGGGGATAGCTCCAAGATATACTCAAGGTCAACCTGAGCTGAATGAGCTAAACAATATCACTTCACCCAGACCTGTGTTCTCTGAGGCCTAGAATCCTTGCCATGAACTGAAAAATGTTCACGTTTATCCATTGATTCAGGACAGTTTACTTAAACGACTGTGAGCTAAAGTAGCGAGAAAGTTCATCTGCATCTCAGCCCTCAGCTTGTGATGTGGCTTGTCACAGAGTTTCTTTTAGCTTATGTGATTGCTCGCCCCACATGCTGCCATTTACAGTACATGGTATACAGTAAATCTATTTTTTGTCAAGATGGGCTGGGTTTTCACAGCTCTGCACATGACATCTAGTCACTCTTCTTGGCTCTTAATGCTTAACATGGTGTAGTCTTGATTTTTGGCTGATTGCCTCCAATATGTTCAATTTTGGATGATTTTTAGTGTAGGTTTATGAAAGGATGCCCTAGAAATGTGAAAAATGTATAGGTTTCCTTAAAGGGCTTACAAGAATCAGTCTGCTTCCATGGGCATCGTTAGGAAACTATGTTATCTCAAAGGATTGTGACAGGCCCTTGGTGGGCACTGGAGAATATTCAGAAGGCAGATGAAAGGAGACTGAAGAAACACTAGCCTTGGTCACTAGGGTGTGGAATGAAGACTGGAGCTGGAGAGATGCTTACTTTTCATTATGCAGTTTATCCACTTGCACAATTTATATTAACCTGGCACATGTCTCATTTTTATAATTAAAAAAATTAAGAGATAGTAATATTTTCAATGTCATTGTTAAACCACTTTCTATCTTCACTCATGTTTTCATAGCACTGCTCAGTAGCACTGACACAAATTCTGGTACAGTCTACTGTATCTCTTCCTGAACTTTAGCCTGTCAATCTCATTTCTAAAACCTTTTGCTATTTCCACATGAACGCTGTGTTTTCATTCCCAACTTCCATTGCCCTCCTTCATATGTGAAGCTTTGTATTATCAATGTAACTTTTTGATATGTAAAGCTGTGTATTATCAATGTAACTTTGGGTTATTTGAAATGCCCGGTGATGTTCCATAAGACAGTCTCAAATGAATTCCAGAAACTGACAGGAACCTAGATTGATTGGTTAACAATTAGCACTATCCTTGCTACTATGCACTAAAATATAGTTTAATCAAAGATGAAATATAAGTGGAGACCCCAACTGTTATATTGCAGACTTGATGCTTCACTTTTTTTAAAGTTTTGCAACTATTTCATAGAATACTCTCTGGGAAAACAAAACAAAACAAAACAGAGAATATGTATAAGGAAAATTCAGTATTTAATCTTCAATCTTTTTTTTCCTTAAGTTTTCCCTTTTTTAACTTACATTCAAATATTTGCAAGAAAATCATTTGTAGGCATTTAATTTCTCTTATTCTAGAATCCTATAATGTTAATAGGTAATAAAGGTTTAGGTACAAGTAATAAGAAGAGGATGTGCATACATGTGACAGAAGTTATGTAAATTATATATTACAAATTGACTATTTTTACTGGTCCTAAAGAAAATAATTCTCTAATTAAAAAAGTAGATAGGAAATTATATTGCAATTTTGGGAGGATTTAACACTTGACTAGTTGGCAAGAGAAAGAAACACAAAGGCAGAATTGGAAGAGAAATGGAAAGAACTTGGTGTTTTCAGCCCCACCCTTAATTTCCCAAGGGGAATCCAATTAATCTCTCATTTGAAATTTTAAGAAGTAGGAATAGATGATCATTAATGTTCTTTCTAGTTCTAAACTCTTAGAAAATCAGCATTCTGTGTTAGGGCGGCTCTCTGATACAAACAATTCTCATGACACAACACAGCAGCACTTCATTTGTGTATGTAAGAAACACGAACCAAGGAAAAGGTAGTTAGTAAGAGGATTGTGGCTCCACCTTGAACTTTCAACCTTAAATAATGACCCCATAAAGGATCTGAAATTCCCAGGAAGCAGATTACACAAAATCCCACCATGCCAAAATCTCAGTAACAATTTCATTGGCAGCATGCACATATACTTGTGCATACTTGCAAAAGTACACACACATGCACTTTGTGGTAGCATATCAAAAGCTTTACCCCCAATTAAAATCCATAAAATATGTGCTACATTGTATGTATAAACCAACTTGTTGATTGCATTAGACTGTTTGAATTAGTTCAAATTCCTGAGTCCAGGAAAAACAGAGAAATGAGAAAGTGATGAAGATCCTTCTTGAAGCATCTGAATGATTAATGTAGATTTCTGACTGGTAGGGTGTCACAGTAATTATAACATCATTAATAGTAATCATGACAATGTTTATTTTATCTTTGTTTAGTAAACATCATGCTAAATGTCCTGTGTACATTTTCACATAAAGATAGTCACCATGTCCATGTAAAGATAAGTGAACAGAGAGTTTGCCTTTATTGGTTGATCAGTTCTCTAATGAACAACTGCTCATACCTACAACTGTTCTGGTCACTGGATACACAAAGATGAATCAGGCAGATCTTGGTCAGGCCAGATTTGCTTAATCACTCTTAGGCCCAATCAGGAAGCAGGTGAATCAGTATATAGGCACAAAACTGGTCAATCTTGGGTCATTGCAGTGCATTTTGTGTGTAGGAAGACTGATGGGTATCAACTGATTTGCGCTTAGTGATAACACAGAACTAATTTATACCAACATACAAAATTTGGATTCAAACATTTGATGTTAAATGCAAATAGGGTGATTTTGATGGTGTTTCAGGGTGACAAGGCAGGGAGCACAGGACTGCCAATTGCCTTTGCAGCAGTTGATGTGTTGATGTGTTGATGTGGCGGGAACTTCATTTCGTTTAGTGCAATTATCATCATCACCAAGATGAGTCTTGTGAAGGACCTAAGAGAGATCCAAGAATCGTATTCCTCCAAATTGATGTACTATGCTGTCCTTGTTTTTTCCAAGCTTTGCTGCAGAGAGATGTAATTTACATCAACCTCATGTGTTGGAGTATTCTTTCTTCTTAATTTTCAGGAGTCCTATTGGATAAACCCAGTTCCTGACCTCGGAGAACTTACAAACTTTGAAGGACATAGTTTAAAAAAAAAAGTAAACAAAATCAAAGTCCTAGACAAGACAAAACTACAATCTTAGATTTTGTAATTGTGTGGTGACAGATGTTAGCTAGTTTGGTCATTATTTCACAGTTCATGCAAATACTGAATCATTGTGTTCTACTCCTGAAATGTATATAATGTCACATCTCAATTTTCATTAAAATTTGTTTTTAAATACAGTGATAGAAAGCAGAAGGAGAAAATTGATTACAACAAGAGCACAAAAAACCTAGGATAGAACGTAGATATCTACATCTGATTGCTATATCGAAATAAATTTGTCAGAAAGTATAAAAATTACACTTACAGTTGATAAATTTGATGGCACATAAATTACATTTCAATAAAGCTGTAAAATTTTGCCACAAAATTTATAATCCAGTACAATTGTAAATAAAAATATTTGACTTTTAATTTGTTAAAATTAATATATATATAGAGAGAGAGCACGAGAGAGGCACATATATAATTTTAAACAGATATATGTAACAGATAAAATTTATGTGCATGTCCATATACATACATGTACATATCTTTAGACATTTGTAATTTGTTAAAAATGAACAGAATCATACATATGTATGTACATACATATGTATGGATATGTACAAGTGTGTATTACATTTTGAAAATGTGAAACATAAAACTAGAATTAGGAATTATCTTGAAAAACATCTTCCTTCATATTTCATGTGAGCAACACATCCAAAATGTATCATTCTTGAGAACAATCAAAGTTCCTAAAACTTGTAAGCACTAAGCACTAAAATCATTTCAAGCAGGTTCAGTAACCTAACTTCTAAAACTAAAGTACCTTAGCTGTTGTATTGTTATTAAGGTATTTACACATAGTTAAGAAAAAAACAAATAAGTGAGACCACAACGATAAATTTGGATAAATGCTTTGAAAGGGGAAGAGGTGAGAGTTATGAAAGGTCAGGCAAATAGATCTAATCTATATTTTTAATAAAATTTTTCAGTATTGTCCTTTACAGAGTAAAAATAAGTTCTGGAACAGAAAAAAAAGTTAGAACCAAGCAAATTAGTTTTCCTGAGGAAAGTTCAGTAGGCTTCCATGTTCTAAATTTGCTTATAGTTGCTTTCCTATAAAGCTGGGGCTCAGATTTTTTTTCATAAGCTTCCTTTTTACTAGATCACCAACTTTAACTACTTATTCTCAGATCACCAACAAATAGACCACAACACTAACGCTGACAGTCATGAATATTTTCCCTAGTATCTTTGTTTCTTTTTATAAAAGCAACCACATAAGGTATTAAATTTAATTTAAAAGAGTTTCCATATTTAACATAATGTGCTAATAACTCTAACACACTTGCCTGACAAAATGGTAATGATATGAAGACTCTGGCTTCATTAAACAGTGACTATCACTATGGAGGTGCCGAGTGCCAATGTCTCACAAAAGGGGTCTGTCCTATGATACAGAACAAGGTATTACTGTGTAATTTTACAGAGAAAAGCAGTATAGGGCAAAAACATCGACATGCTCAGTTAAAAATAATCCTTCAAAAGGCCAAAGTTAACAGTTAAAACCATTTTTTAATCTAGAAATTGGCAAAAGATTTATCTAAAATGTTTATATTTTTGCCACTCCATAAATCAAAATTAGTTTTCCATTAAAAAAATTGGATCAGAGATGATAATATTCTTGCCAATTTTTAGCTAAATGCAAATGGAAACATCTGAGATTTTAAACTGAAAACTGAAGTTTATAGATATATAGTAAAACTACTGCTGGTGAGCATTACATAGTGAGATCCGAATAGCATATGAGGTTATGCATTAACAGTAACTTCAGACACATAAAACCTTTTATGTCCTTTTACTAAACTTATAAACAGAAAACTAAAGTGATGCTGTTAATATGTCAGTTTTATTATATTTTCTCTACCTTTAATGTTGATAGAATGATAATGCCACTTATTTGTCATACCTCAAATCAAAATTCTTTCAGGATTACCCAGACAAGGTTACCCTATAGTTGTGTTACTGTTTGATAAATTCCTGTGTATCAAGTCTGTAAGCAACACAAGGGTTTTTACATGCCATTTCATCCCTACGATTTAGTATAATAGCCATTATATAGTTGACACTTAACAAGCATTTATTAAATGAATGAAATCTAATTGCCACTGTATAATTTCTGTGATTTTTTTTCAGAATATGACCACTGGTTTGTCAATGAATATTAATGCTAATGTTCTTTTTCTATATTTTGTAATATTTAACTTCCTAATATGTCTCAAACCAGCAAATTGCACTCTGAGGGTTTCTTTTTTATTTCTTGTCTGGTTCCCATCCTCTTTTCCCTGCCTGTGAATCTTACCATGGGCAAGGAAAAGCTGAGGTACCTGATCTTTCAACTCTGAAATGTTACACAGTCTGATTTCATCTTGATTCCCTTATCAGAGCCTTTATCTCTTACTTCTAGTGAAGGTGTCAAAATTTAGGGAAGAGGAAACCTAATTCTTCTTCCCCACAATGATTTTGAGATTTTAGAATCCTAATGAAATGCCAGGAAAACAGTAGATAAAATGTTGCTTTTTGAGAAACATTTTAATTTTAAAATCAAATGGTTTCACATCACCCTGATCAAGATTTACTCATATCTTTGCAAGCTACAAATTACCATCATAATATAGATGCTCTTCTTGTTTTAAAGAATTAGCCTCAGATTTCTACTGACATCCTTCCAGTTAAAATCATTAAATCACTGAATGTAGCATGTATTTACATGACAGGATATAACTGGACTAAGGATGTATAAAATAGATCACCAGATACCAGTGTGTTAATGACCAAACCATATTTTATGAGGTGGAAAGTCAATGAACATAGAAGAGGTTATTGGCAACAGTGCAACAACAATGAGATTCTCTTTACCCTGGGGACAGAAACAGACCGCTAACATGGAAACCAAAAGGCAGCATTACCTTGGGCTAGAAAGACAAAGACAGCAATAGAAAAGATTCATTCTTGATGATCAATTTCATTTGCCCCACATAGGTCCATTGTAGTAAAAGAGATGATTTTTGCCAAAAGAAAAACTTCAAACCAATGAACCCATTTCCATCTTGTTGACATCTTAAGTTATGAGATATGCTAAAGTATGTATCCCAGAGCACCATTATAGAATCATTAAGCTGATTTCCTCATCAAAAAATATATATTTTTTCTCTTTAAATTGTAAGGAAGGAGACAGGTGGTTAAAGACTAATACATTTTAAAAGAACCGATGGTATCTAGCCAGCTCCCCCCTTGTCACACAACTCTTTGAATGATTAGGGGTACTGACTGCCAAATGTGTTTAAAAACTCATTTGAAATGAAGAAAAGACTCAGAAATAAACAAAAAGAGGCGGGAGAAAGGGGGCATTTTATTTTTACATTTTTCTTGCTTTATTTTTGAGATGAGAAGTAAAACTACTTTTATTTAAAAAATAACAAAAGTTGTATTGCGTTAAGATGAAAACTCACATTTCAACTTTAAAGTCTAAAAGAATTTTTAACCATGATTATTGGTCCATAGATGTGAAATTAGTTGGAGAATGATGTGATTTTTAACATTTATCATTTGTAAAACTGCTTTCTTAAAGATTAAGATTACTACTTAAATGTTGTAAAAACAATACCTCTGTAATTAACCTATGTAAATAAAGTAGAACACTGAAGTATTAAGAAAGCAATGTTCTTCTGTGTGTCAAAAAAATGCATTAAATACAGATCTGAACTACAGAATATAAACATGCAAGTGTAAAGATACATATGTAAAAAAAAAAAAGACAAAAAACAAAACCAAAACACTTAGGTGTGCACTGAAACAACATTGTTAAAAAAGTCATACATCATTACCAAATATTTCAAGTGTCAATTCAAGTACTGTCCCTCCATACCAGAAGAGAGGGGGCTCAATTTATGAATTTCAAAAATAATAAAATATGTTTAAATATTTTTTAAAATATTTAAAATTGACAGGAAACTGATCTTCAAAAAAGGTACAATAAAAACGGACACTATGTAGTTTATTTTAGAATGTACTTGAGGATCCTATTGCTGCCTGTGTAGAGAAACACATGCCCCTGGACGGGGGTCAAGAATGGTATTAGTATCCTAATACATGGGATTCAAATCTGTCATGGTTCATTTGGACTGTGGCACTCCTTAAAAAATTGAGGACATGCTTTGCAATTACCAATCTGCCTGGGCATGTACATAAAGAGAGCTGACAAATGATAAAGGAAATTGGAAAGGTTGAGAGGATGAAGTCAATAATAGATTTATCTCCAGACATTTAGCACTTGAAGTGCATCTGTTATACAATATGTAGACATATTTTACAGCAAATTTGGAGATACTGTGAGCCCACTGGGCAGGGACAATATCTAATTTTATATTCTATATAACTCTGAGCATAACTTTGGTGCTTAATCAGTAAGAGGAGGAGGTACCCCTTGAGCTTACAAAAGGAGAAATGCATGGAAATTTAACCTAGGTTGTATTATATCGTAGCAGTGTGGAGGGACAGGGCAAAAAGAGCAAACTCAAATACAAAACAAGGAAAAAGAGATTTTAAAGATATTTTATGTACAAAATGAAAGGGAACTGCTCTCTGAAAGTTCCTTCAATCAATAAAAGTGAAAATTACTGTTTTTCTCAAATTCAATTATAATTATTGCAAGTTTTTATTCTAAAAGATTTCAAAAGTTTGGTGATAAGTTGAATTTTTAAAAATAGATTCCATTGGAAAGTATTTAGAACACAATATCATGTCACCTTGAACAT
The DNA here is from genome assembly GCA_004024945.1 of Uropsilus gracilis. Lineage (NCBI taxonomy): Eukaryota > Metazoa > Chordata > Mammalia > Eulipotyphla > Talpidae > Uropsilus > Uropsilus gracilis. The sequence goes on from PVHY01000218.1 coordinate 260,518, forward strand.
AATTTCCTCCCAAGAATTGATCTTGTTCTTTCAAAGAATTTAATTTTATTACATGGATGCTGTAAATCCTATTATACATACATATTGTAAAGTATTAGCTTTTATATTTTTAGTATTTGAAATAATATGAACCCACTTATAATAGATAAGCAAGAGAAACAAGTGATGCTTATTTATTTACATAAATGTATCTATCTATATGTATATTCATCTATTATGTGTATGTATAAGTGAATTGCTGAGAAATTTCTACTTTACTGTCCATGTTTTTTTTCCTCTACCTGTTTTCAGTATCACACACAAATAGCAAAACATGCTTTTTCTGCTTTGATTTTCTAAGGTTTTGATTTTATGCTTTGTCTGATATACTTAGAGTTCACAGGAAAAGAGTAAAAATGAAATATTTAAAAATATTCTTGCATATAACTTATTACCCTACGAAAGGAAAAATATGTATTTTAGTCCTACTGTTACTTATTCTATTGTACATGATTCTAAGTCAATGAGTTTATTTAGCTATTTTTATTTTTTCTTTTACCCAAAGGAACTGTTTATGGAGCCCTGTTACTGAAACGGGCACTTGGCTGACTTTTGCCCCACTATCTCCACACACATCTAATTCTGTAGTTGCTGTGTGAATTTCTAGTATCTCTGTTTTAGTTGTTAGTTAATATGAATGATTTCCCCTCGTTGTTAAAGAAAGGTATTTGAGCAATATGAACAGGGTCTGGCAAGCAGACATTTGGTGTGAAAGGGTTTCATGTTGTGAACGTGAAGCCAATAGCTAAGCTTCGAGAGGGGTGTCATTCTTTCCCCAACCTACTGGTCTCTGTTCTATCTTGAGAGTTTACTTTTCTAAGGCATTTCCCATCAGAATGAGCTGTCTGAGAGGGAAGTGAACCCATGACAAAGTGTGGTAGCTTGCGGGCTTCTCATTTGCCATACTGCCTGTAGTACGCATGCATACAAGGCTACTGATGAGGAAAATGATAACTTTTCTATAATCTAATCCACATATTTAAAAGTTTTATGGAGATTGTAATTACTTATTTTTAGTGTTTTCTTAAAGTTATGTCAATTCACTTGCTTCCCCAATTTTCCTTCCTCTAAAATATCAAAGGCATAAACTTGGTCCATTGCATAAGCAACAAAGAAAAAGTTTTGGAATGCTTTTAATATCTAAGCTTTATACTACTAAAATAACTTAAATGTTTCTGATTTTAATATGTAAAAAAAAGTGTCATGTCATGTATTTGGCTAAACTAAGTAGTTTCTCTTAAGAGAATTTCTTTTTAAAAGGAAAATCTAATTCTGTCATTACCTCAGCAAAGCTTACGCTAATATCCAAGAAAGAAGAGGGAAAACAGGAAGAGTTGTTGACTATTTTTTTTCTTGAAGACACATTCTATCATCCTTTTTTGGTACTTTTCAGCTGATAAAATCTAGCTACAGTACAGTAACAGTTGTCTGAAAGGGGGAATTGTAAGACATTGTTTTAACAGAAGAGGTTTCTAAGAAACTCAAGGGCATCTTCTTTTTCTGTTAAGTAGAGATTTAACACAACATTTCTACAATAGTTAAACTGTATTTTTTATCCACCTTCAATAATCATGTGGATCCAAGTAATCTTAGGATTCACAGTACAAATACTGACATTCTGATTAGTTCCTTCCATTTAAGAAAAGCAAGTTCTAAAATTCCCCAGTATTCAGTCCCTGAAAATAGTGTGAAGAAGAAATATGTAGATTGAAATGCGGTACAAACGCAATAACCAAATGCAGTTCTATTTCATGTCTTCTAAAACATATAGACCTCTGATATTACTCTGAAGAAAGGTAGATGATTTAAGAAACCACACATGAAGACAGTAGTGAACTAAGGAAGATATAACATTTAATTGTGTACTGGATACTAGTTATATTTTGCAGCTGTATACTATTATTTTTAAATAAAACATGAGAGAAAAGAGCCAAATACTACTTGTGAAAGAAATAGAGAACAGAATGTAAGTTCCATAAACTGAGATTTTAGTGTTCTTGACATAAAATAAAAATGCACAACTGTAATTTGGAGAATGGTGAGGCAAAAGATTATTATCTGCTCCTGTATATTCAGAACAGTGTGTCGAGATCCATTTTATGTTATAGGTCCCTGAGGTCCTGTGTGTGCCTTCTCATGTGGACATGAAGAATCTGAACTAGACACTGTGGATGCACCAAGATGGAATGCATTTGTAATTATTTTATAAACAATGCTCCCATCAGAAAAAGAAGCAATGCGGATTTTTTGTTTTGGAATTGTGCAAGTAGATAAGAAAGAATGTGCTACAATAGGCATTTTCAGTTTTTTCATTGATCAATGTATAACTTCAAATAAAAATATTCCTTTAGACTTTCAAAATGAGAAAAATATGTATATATGTGTGTATATACTTTTCTGCATGTTTCCAATATTAGCATTTACAAATGTTTTAACCATTACTTCTTCTCAGAGTGGATTCTATTCTTCTCATGAGTAAATATGGATTTATAGGCATTTTCTCTGACCTTTATAAAATGCCATGGCAGATTGTATTTCAACATTTTATTCTTCTATATACAATACGAAGGTCACTTATGTTCTATAATGAGCGAAGGCTCTATTTTACTAATGTTTTCCATATCACATTTCCAACTTGATCTCCACCTTTATCCTTGTTGTCTGGAAGTCATTGGGTGGACCAATTTATTGTCTAGGGTTAAATGAAAGCAACTCTAAGAAAAAGCTGCAGTTGAGGAAAATGAGGATTAGGAGAATAATTTAATTTTAACATTAAAAATGTCAGGTATTTAGTTTCTTTTCTCTTTCTTTAATATGCATGTGACTATGTGAAAATTTTGCAATTATTTTCCAATTTGATTATCAAGAAAAAATATAACATTGCTATTTTAGGTATTATAAAATATTCTGTTGTGCTTTTTCTGGGTTCATACATTTTTTCCCTTTCTTTTTCTTCTAATAAATCTCTGCAGGCATATCTTTCCAGTCTGTGTATTTTCTTCATTCTTTTTAATGCTATATTTTTGATTCCTCACCCTCCTTCATTTCAGTACTTTCTGATTCTATGGACCATAGAAGCTCTTCACAGAAGCAATCTTCCTGAACCCAGAAGTACTAAGTGATATGACTTAATTAATCAACAGATAAGATTTTATTTTTATGTAGTCATTTTATCACAAAAAAATCTAAATAGTGAATTTTGGGGAAAAAGATAACAAAATTTGTATTTTAAAAATTAAATTTCTTTAAGATGTTTCTTGTTGATAATGTGATAAGTTATTCCAACGTGTCTCCTTCATAGGTTAACGAGAAGGGAATGAAATAGAAACAACCTGCATTATCACTATCATTATGTATATTTTCCTACGATGACAATCTCCTAGTGATTTGAGTAACGCAAAATCAATCTTCCTTTGGAATACATGGCGAAAGATTATGATGCAAAATTCATCAACATTTTTTATTTTTATGCCATAAAAGGTCCAAAATTCATCAGGAATCAGAAAAAAAAATTCTTCCATTTAAAAAATTTGGTCGTTCCTTTTTTAATCAGAAACCAAGAACAACAAAAACAGAAAGTCAGACTTTGAAGGTACATTGACTTTAGTAAATTATTCATATGCATAAATTTGTGTATAATAAATAGTACTTAGCCATGTAAATCACAAAATGTAGACTTTTCACTGTAAAAAGAGGCGACTTTTGCAATTTTGAAAAGTTACGGTAGAAAAAATCTGGCCTCTGGAATCTAACGCAATTGCCAGCAGAGGGCGATTATCGTAATGTAACAGCTCCATCCTATGCTAGTACCACCACCACTACCACCCCCCTCACCCCCCCCCACCTCCACCCCCATCTTTTTTCTTTTCTAACTTAACCAGTCAACAGTACCATAATGTACTTGCAATGGAACCTTAAATTTTATACAGGATAAGTTTGATAACAAGTATGTTTTCAACTGCAAATGGAAGTATGTATGGTTGGTATTAGTGATTAAAGAAGGGCAGAAGGGAAATGAAAATTCTTGCTAACAGATATATTAGAGGATTTTTATATGACACATTGAAAAAAGAAAATAGAAACTTAGAGGATTTTTCTAAATCCAACGTACTTCCCCCCAAAGTTTTACTCCTTTGTTTTCCTCAGGAGTGACAGAGTAATGTCTTCTGCCAGTGGCTTTGAAATCTTTAATTTTAAAGGGACTTTTTTCCTTCTCTTTGCCAAGAGGTATCTTTAGTGAGCTATTTTGGATTCCATCCTAAATATTCTGTGTAGTTTTGTATACATTTTAGCTTGGTGTGAACATCAGATTACCTAAGGGATAAGGTGATGCATTTAATAGTATGAAATGTAACATAATGTAAGCTTTAATACCTGGAATATAGTAAACCAGTAGCTGTGAGTTATATTACCCATCGTAAACTTCTTTAACCTGTGGCTCATTTTCAAAATAATAAACGTAACTATTCCATAAAAATATCTCAACACAGAAGAGCCAGAAAAGTGAAGGACATGAACAGATGGTACATCAATCTTCTGCATTTATACAATTTGTTTTTTAATGCAAATAGTGTGGGTTGCCTGCTCATGCCTTGGATATTTGTTCCAAAGATGAGCACATTTTCTTATCTTTCTGGATCAATGTGACATTTGCCGTTATCATAAAGTGGGAGCCCATTTAATGATGTTAATGCCTCCTTAATGTAAAAATAAAAGCACCTTCTTTATAAAAGCAAACAGATTAAAAGTCCCAAAGAGACCATTGAAATCTGTGACATTTGCAGTTACTGGTAAGTAGATGGCTTGATTATACACAGGTAAAAAAAAAATCTTAGAAGCATTGTTTATGATCATTAATCAGAGCATTAAATATGGATTCTAGGTTCCCCTATGAACAGAATATAAGAATCTATTTGTATTAAAAAGAGAGCAAGTTAAAAACATTCTAAAGGAGTCATAGTAGTTAAGTGTTAATAAGCAGCTCTAAAATTTTAAAAGAGCTTGCTGATTTTGCTTTTTGTGCATTCTCAAAAATATATGATAGTATGTCTGCAATGTAATATTTTTCTAAAATAGAAAGTACACTTAAAAAAGAAAAGCCTTTGAGAAAGGTGTGGCACTTTAAAAAAATCTTAATTCATAGTATGGTTCAGTGTCTACTCACCCCCTCCTCCATATTTTCAAGGAGGAAAGCCATTTATAGATGAGAAGAGTGATGTTTCTAAGGCTCATTCAGCTCCATCAGCAAAGCTCACTTGGCTACTTCCAGGAGAGCCTGCTTTGGGAATTTATTTCTCTTTCATGTGTATTGTTGTATCTGTTTTCGATGTTTCATACACATGCCCAGAGGCCGTCTGGCAGCATATACATTTTTTAAAGCCAATTTGAAAAAGCAAATCATTTTCCTTCCTGCTAAGACAGCTGGCTGTTGCATCCAGCCTTTTCCACCAGAAATGAATTATGGTCACTAACTAATTCCAGAAGGTCCAAAAAGTTGGCAATTGATGAGAGCAAATTTTGATCACTATCAAATTGGTGTCAACTCCAACAATGGGCTAACATATAAAATGTAGGGAACCGGAGTATCCTATGAGTAAGCAGGCATGTTGTCTAGAACAAGTGGAGATCAATCTTAGGTGTTGGGAAATTTTTAATACGTATCTCATTTCCTGTGGAAGCATAAGTGAATCCCCTCTTTGAGGGTGGGGCCAGATGACCAGAAGTTCTCTACACACTTACTTTGATCAACTACCCAAATGAGTAAATATAGTGATGGAGCAAGAGAAATTGAAATCTGGAAAGTAGAATCTTTTTGTAACAATGAAATATTTTTCAGGGTTCAGTCTGTTTGCCTAGGGTTGAAAAAAAATCATGTTGTGTTGACTTAAATGAATCCTAGTTTTAAAAAAAAGATTAGGCACATAAGATTTCATAATATTCATCCATTCACTCAATCATTCATTTAGAGACAAATACTTTTTTTAACACTTTGTAAGTCAGGAACTCATAATGTCAAGTGATAGGAGACAGTAATAAATGAGCACACTGTCTGTATTCACTGTGCTTGTGGTCAGTTGGGGAAAACACATTGCATCATTGATTATAGTAAATAATAGTAAAGAGACTTATTGTGGATATGTAGTAATTCTATGGCAGCATAGTATATGGGATTTAAATAGCCTCAAAGTTAAAGACACGAGGAAATAAGAGTGCTCTCAGAGAGGAAATAGTAACTATAAGGACTCAGTGATGAGACAGTGGGTAGTATATTGATGGAACTGAAAATGAGTTCAGGAAGACTGAGTGAGTGTAGAGGGAAAGAGATTTTTCATAACCAGTAAAGATATAGACAGGTAGCATCCAAACGGTAGAATTGGAGAAGAGAGCTCACTGAAGGATTTTGCAATGTTATAATAAAAAAGAAAGGATGGAAAACTAATTACTATGGTTGTCTGGAAAAGATCATATAATATTTGACATGTCTACAGTAGAAGTTTACTAAATCTTTCAGTAGCTAAAGTACATCCAAATCCCTCATATGTTCTTACAGAATTGATTAAATTCATTTTTAGATACACATATATTCTTTCTCAGACCAACTGAGTGATTCAAAAGTAATAGTACTCAATAAAATGTGAATTAGAACTCAATGTATTATTCCTTGTAACTGCTCTACCAAATTACCACAAAGCCAATGGCTTACAATGGCAGAAATTTATTCCTTCATGGTTCCAGAGGTCAGAAAAAAAAATCAGTACAAATTTCAGTTATTGGTAGAGCTGTACTCCGTCCAGAGGTTCTAAAGGAAAATCCACTCCTTGTTTCTTCCAATTTCTGGTATCTGTTGGCATTCCTTGGTTTGTAACTCCATCACTCTACTCCCAGTCTCAGGGAAGAGTCATCTCCTTTTTACATTTGTTTAATCTCCTGGTTCAAAAAGTAAGAAAAGATTATAGTCACATAGTTAACTTGAAGTGGATTTGTGATTGGAATTCCCAGGGGCAACCCAGAACCCATGATTCTTTCATTATATTGAGACTTATTGTTCAGAAGCAGAAGTGGAGCTTAGATATCCTTACATCCACTTTTGGGTCTTGCCATCATGACACACATAACAAGATTAGTCTTCAAAAGAGATCATAGTTGAGTGTGTTTCCTTAAGATGGAGTCTGAGTATAATCCAGAAAAAGCAATAACCTAGATAACTTTGGGTAAAATTTAGACAGAGCAGTGAATCACAGGATTATAAGCACCAAGGAAATTATCTTTATGGACTCTTACTGACTTTTTTAGGCTGCTGTGAATGTGGCCAGGATCTTGTACAAAATGTCCTTGGTACATTGATAAAGACAACCATTTTTCTGATTCCTTTTGTTTCAGATGTTATTTGTTCTACTTCTATCTCTTCTAAGTTTAATATTATGATTCGCTAATATTAGCAGAACTCTCAGAACATGTTTTTCTGATTTATATGGCTTTTGCATGAGTCAGAAACACAACCACAAATAGTAAATTTCTCTTATTAAGTCATGGTAGAGTAAGCATTTTGGGCATGCCAAAGACATGGCTACTGCCTTCTCTTCAACACTCCTTGGCATCCTAAGGATGTCACATGATGATTTCTTCCTACAGCGAAGGACAGATTCATGCTGTTACTTTTTTTTTTTTTTTGAGAAAATCTTGGTTGAAAGCACCAACAGTGATATAACTTGGTTCATTTTGTCATTTTTTACTCCCTTGAATTACTACATAAATATTAATAGCTAAACACATTGCAAACAGGTGGAGCTCATTCTGTCTCTGGAGTGCTGCCACCGTTATGTGATATCTCAGATGGGTGACGAGATTTTCCATGTGGGGAGGGCGGTCTGTCATTCCATGCCAACCCCATTGGACACACCCTTGGCTTGGAGTTCTTTATTTCCTGTGATATCTCTATGACAGCCTTCTTGGTCTTTTAACAGTTCATTCAGTAGAGTGGGAAGGAGTAACACACTCCATTTAAGAGCCACATTCACTCCACTGTATAACTGGTTACATTTTTTTCAGACAAGTGGCTTTTACTGATAAGAACACAGAAGACAGCCCCCAACATTTAAAGGTATATATTCACTATGTATGAGATATTTCTTTAGCATATATCCAAATTTGTTTATGCTAGATGAACTTTTTAACTTAAGAGAGCCACAGTTTTATTATGGTAGATAATGTTATGATATTATGAAATTATAGAAATCCCTTGATTTGAAAGTGCAAGGCTTAAACTATAGATTCATTCAAATTAAAATTTGTTAACTTTCTTACAGTCATTCAAACATGAATAGCACAATTATCTTCAAAGGTCATATGTCTGTAGACATACTATTTTGTCTATCTTAATATGTTTATTATTTTCTTTATATTTATTATCAATGCACTAGCATATTATAGAATAAAATTCAGAAATCCTACTTGGCACAATAATGGCTAGAATGTTCTTCCTATATGCATAAGATAATTCTCTTAAATACACTTATTTCATAGGAAGCAGGCACATCCAGAATTGTCTTGGAATATTTTAAACATAATCGATAGTGTGGAACTTCTTAATATTACAAGATACAGAGCCTTACAGTACTTGAGTCCATCAGCTGGCTTTTGTAATAGAAGCACAATACATTTTGATATAAAAATGTGTAAAAATCTGACTCATAAATCCAAATGACCAATCCTCAAAATCTTAAACATTAGAGAAGTTTCTGAGAAAATTTAAAAGAGTCAATTGAACAAATTTAAATTCTATAGTCATGAAACATAATCGTATCTCCACTGTCCTCTTTCAAGCTAATTATCATGTGTTAATGAATAGCAAATATTGAGGTGCAAATCTCATCTTTTATTCTTTCAGTGAGGTAGTGGCAGTAAACTTCTTTGGCATTAAAAACTCTAAGCTTGAAACTATTTTGATCAATTGTATGACTTTCTTCTCAATTCATAACTTATATTTAGCACTTTCCCCATTGTTGACTCTTTTGTACATTATACATAAGTCCCCTACAAAGTGGTATCCGTGCAAATATTACTTGGGAACACAGCCCATAAATCCCATGCTTATGCAGGACAATTTAACAAAAACCCTACATACTTAAATGATTGAACCACAGTTGAAAGTGTGCAGAGAAATAATCAATAGCATGGATAGAGGGATCCATTGCTTCCATTTCTAACAGCATTCATTCATGCATACAGATAGTTTGGTTGAAAAAAAGGAAGAACTCCCATGTGATTTAAGATTCACAAACTGAAGCACAGACTTTTGCTAACTATTGCTTAGACATAGATCAAAGAACTGTAGTTTCACCTCCCCTTAGTTGATGACTCCTATAAATTAAAGTTACATTTCAATTCCAGGAGTTGGGTTGCAATGATTATACATGAGCCTGACATCTGAGGGTTGATGGTGGTCAAAGATGTTTCATTTTATAAACTGTTTATTATGATTTTTAAAAAGAAAAATGAGTGTAAAATACTATAAAAATGAGGAAGAAAATACTTTCTATTATAATCTTTTGAAATTCCATTGCAAATATTTTCTATTCATTTATCCAAATATGACATGCAATATGCACAATTCATGAGAATAAAGTTTTGGCCCACCAGAAGCAAAACTTATTTGTGTTTTGATACAGGTTTTCTGTTTAGTTTTTCAAGTTCTACTTTCTTTGCCTTATTTTCCTGTGAGTTGTAGGATATTGAGATGGTTTCCTGTTTGTCTGTGAACCTTCAGTTTAATACAAACCATAGAGAAATGACAAACGAGAAATGAATAAATGTCTGCCCTTAGAATATAGTACATTTTTGTGTAGAAAGATATTTTAGACAAATATAAACAAAGAGTACTTAGATTTTTGAATATTATTGTTCAGACATTCTATTTCTAATTAACAACATTAATAAAATTTTGAGATTTATTTCTACCACTAAATATTAAGAGACCACAAATCAAGTGTTTATTTGACATCCCTTTCAGTAAATGCCTGCTAGAGAATCAAAGCTTTTGATGTTAGAAAGGTCTTTACACAATTACTGAAAAATATGAATATACTAATTTGGAATTGTTATAATGTTAGAAGTGAGTGCATCAGGCATTTTCCTCCATAGCTTATATAACCAACACCTGTGGTATTGCGTACACTCCTGAGCATAGTAGGTATGCTCATGTGTAAGTGGGCACACCTGGACCTGGGAGGTGAAGATAAAGGGGCAGAGTCACTATTGGGTGGAAGAGCACTCATATTGAGAGAGAGAGAGAGAAAGAGAGAGAGAGAGAAAGAGAGAGACAGAGAGACAGACAGACAGAGAGAGAGAGAGAGAGAGGAGAGAGAGAGCCCAGAGAAAGAGAGCAAAATTCCTAAGGGTCGGGGGGTCACCTGCTTCCCAGCACTCCAGCCCTGGCCCTGACACTGGCCTGTCCTGCCTTGCCTAGTGTGTCTATATAACTGCTAAACCAATGCAACTACACAGGTTGGACTACCTCTGCATTACAATTGGCATCATGAACAGGCTGCTTCCAAGACAATTGGTGTAGAGGATAATTACCTTACACACTATTTAAGTCAGCTTGAACTGAGTGACAAAACGATCTCATTTAACTCTCTCACCATCCAAAAGAGACCATTCAGCCCTTTATAATCTATAAATAATAACCATTGCAATAAAAGCCCAAAGTCTGATATGGAAGTGGACAGGGGAACTGCAGAAGCAATCCTTTCTTTCCATCTGCCTGGGGAGAAGACACAGTGAAACTACAGATCAGTAGAATCAGAATCTAGATATGTCAATGCCACATGGCAGCTCCAGATTTCTAGAGAAACTAAAATGGAGTGTCTGTGTGTGTCAGATGAATAGGAAGTATAAAGGTGGGATGGACATATATGTGAATAGTATCATAACCCATTTACTCCTCCTTTCAAGGTTTTAGCTCTCATCCCTCCTTCCTTCCATAATGACTTTATAATGACTTTCTATGTATTCCAGACTTTGTATCATGCATCCTTCTTTGTAAAGGACAGCAATAGAAGCCACACTAGTACATTTCTGTTCTTTTCTTGACACACTTATTTGTCAGGAACAAGTCCACATGCAAGCAACTAGGGTCACTTACATCCTCTTTACCCTGAAAAATAGAGCGCTTTATTGCGCTTTATTTCTAGAAAGAAACCTTGAGAAGAGCAACTCTTTCTTTTTTAATAGCAACATCCATACCAACATGCACCATTTAAGAAATGTTTAGTGAGCATTTATGATGAGTCAGGTATTCTTCTAGGTTCTGGTAATGTTTCATAAGCTAGTGATACAGAGCAATAACGCAGCTAAGAATTGTATTGGCATCAAAATACCCTGGTGGGCAGAGTCTGAAGGAACCACGAGAAAAAATGGTAAGTGGGAAAATAAGGTGTATAAAAAGGGAGGAGTGAAGCAAGAGGAGGAGCAACAGTGAAGAGACGAATATGGTGAAATAAGAGAACAGGCCCACATGGCCTGCTAGGAGAAGTCCCCTGGAAGAGTGAGCTGGAGGTGGTAAGGCACCATGGTGGGAGAGACACCATGGCCAGCAGAGATGTAGCCGGTGTGGAGTTGGATGCCAGGATGGCAGGCCGGTGGTGGCCAGGGGCTACTGAGGGCAGGCCTGGTGAATGTGGCCAGATACTGCTGCAGGCGGGCCTGGTAAAGGAGATCATGGAGCTGCAGCAAGGCAGTATATTTCGAAAACTGATTTGTGCATCAGAAGTTGTGGAAGCAATTTGAAGAGCCTTGGAGAAGCAGAGTAGCTTGGAACGCTAGAGAGAGAAGAAGCAAAGAGAAGATACCAGAGAAAGACTGGAATTTGCAAAGTGACTGCCTCAGTTTTGGAGCGGCAATGGGCACCATCTTGGACATGTGTCTTTGGGAACTTTGGTACTGAAAATGGTGATTGGGGTGAGATAACTGGTTACTTGTGGCATTAAGGACTTTTTGTGTTCCTGGTTAATTTCCATTTTTAATAAAACCCTGTTTAAATTGCTTTTGACTTTGGCACCTGCTGTGCACAGGTGATGCAGACCCGTGGCTTGTTGGTTAGAGGATTCTATCCCTTTTGACCCCATTCATTAGCGATAATGAATGGAGAAAAGGGGATGGAAAAGATGAAGAGAAAAGGTTTAGAAAGACATGTTGAAATGTATTAATTGGGAGCTCCTGCTTTTCTCTGTAACACCAGGAGAGAATTTGGATGTCTAGGAAATGTTCTTATTGTTGCTACAAATATTTGTGATTTCTTCTATGTCACTGGCAAACCTATTTGAAGGTCATCCATTCCAACACAAGAGAGATGTTAAGCCTTTGTGAGAGGAGTTTTATAAGGAGATTTCATTTGTGGAATTTATAAAAGACTGGCCAAATCCACTTTACTGAATTTTGTCAGCATTAATAAAGCATCCGAGATCTGCAAATATTTTGCTAGACATTGAGTAGTATTTTAATTTTCCTTATTCTCATGAATATTATTAAAACTCTCTGCTTCTAAACACAAACTGAACAAACTTTACGGTACCATGATCCCTTATTAACACTTATCCTGGGGACCTGCCAGTAGCAGCAGTAAATACAATGCTGGACCATTAATTAGAAACCATAGATTTCAACCTTGTGTCTACTGCAGCTCAGCTGTTAACTCTAAGTAAACCCAACTTCTGGATCTCAGTGTCATCATATGTATTATGAAGATGATATTAGGTAGAGTCAAGAGGACCTGGATTAAATTATTGAACCGTCACTACTGCATAATGTTGGACAAACTACTAATTGCTGCCTCAGTCTCCCCATTGGTTGGACAGTAAGTAAGGCAGGGTGTTTTTTGGAGATTTAAATGAAGTTATGAAGATAAAATATTAACATAGGACATGAGATATATTGCAATTACCCACAAAAGTTTGTTTAAGGAATGATCTTAAGAATTAAACGTTTTCCTCCTGAGTTATTGTTATTTTATTTTCTCCATAAGCTAAAAAGCAAAAACAAAAACGTGAAGAGAGAGTGTCACTCATTTGCACTAATTTGCAGAACTCAAAAGGGCACTTCCTAAAGAAAAGGAGCAAAGGAACAAGGTTAGATAGGTAAGGAGAGCTCTGAATGAAAGGAAACTGCACTGTTGGGTCAATGATTGATGGGTGAACCACCTGAAGAGTCATTGGCTCAGAGAAAAATGGAAATTATGTCAATTACCAGGTCTTTAAAAAGATTTTCCTTAGAAATCTCAGTGCATGTTCCCATGATACTCAGCTGTAGTGTGACAAAGTGAGTAGAAACAGTGTGAGAACAGAGTATGACTCTGTCAATAAGATCGAAGATGATGTGACATGAAAATCACATCAGAACTTATCCCAAAATTGAACTATCTCTGAAGCATCACATCACTCCAGCACAACTCTTGTTCACTGATGAGATATTGCAGACCTTATTTAAATCCCACCAAAAAAAATTTACCATTTAAGAAAAATTTCCCTATGAGCCAGAATTTCTGTATTTTCCATTTCTTCACTTCAAAATATTCACATGTTTTAATTAACCACTTGATAGACTATTTTTGATATCATTAATGATGTCCTAGAAGCTGAATCTAAGAGGCAAAGTTTCCCTTCTTGTATTTATACAATGTGGTTTTAGTGGGTATTCAATAAACGTGAGTAATGGCTACTATTCCTTATGCCTGAGATGTTGATGTCATTGATTTTCCCCCTTGAAACTTATCTTTGCTTGTTTTCACAAATCCATTTATGAAATTCAGTTTTCAAATATCTTTCCCAGTCATTATGGGGGGATGTATTAGGTCCTTTAGTAACATTTTCTTTCCCTGACCCTTAAGTATGGGAGGCTATAGTTCTTAAACTTTCTTCTCTCTGGATGAACTCATCGCATCTCCACTAGTGTATACAGAGAAAATAAGACCCTACAGCTTGAATTCTTCATTCTATATAAGAAATCACTTTCTCTCTTATATATTAAGAATAGTGCAGCTATGTCCCATTATTAGGAGAAATGAAGAAAAGTTCACTAAAGTTATTTTCAATAAGACTTGATTCCTATAAGCAACACAGGTGGAGAAACAAAAATCTTCAAACACTATCTGTTCCAGGTCACTCAGGACCCATTTTCCAACATCTGACTAGCCATTAATTGGACATACAGGGCTTTTCAAGATCAGGAGAAATACTAAGCTCTTTCTGTCTCTGAACTTGCAGATTACCTACTAAGTATGTCACATCAGTCTACTTTTTCTTCTAAGTCTAGACCTTCACTGTATTTTATTTGAACTGTTAGCAAATAGAAATAATCCTAATACATCTTTTCTCCCTTCCTGAAATCTCTCTTAATCACAACCATCTTCAATTTGTCCTTCATTAGTACCAAATAATCTATTCTGAACATAAATCTGAGCTCACTTGACTCAATCTTGGTTCAGTCACTGGCTTAATATATGAAGTTCTTGATCTTCAGTGTAGAATAACTTTTTCAACCTGAAGTTCTCTGAATGAATGTTTTCTAATTCTTAGATTTTACCTTTGCTAATACCCTTTCCTAAATGCCATTTATCTCTTTATCTGGTGAAGCTAATGCTTTTTTTATGATTTAAGTAAAACCCACTATTGCCATCAAAACTTTAATTTCCCAGCTGATTGAAATCTAGATTTAAGAATACTTACACATTAAAATTTAAGTATAGTGTTACCAATACATATAAATTTATTTTTATTCTATTGAAAATGAAAATTTAGACACTGGGTAGTGGTAATGTCAGTAGAACTGTAGATTTCTTCCAATCTAAGATTCTAGAAGGCCTGGTTACTATAAATTAAGTATTTAAAAAATCTAGTATTAATTCTATTTCCATTTCCTTCAATCAATATGAAAACAACATATTAAGACCTCAGTGATATTTCTCAATTGGCTAGGCTTGAGTTCCTGGAATTATTATTGTAATCTTAACTTTAAAACTACAATGTCATACTGACATTTAAAAAAATCTCTAGATCACTGGCACTTCAACAGAATTCTTTATCCATGAAGTTTCCTCATTATTTTGTGCCCATTATAAGGCATATGTTATAGAATTTAAACATCAGATTAGACTTTCTTTTTTCTCTCATCTACCTTATTATTTATTTTTTTTTAATTTTGAACAATTACAAGTCACTTAAGTTTCACCTCCCTTTATGGAAGAAGTCTGAAGAAGAAAATTCCAAATTTTTTGATGAAAATAAGACTCTAAATCTATCTCTATCCCACCATGGTGCTCTGTTTTTACTTTCCTCTTTCCCTCTCCCTCTTCTGCTGACATTAGCATAAAAATGTGCTACCCTAACTAAGCAGTCTGTTAACTGATAAGCTATCAAAAAATCATCTGTTATTTTTATAGCTCAAAGGCAGATGCCATTTTAAGAACTAGAGTTGAATGAGTAGGATTTGTTAGTGCTTTTAAGATTCATCATTGTAAACTTGAGGTATTTTAAAATGGAATGATTGGAGGCTGAAATATTATGCCATGAGCAATCAAGCTTTAGAATTTTACTAGCTTTAAATTTTTATCTACATAAAATCATTTCACATCACATCGTATAGTAAAAAATCTTGGTTTTTGTCTGAAATTTGTATCAAAAATCTTTCCTGCATTGCATTTAGACCAAGTAATTATCCAAGAAAACTCACATCAGATCCTCCCCTTCTATTCCAGCAGGGGCACCCTTTTGCCATAAGAAGCTTTGCAAAGGGTCTCAGAAACAAGGAACATGCATGGCAAACGGGGTTATTTTCTCAGATTGTCCTTCTGGCCTGCTTTGAGTGCAATAAGATGGGATCCAGATGACAGTGGGTATGCTCCAGGTCCCAGACCTTCATACACCTGGGTTGCTGCTGGTGACTTGGGAAGGAAATCAATTTGAATAAAGAAATTATTTAAAAACTGGGGAATTGGCTTGCAAGATTTTTTGCTGTTATAAACTGATTTCATATTGCAGAAACTAGTTTCCCATTTACAGAAAAGAATACTACAATGAGTGGAAGGGAGATGACTATTTGGCAATATAGATGTCAAAACCATGAAAATTATATAAAATCAAAATGAATACATTCTTATGTTCTGATATATTTTGTAGTGTGAAGTCAAGCAGTATTGATCTGACAGATTAAATATAATATGGCTTCATTCATTGATCAAATGAACTGTTGGGAATATATAATATCATCCATTCTTAAATTCTAGCTAATTTTTATAATCATATATATAATTGTCATAATCAATATATAATTTTTCACATATCACCAACATTTTGTAGTGAGTAAACTGAGTAAATGAATATGTATATACATGTGTGAATAATGATTTGATGATTATTTTAGATTAAGTGTTTTTTAATTACACAAACAGTTATTGAATATGTTTGTTATATAACTTTAAACAATACAGGAAAATATTGTGTAGAAATATATGCATTTATCCTATAGCCAAATACTACTAATACTTTAGTATGTACCCTTTAAGGCTATTACATATATTCTTTGTGTGTGTAGCTATGTTTTTGTCTGCCAATCTATTTAGATATCTCTATGAAGTTGAAGTATTCAACTTTTTATTTCCTTTATTTTGTTTTAAGGTAGGCATATATTTCACATGTGTACAACGCTAAGGAGTTGAGTACCTGGGTTGAAAATCTTTAGCCTTCCACAGTTACTTGGCTTCTCTGAGTCTGTCTTCGCATATCTAAAATATGCGTAATTTAGTACCTACTTCAAAGAATTTTTCTGAGGATTATTGTAAGCATGTATGTTGCATTCCAGAATTCTGAGTATTTCATATATTAATTAGGAGCACGCAATACTTAGACTTATTCTTGCACATAGTAAACATTAGTGTTATTATTTATTTTTTTACATTCAAATACCCTCTTTTTAATTACAAACATATAGTGTGAATTTTCAAGGTCACTTTACAGTATATACTACAATCATTTTAAATGCTGCTACAGAGTAATTTATTTAGCTATTCTTTAGTGTGTTTCCATTTTGTTTTTGCAACCAGCATAATGTAGTAATGACATTCCTTTGTATGTATGTGTGAATTTATGTGTGTGCCTGTAACATAGATTCTTAGCATTTTGTATTAAAAAAGTAGTTTGTAGGAACCCATAATTGTCCCCCAAATATTTTAGAAATTTGCATTTGAATCAACAGTGAATACAGTGTCTTCAAAACCACTCCCATGTTCTACATTTTAATGTTCCATAGAAACTTCCTAAACTTTGTAATTTGGGGAAGGAATATATATTTCTCTCAGTGACAAAGCTGGGAACTGTCAAGTAACTAAAATATTACAATGTTTGAATTTTATGTAATCTCATGGGCAAAAAAAAATAGCAAACCTTGAAATATCTCTGTTTCATGGTGAGGTAGAATATCATTTCATTTGGATTTATGTTTATACTAATGTAATTTTTTCTTTACATGTACTATTTTTGCAATCTAACATAGTAATAGACATTAAGTTATAATCTTCTTCATCAAATAACAGGATATTACCTGTTTTTAATTTTATGTATGTGCTGTTATAAAGTTCTACCTATCAATGTAATAAAAGACAGTAATATTCTTAATGACTTTCCTATCTTGTTTCTGTATAATATGCCTACTGTTTATGGTAAATTTTAATGTGTAACTCTTGAATCCTTCAAAAATGTATGCTTTTGTAGTTAAAGTGACTGTGTGAGATCGATACATGTCCTACTTTCCTCATGCTAATATCCATTTTCAATATCAGCTGTTCAATATGTTGTCTTTTCACTGATGATCTTCAATGCCCTCACATTACATAGTATATTCCTATATACAATGCTTCTTTGTTCTATATTCTTTCCTGTTACTGTTTTCTATTTTGCATTAATAATGAATAATTTTAATTAAAATAGTCTTATAGTATATCTTAAAATGTTAAGTATATCTTTATAGTAGATTACCTTTAATAATGTTTTTACTTTTGAATTTTTAGCTACATGTGATATATTCTCTTCCAAATTAATTTATTAATCAATTTGTCTATTTCTGTAAAGCTAAATTGAAATTTGGTTGAAATTGCATCATTTGCAGATTAACTTGTTTGTTTTTTAAATATTAGCATCAACTGGATTATTTCAATTAGGATATTTTATTTCTACTTCCTTTTACTATATAAAATTAAATTATCTTTGTTAATTTGAATTTATCCTGAAATGTGGTAATTTTTCCTACTTCTATTCATTACAGTCTATTATTGCATTTTGTAATTTTCTTTATGCAATGATAACAATTCTAATGATAAGTTAACACAACAATAACATTTACTCTGTTGTTTTTTTTTTCAATTAATTATCATATATTCACTCAATCTATTCAACAGCTCTATGGGATAGTTGTTATTAGTACCCACCTTTTTTTTTTTAAATATAAGGAAATAATGATGAAATTGATAGAGGTACAGGATCACACACCTAGTAGTGATAGAGTCAGGTTTCACATCCAGAAAGCTAGGCTCTAGCATTTTGTTGCCAAGGACTAATCAGATGTTTAAATGACATGTCTTATATTATGAAACTTTTTCTTTTTTTGCAACTGTGACTGCGATCTCTATTCGTATTAAATGTTCTGATTATTGATAGCGTATATAGAAAGTTATTTGCTAAAGTCTGGTACTGTAACTATGAACATAATTTTTAGAGACAGGTTTAAAAATAAAATATAGCATTGTTTTATGTTCAAAGTTAGACAAAGTGTCAATCCATAGATAATTAGTTTTAATTTAAACTTACCAATGGAGTGTCCATGTTACCTAGACATGGGTATCTTTTAGAGCTCATAATAAAGTGAAATCAGAAGTTTATTTTTAATCTGTCTTCTGTAGGATGATGAACTCCTTCACTCATTTATCAAGCATTTATTGAATGCAAATGGAAGCTATTCTGATTGTAACATATGGACAAGATGAATGTTAAATATGATTACAAATTGGTAGTTTGTGACTAATAGGTTTTTTAAAAAGTCAGAATTGAAAATCTTTATGCTATTTACATGAATATTTGTTGATCTTGTATTAAAAAAGGAACACTTTGTTTTTAACATTATTATGAGTAAAGTTAAGTAGTTTGAGATTGTATAATAAAGAGTAAGAAAAGATACATCAATGATTTTTCACCCTTCCTTTAATTTATTTCCTAGTTCTCTTCATGTTTCAAAGTTTCCCTTATGTTCAGAGTACTTTTCTTAGGGAAAACGTCAGGTAAGCAATATGATTTTCAACACAGAAAAATAAGATCGAGAGAGAGAGAGAGAGAGAATATTAGATTACTGGTAGACTAAGAAACCTCAATCCCTCTACCTTACTGTGGAGACATTGAAAAGTCCATGAGTTAATTCCCTTTGTGTGATATCTAGAAACCAGTTGAGTCTGGCACTCAAGGTGAGCATGTAACCAGTTGCACTGAACACCCAAGAAAATTCATGGCATCAACTCATCATTGTTCCTCCCCAAAGTTAAATGGGAGCAACTGAGAGAAAATCCCCAGATCTTCCCTAAGGAGGGGAAGAGAAGACTGAAACATGCATCCAAAGTGCAGAATTTTCTGGGGGCTGCATAAGGAACTAATTTCTGTCTTGCCTGAATGTAAGTAGCAATATAAAAGAGAACCACATTGAAGACCAATGAAAATAAAGGCAAATATTTGGACTATTATACATTTACTCATCATAATTCTTCCCCATGGTTTAGCATGGAAAAGGTATGTGAAAATCCATAATGCCAGCTCTTCCTTTTGAGGGAAAGGAGTTGTAGCATTCATCCAACATCCCAACTTTTCTAGGAGCTGCTTAACAAAATGGAAAATAGTATAGATGCTCCTCAAAAAAAAAAAAAAGAAAGAAAAGAGTTTCCATATGAACAAGCATTTGTATTTCTGATTATTTATTCCAACAGATTAGAATGTAGTTCTATGGGAGATTATTTGTGCCCCATATTTAGTGTAGCTCTATTCACAGTATCTAAAAGCTAAAGCAGCGTAAATGCCCATAAATGGATGGATGGATGAAGAGAATGTAGTTTATACATATAATGTAATTAAACCTGAAAAAGGAAGAAAATTCTGTCACAAGCTACAACATGAATGAAATATAAATATGTTGCATCAAGTGGAATAAGCTAATCATAGAAAGATTAGAAAGTCACAGAAAAACTGCTGAGATACCAATATAGTTCAACTCAGAAGCAGGAAGTAGAATGATGGTTGCTTAACTGAGGAAAGCTGAAGGTAACATGTGGTGACCTGATAGTTTTAATCATGCAAGTAGAAAAAGTTCTAGAGATCTACTGGGGAACAGTGTGCATATAGCTTACAACACTACCTATCATACTAAAATTTTTTCTAGATGTGTACAAATCGTGTTATGTGGTTGTCTTCTTTTACTAGAATAAGAAATGAATGTGTTTGCCAATTTGCTGGTCTGTATTCTCTCTTGTATGATAATAGAGTGATATGAGTCAAAGTTTTCTTAATTACTGATAAGCAAACTACTGCCTGTGGACCAACTCCCACCTAGCATCTATTTTTATAGATTTTTATGGGAACCTAGCCATGGTAATCCTCTTACATGTTTGTCTACAGCACTTTTGTGCTACAACAGCAGATTGCCTAGGTGTGACAGTGACCATATGGCCCAAACTAAGCTACTATCTGGCTTTTTACAGAAAAAGTTTGCTGAACTCTGCTGTAGATGGTAAATTTCTTTAACACATCTTGCTCAGCTTTAGTGCAAGCCAACCACCTGTGTATTACTAAATATTTGAGGACCACAATGATACTTGCTGCTGCTGATTGCTGTTGCTAATAATATTGAAGTGTGACCTATAATTCTATGAACACATAAAAGTAATAGAATTGACATCAGTGTTCAAAAGTGGACTGAAATTTGATCTCATCTAGTCCAATGGACAGGGAAATGAGACTAAGCAAAATAAATTCTTATAGTGAGTGCTATAATATAAACCACTCTAAAATATAGTGGTTTAAAATAGTCACTACTTATTACATCTTATGATTTGACTTAGCAGATCTGCCTTCTGACTGAGCTCTGTGGATATCACCTAGGCTGGTTCTAATTTTTGAAAAGCTAGGGAAGTGACTAGGAGCTAGCTGATTGGACTGGGCTAGCTTCAGCTTCATGATTTCACTCTTTCAAATATCTCTCTGAGAGTACATATTCTCAGGTGGTGGCAAGAGGTAGGGCATTCTGCAGACAGAAATAATTTTTTCATGCCTTCATTTTCATCACTTTTGCTAACATCCACCTAACAAAGTAAAGCATGTGGCCAAGCCTAGAATATGTGTGTGACTATAACAGTGGGTGACACAACTGAATGGAGCAGCTGGGGACTCTCTCTTTGTGATATAGTTGAAAACTGGACTTAGCCATTACTACCCTGTGAGTGAGATCTGAGGAGAAAGACCTTGCAATAAGGAAGGAAAAGTGTGAAAGATAGAGTGACTGCCAGAAACTGAAGTGGTTGGATGCTAGAGAATGGTGGTACAGGGGTGATCAGACACCAGTGAAGGTGGACCCAGTGAGGAGTGGCTGACAGTAGCTAGTGCAGCCAGATGCCCCAGAAAGGTGTGTCATTGGTGGCCTGGAGCCATGGTGTAGCCAGGCATGTAGAAGAAGCCATGGTGTAGCTAGGCTGAAGAAGCCTGGAGGGTCAACTGCCTGGGTGGGTAGCATTGGAGTCAGACATCACGGAACAGAGGGCCTGAAAAGAAAGGTGCAAGGCGCTGGAGGGAGAGGCAGCATGGAAAAGAAGAGGAAAAATAAAAGTTTATTTTGTTTGAAAGTTGAAAAGCCGGTACCTGGAGAAAGTCAGGAATTTGATTAAGCTGATTCTGCATCAGTATTTGCTGGAAAAGTTTGCTGAACCTTAGAGAAACTTAGGAGCTTGGAGAGATAGAGAGGAAAGAAGCAAAGTGTTAGGGGGCACTAACACTTTTAGTCATTGTCTCCCCCCAGGTGTCATTGTCTCCTGTTAAAGAAGGAAGGTATGCTAAAATGTGAGAATGGCCTTAGTTGGAATTTCCCTTCAGGGAGATGCAGGGGGAGGAAGAAGTGAAATTGTTTTTTTTTTCCTTTGTAATGTAATAATTCAGGAGCTGTTCCTGGAAGGTGGGAAAACAGACAGACTATGCAAAGAGGTTTGAAACAAAGGGAAGGGAACAAAAAGAAAAGATGGGAATGGAGACTGAGATTGAGGTTTTTGTTTTGGCTATTTTTTAAGGTGGAGAGGTGAACCATGTGAGCTTGGCCATGTGGCCACCTGGGGCCTGCAGCCCTTGACTGACCCAGACTAGCCTCATGTGTGCTAAAGGCAGTTAAGAAGTTTGCAGATTTGAACTCCATGTTGGAGTTTGTTTTGCTGAGTTTGACTTGTGTCTGGAAGAGGCTGTGCGAAAGTCAGGCCTGAAAAGAAAGTGAACTTTGCTGGGTCCAGTACCATGAAGTTTCTTCTACTACCTGGATGACAAGAAGAGGATGGCATGGAGGAGCTGGAGCACGCCAAAGAAGTGTGTCAAAGGATGTCTTCAAACACGCGGAGATGAACTCTGACTGACATTGGTGAGATGATCAGAACTGAGAGGCTGAGGATTTTTGGGCAATCTGGGAAAGGACTTTGGACAATGTTGAGAAAGGTTTTGGACAATGTTAAAGTAATCGGAGTTTTACTTACATGTTTCTTTTGTAGTAATTAGGAAATCATTCTGTTAGAAATAAATTAGTCTGCACTGATAGTCTTGCTTTGACTTGGTATTTCGGTTGAGAAGGCTGGGAAGAACCCACAAGAGTTTAAAAGAGGGTAAATTGAGACAAACTAGTCTAAAGTGCAAACTGTAGTTTTTAAGTTTTTTTTCTTCTGCAGTTTTGGAACTGGGAGCTGAGAAGCAGCTAGCTGACTTTTGCATATCAATAACTGGTCAGTGAAAATGCTGATGAACAGTTTGTAGTCTGCTTCCTAGGGAGAGAAGCAGGCATAGGTGTATCCAGTTAAAGTTAAAGACAATTGTTAAGGAACGGCTTGCAGCCTGCTTCATAGAGAGAAGCAGGCAGATGTGTGTTTCAAGTTAAAGTCAAAAAGTCTTTTCTTTTGACCTTATTTCAAAAGAAAGACTTGGAGCTTAAATCTTGAAATTTCTGTTTGCTGAAAAACTTGACTTTCTGGGCTGCCTTCCTCAGGTTTGAAGGGATGAAGAGGTGCCATAATGGACATATTTTGGGGGAACTTTTGAACTAAAACAGTGAGCAGGGTAAGATAACTGGATACTTATGGCTTAATGACCTTTGGTTTTCTTTGTTAATAAATTTTGTTGTTTAAATTGCTTTGTGAATCTTGCAACTGGCAAGTGGGTAAGAAGAACCTGGGGGCTAAAGCTGCTTTTAAAAGTGCCACTTATTTTTCCTTTGGCTCTTTGGTTTGAGAGGCTTCTACCCTTTTGCATCCGATTTCAAATGGTCACAAAGATTGTGGATATTGGAGGTTGTAAAAAGGTAGAACCACTAGTACAATCTGTCCTGAGAGGCATTGAATGAATTGTGCAAAATTTTAGACTCCACTAGAAGCTACATCCTTTTCCTATGCTCTTTTTATCAGACCAAATATTATTACTAATGTTCCTTACTAGATAACTTAAATGAGTTATCTTTTATTATATAAAAAATAGTAAACACACTGATAGGGTGTGCCCCCCCCACCATTGTCTCCTGTTTAAGATTGCAGATTTCAAGGACAGGTAATGTTAAAATGGGAGAATGACCTTAGCTGGAATTTCCCTTCAGGGGGATGCAGGGGGAAGAAAGAAGTGTAACAGATTTCCTGGAAGGCGGGAAATCAGGGTATATAAAGGGTGTGCAAACAAAGAGAAGGATTCGATTTAATTCGATTGGGATTCCAATTTGGAGAGGGGATAGAGAGGAGATGGGAATCGGCCATCTTGTAAAGATGTGAGCCATGTGAGCTTGGCCATGTGGCCACCGAGGGTTGCCCTCAGCTGGCCCAGGCTGGC
>PVHY01000219.1:0-11287 GCA_004024945.1 Uropsilus gracilis
CACACAGTTTCCAGACATCACTTCACTGTGACAGAGACAAGTTGGGGCCATCTGACCTCATGCTGCAACCAGGTCACTCTGGACGTGGGACACGGGCTCACAGCACAGCTGAAGCTGAGGACCACCAGCAGCTGGGGCAGCAGGGGCCAAGAGCAGTTATAAGCCACCTCTAAGGGCTGGTAGGGTGGTAACTGCCAGAGCAGAGAGGTGTCACGTCCACCATGCCGGCTCCACTGAGCACTAACTATCGACTTTCTGTTGCTGTTGTGTGATCTGTGACCCCAGATGCAGCGGCTGAAGCACAAAGGTCAGAAAGAGTAAGACAGATACCTTATGATTTTATTCATATGTGGAATATAAGGAACAAAACAAAGGCACAGACACAAACCAAAATAAACCCTTGAAATGGGACTGCTGGATTGAGTGTGACAGAGCAGGGCAGTGGGGAGCAAATGGGGAGTGGGGACCCAAAGGAACTTTGTAGAGGATTATCAATGCTTATGTGGTGGGTGTGAAGAAGGTAAACCTGTGCCCCTAAATCACACACAGTGCTGTTAGTTACTATTAGCTTGATTAAAAAATGGTGTCATTTTAAAAAAGATAAGTCAAAAATAAAACTATTCACAGTGGTCTTAGAAAAAAAAAAAAGCTGCTTAAAGCACATTTACTGCCCTTAAGTTTCCATGGGTCAGAAGTTTGGGTTCTCAACTTCGGGTCTCCCAAAGCTGTCATCAAGGAATCAGTTGAAATGGGAGATCCTGTCAGAAGTTTGAACCAAATGAAACTGCACAAGGGGAGAATGGGGACCAGCTGGAGCAGGTGGGAAGAAGAGGTGGTGGGTGACCCCCAGGGACTGAAATGATGTGAAATATATATAAATAAATAATTAAAAATTAAAAAAAGAAGTTTGGAATCTTCCCTTAAGTTCTGTGACTCATGGGAGAATTTACTTCCTCACAGCTATAGAACCAGCCTTTGAAATGAGCAGGAGAGTCTGAGCTGCTCCCACTCTCTATGGGCAAACCCTCTGCTTACCTGATTTGCCCAGGCCCACCCTCCTAGGACAAGTGCCTTTTTGATGGGCTTAAAGTCACCTGATTTGGGTTTTAATTACAGTTGTTAAAAAAAAAAACAAAAAACCTTTATCTTTGCATATATATTTTTCTAACAGTGAGAGTGACATCCCATCCTATTTGTGGGTGCCACCTACACTCAAGGGGAGGGGACTATTGTTGTGGGAACAAGAGGTGAAACTCTTGGGGTAATCATGTCAGAATTCTGATCCCCCCCCCCTCCATACTAACCAAGTCATCGTCTCTGAACAATCCTATGGGACAGATGCTGTTATTCTCCCCATGTTGCAAGTGAGTAAACTGAGGCACAGAGTGGGCATGTAGTGAGCACAGGGTCCTACTGCCAGGGGAGCCGGCATTCTGGCTGAGCACACCTTGGAGGGGGTTCTGTGTGGCGGTCACGGAAGGAGGAGAGCAGAGTTGCCCACCAAAGTTCACACCGCTGTTTTATAAAGCGT
The DNA here is from genome assembly GCA_004024945.1 of Uropsilus gracilis. NCBI lineage: Eukaryota > Metazoa > Chordata > Mammalia > Eulipotyphla > Talpidae > Uropsilus > Uropsilus gracilis. The sequence goes on from PVHY01000219.1 coordinate 1,532, forward strand.
TGCCTTGGAAACCCTGCATGGAGCCTCACTTAAAGAGCTGTTTGATTATTTTTTTCGGGGTGGCGTCTGCAGGAACAAAGCAGCAGCGCCAACAGGCGCACACACCCTGGTTGGACTCGCAGGTCTAGTGGCAGACTCGGGGCGGGCATGTGGAAGGTCAGCTGGTCTGGGAGTCTGCGCAGACAGTTGCCCATCTGGGCAGTATCCCTGCGGCAGGGCACCCAGACCCACAGTACCGCCTGGGTCCCAGTGGTCGCAGCACGACCTGCTTTCCACTCACTGTGGCTTTGGAGGGGACTTTGCATCTGGGACCCCCATTCTGTGTTCCTTCTAGGTCTATACTCCTGGCCCGTCACTGCCCCGCCCCGCCCCTCCTGAGCCATCTCAGAGCAGCCATCTTGGTGTCTTCCGGTCCTGGGGGAGGTTCAGATGGTGGAGAATTCATGGAAATTAAGCCTGGACCTGGAATTGGGAGGCCCCTCTCTGCACACTCAGCTGCTTTGATAAGTTCCAGCTCCCACCCAGCGCAGTCCTGAGTGGTTCCATCCCAAGTCTGAAAGTCAGAACTGGCCTCACGGATCAACAAGTCAGGAGGTCCAGGGTGTAATTACGATGATTACGGTGATCATCATAACTGCTATTGAGAATGACTTCTTGCCAGATCCCACACAAGGTGCTTCGTGTACACTATGTCTAATTGCTCATTTGTTACATCATTCAACAAATATTTATTGAGTGATGACTGCTCCAGGCTCTGAGTACACACTAGCCAACAGGGTCCCTGTTCATCTGGAGCTTATAGTCTAGTGGAGAGGGAAAGATACTGAACAGAAGAGGAAACTATCCTATTGTCTTACCATGTAAAAAATTAAAACAGAACAGTGCTTCAGAGAAAACCTGGGGAGCTTTTTGATTTTTGTGTTGTCAGGGGAGGCCTCTTTCTGAGGAGGTGACAGTTTATCAGATAGCTAGACAGACAACATCTGGGGGGAAAACAAACAAATGAAATAACCTGTGCCAGAGAGAAGGTGCCACCCATGCAAAGGCCCTGAGGTAGGAAGTGTCTTGGTGAGTTTGAGGAACAGAAGGATCAGTGGGAGCAGAGCCTGGCAAGTAAGGAACAGAGGGAAAAGCAATAGTGAACTGAGTAAACTGTAGGGGTTTTATTTGAAGAGCGGTCAGAAGTCTTTAAAGTGTTTTAAGCAGGAGAGATACAGGCTCTAACTTGTGTTTTAAAAGATTGCTCTGGTTGCTGGGTGACGAGTATGAGGAACAAGATGGAAGCTAAAGTGGGCTTAGACACTGAAGGGACCCACCAGGTGAAGGCTGCTGGTCATAGGGGTCATGACTGGCCCTGGAGCTAGGGTGAAGGTCACGGGTACAGATGTGGTCACCAGAGCTGACCTGATAGGAATATGCGGAGGAGAATTCTGGAATAGCCCAGGGTTTTGATCTGAGCAGGGTCAATTCCATCCTTATGGTGTTTTGTGATCTGCACTTTGTTCAGTTAAAAAGCAGACCCATGACTGTCTGACCTGCTTCCTCATGGACAGACCTTAAGGACATCACCCTGCATGGTGACAGGTAGTCACCAACCTAGAAGCAAAGCAGAAGGACTGTGGCCAGGGCTGGAGGTGAAGAGATGAGGATCTTTAGTTTTGCAGAACGAAAAAAATTCTGCAGATGGATGGTGGTGAGGTTACACTATGAAGGCAGTGACTTACTCCCACTGAAGTGTGCCTTAGAAATGGTTAAAATGGCAATGTTTTAAAAGACTTTCACTTAAGCAATTGTAGTTTATTTCACTGAACAAGGTAAGTATGTTTGTTAAAAACTACTTTGTTCCAAAAGTGGCTTACAAAAATACATAAAACGAAATCACCTTAAAAATAAATTGCTGGCAGCCAAGCAAAAAAGATGGCAAAATGCAACTGAAATTCTCACAACACCTGTGAATCTATGGCTGGGTCACTGGCAGAGATGGTTGTGTCCCCCACCCACCCTGACTTTCAGAAAGTCATGCTGTTCTATGTGGGAGAGGTCAGAGGTCACTAAGCACAGTGGTTATTTTCATGTGATGTGTCTATTTCTACAACCACACAAAAGAAAATCAGGCTTGCAGTCACACAGTTGGGAGTACGTCCAGCTGGGTTTAGAATTGGGCTCCAAGTCTGATGCATTTAATGTTGTGTCACCTGCTCCCAAAGCCCAGGGCCCCAGCCTGCATGTGAGCATGCCCACAGCACCAACACCAAAAGGGGCCAACCCCATCTCTCTATGGCCCCAGAGAACAGCTCATTTGGTGCCTACAAACAGGATGTTTGCGTGGAAAGAGAACAGCAGAAAGCAGGGAGTCCCAGTACTTAGTTTGTCTAGTCCCAGTGTTGGTGTTTGCAAAGCAGCTCTTTTGAATCAATGATGCTAATGACAAAAGAATGAGTTTCTGCACAGATGCACCAGACCCTGGGTGAGTGAGGCTTGAGCTGTCCTCACCGTGACCCAGCATGGCGGCACCATCACTGACCCCATTCTACAGATGAGAAGACTGAGGCTGAACGCCACATGCCAGACTCGCCCAGGCCCATCTACTAGTAAACGGGTGTCAGAACCTGAAACTTGGCCTGTCTGCCAGTGCCTTCTAGTAATAGCCCAGGTTAAATGAGGAGACTAATTAAGAAGGTATAACTGTGCTGCTTCTCAGTGTTCTATTTTTTGGGCCAACTCGAAGGGACATGGAGTAATTATTTCCTGGAATGAGCATCTTCTGCACAGGCCCTGGTACACTCTACACTCAACCTCCTGCGCAGAGACAAGTCACAACAAGGCTCCATGCACGGCCACCCCGCCCTACTCAGGCAGCACCTCACGGGGAGAAAACAAGATAAAACAAAATCAAGCTGAGCTCCTAATTCACATTCCATCTCCGGCAGCTCCTTGATGATAAATAATTCTGGAATTGGAAATGAGGCAGGAGGTGAGCGGGTAGGGACCTGGGCAGGGCCACTCAGGGACTGTTTTGCTCAGGACCCCCCCCTCTTCCTTCTCAGGGCAGCCAGGAGGCAGGACCCACAGTGTGTTTGGGGCAGGGGGCCTCCTTGCCTCCTCCTTTTTTAAGTTTTAATTTTTAACCATGGTGCCACAGACATAAACGGTTTACCATCTTAACAGTTCCTTCAGGGGCAACGTGTCCATCCTCGTGTGGCCGCCACACCTTCCCTCTCCACAGCTGTTCCATCTTCCCAACTGGGGTTCTGTCCCTCTTAGATGCTCACCCTCTCTGGCAACCACCATTTTGTCTGTCTCCCTATGACAACTCTAGGGCCACACACATGGGACCGTGTTGGTCCTGTGTTACTGTCTGGCTTCACTGATCATATTGTCCTCAGGGTTCACTTGCATGGGACAGAGGCCCTGTTCTTTTTAAGCTTGAATAGTGTTCCACTGTATGGCTATGCCGCCATTTTTGTTTCTGCTTTTGTTTTCAGAGGTGAGCTGGGCTCCCCAAGAGCCAGCACCTGTGCTTATTCAAGCCCTCAGGTCCTGCAGGTTTCCTGCTCACACGTCTTGTGGGTACAGACATGGAGGCCAGGGCAGTAGAGGCGTCCAGTGGTGACCCATACACAGTGCCATGGCAGCTGGTGCAGGTTACCATTGTTCTGATGCTCTTGGAAGAATCTACCCTTCGAATATGCAGGAAGGTCGTTGTTACCTGGAAGGGTTTCTGTCTCTCTGCCACTCTGTTCATGTGGTTCCAGGCGGTTGAGCTAAAGGAATGTATCAGTGCCTAGGAGACCCACAGGCCTCATTTGGCCTCCTCCTTTTGGCCTGAAATCAGTGCCCCTGGCCACCATTTGTTCGTCCATCCATCCATCAGCAGAAGCTGGATGGTTATGGACACTTCTGCAACTAATACGCCTCCCGCTTCTCTAACCCGGGCTTGCTCATACCTGTGTGTCATCAGCGTGGCCAGGTTAAGGTAGCGTGCTCTACACAGCACTGCACCCTGCACAGCACCCCAAGACCCCCTCATCTCTCCAGCCTCACCAGTTGTGCCTCCAGGCTCTGCAGGCCTCTATAGCAACCCTGTGTCCATCAGTTGTGAAAGGCAGTCAAAGGTGACAGTTTGAATCTAAGTTGGGGCTTGGGAACCCCCAGCAGGTTTTTTCATGCTCACTGTCCTTAGTTCTTTTGTGTGCAGAGCTGGGCTCCTGTGAGTACTTCGTAGTGAGGAGCAGGGTGGGTGGTTACAGAAGGCGTGCTGGCCAGTGTTCTGTGCCAGGCGTCACACTGCGCACTTGGCAAAGATGATCTGACTTGGTCCTGGGCAGCCCTAGGCTGTGGTTATCCTCTTAGGCAGTTGAAGCTTTGTTTCTCCATAAAATTAGCTGCTTTTTAAAAATTTTTAATTTATTTATATATAAAATTCACAACATTGTCATCCCGGGGGTTTACCCCCCCTTCCCTTAACCCCTCTCCCCCCTTTCCCTCCTGCTCAAAGTTGTGCTCTTCAGTTTGGTGCTTAGCTTGTTTTGACTTTTATGCCCTGAACATCCCAACATCGCCACCTACAGGTGGGGCTTTGAACAAGCCCCTGCCTCCGGGCTGCAGGGGCTTGTTCAAAGCCCCACCTGTAGGTGGCGATGTTGGGATGTTCAGGGCATGAATGCATCTCAGTGTCTCTTCTGCCTCCAGCATGTGGGGGACATCTAGCAGAGCACTGGCTCCACAGGAAGCTCTCAGCAAATGGGTCTGACTTTGCACGTGGCCACAATTCTCTCCTGGGTTGGTAAGATCAGTCCACCTACCCCAGGGAGCAGTCAGCTTTAGTAGGCTGCCCCCTAATCTGATTGGGACATTTCTTTTTTTATTGATTACACATATATATTTTTATTACATCTTTGTATACCCCGAGGTTTTTCCACCATGTCACCCGTGAACCATCATCTTAAATTCTTGTGCTCATCCCTCCCTCGATTGCAGCCTTCCTTCCTCTCCCTTGCTTTATGTTTTAGTCTTGCTGTCAGTTTGTTGGTTTTAACCATTTCCTGTCCTTTTGTTTGTTTTCCTTGCATCTCACTGAGGAACTTTGAACTTGGGGCTGGGCTCACAGGTCTGTCACCTGGGCGAATGCATCAGGAATCCACATCTGACCTTGACAGCTGTGCATCCTGTCTTATATATCCTCCTGTCTCTCAAAAGGCCCCCAAGCCCCAAAACGGTGAAGATTCACTTGGATTCCAAACCCATTAGATCTCAGAAAGAGCCACAGACACCACCAGGCTGTGAGCAGTAGAGATGGGGCTTTGCTGAGAGCTCTAAAGCGCCAGCTCCTGGGTCAGCCAGGCACCCACCCAGGCCCTAGCTACAGGACAGCAGCATTTGGAGGCTCTGTAGAAAGCTGGTCCTGGCTGTCAGGACAATCAGATCAGAGCTCCAAGAACGAGAATAGTAGGTCAGGTGTGGCAATCAAAAGGCACCAACATTTCCAGCCCTCAGCAGATCAAGCTCATGTCCCCTGCATGTGTCAGCTCTGGGCAGACACTCAGCTTGAAGGGGTAGCTCTCTCTACTTGGCAACTCAGGAATGATACCCCCTTCCAGCATTGACCCACTATTGCCTTGTGTCTGGTCAGCTTCCTCCAGCTGGGGTGAAACAAACATGGAGGAGGCTGCAAGGAGGTGGTTAGGGCCAAGCTGGAAGTGGCAGCCATCATCTTGTGGCCCACAGGTCACTGGCGAGAACCCAACTGCAAGAATGCACGGACATGTCATCAAGCTGTGTACCCAAAGAAGGGAAGATGGATTTAGGTGCACAGCTAGCTGATTTTGCCACATGCAGCCATTTGACAAATGTTTCCTGATGCCTACTGACTTAGGAAACATTTAAGGGACAGGTGCCACTGGAGTGAGCTCACTAAAGGGTGTATAGCTGGCAGGCTCGCAGAGAGCACAGTGCACCGAGCTTGCCATCTCTCCACTCTTTCACCCATCACTTGTTTCTCAGTCACTCAGCACACGATGTTTCATGTCTGCTGTGCTGACCTGCCATGTGTGGGGGCACAGGGATGACAGATGTCCAGTGAACCCTGTGTCCTCACAGGGCTCACACTCTGGCACAAGGGAGGGTCAACAGCAACAACAATTCTAAACATGTCAAATGATGACTGCTTGCCACTCATGATCTGACACTGACATAAGGATGGTGAGAGTAAGAGTAACTCAAGGCGGATGAGGTGTTGGGGTGACCTCTCTGAGGAGCTGACCTGTGAGCTATGATCTGATAGCTGAGAATGAATGGGACATGCAAAGAGGTGAGGTCAGAGGACCGCTATGGAAATATTGTGCAAAGGTCCTGGGGAGAACAGAGCTCAATGTACTTAAGGTTTATCTATTCTACAATCATCCTTCTTGAGATCCCTAATGCTCTGCTCTATCACTTCTCCTGTCTAATACCAGTGGGTCCCTGGCTGACACAGCAGATTCAGCCACTGTATTTGTTCCCCTCTGGCCTGGGTTCTCATTGGCATTCGTGTTGCTGGCCACATGGTCATCCTTGAGACCCTCCTTGAGCATTTTGACACACCCATTCCTGCTGTACCGGCCCCTAGGATTCTGCTGCTCCCCTTTCCCATCTGTGGTGGCCTCCCCACCTGTTTCTCAGACTAAGCATCTTCCCGGAGGTGAGTTCAGAGCACCCAGGATCATTTGGCTCCACAGAGGAAAGGGGACGACTTTCTAGAAGGGACATTTGAAACGAGTCTTGAAAAGTTGAGTAGGATATTCTCAGATGAGGAAAGTCAGAAGGCCATTTCAGAGGCAGGGCAGAACTTAAAGATATCTAGGACATGTCGAGAGGGCAGGGAAGGAGTGGTGGCACTCCCAGAGGGGCAGGTGGATGCTGAGGGATGGGGGCAAACCTGGACACATGGCTGCATCTGGTCTGTGAGTGCCTTGAATACAGATTCTTTGCTCTCCAGCAAAGGAGCTCCAAGAAGCTTGAGTGCCTGGATTCGTTCTAAGAATTCTGGCTGTGGCAGGGTGTGGAGCTTGGCAAGGAGGGGAGTGAGGGGCAGAGAACCTGCAGTGGAAGGAAGCTAGGTGGGCAGGCAGCAGAAGGCCTGAGAGGAGAGCCATTTTTCTTGCAATCAGGAAAGTCAAGGGGTCATGCCTAGCACACAGTAGGCCCTCACCTACTGTGGATGCTACAGCCTGGAGTGGGCACCATGGTTTCCTATATAAAGGCAATATCTCCATAGTTTTCAAAGGTCATGTGGCAGGGTGGGGTGCTTACTGCGGTCCCCTGCACCCTGCCAGCATGTGAGGGCTTTGGTTAAATGAGTGTTGAGCAGCTCCCGTGGGCCAGTGCACCTTCTGAGCAGGCAAGCGTGTGCAGGGACACCTACCCCAGTATCTAGACAGATTCTAGCCACCTCGCTGGAGGAAGGGCAGAGAGAACTAGGCCTGCTCCAGAGCCCTCCTCCAGCCCGTGCATGGTACAAACTGACCCACCTAAGGAAATGGTGGGGTGCAGAGAGGGGACTGAATCAAGGTCAGAGGCAGGGCAAAAGGAAGAGGGGTCCTCAGGCAACTAGGAGAATAACCCAGGTTCTGTGGAGCCGAGACTCCAGGCTGTGGATCTTCAGAAGCCAGAATTAAGCGTCGATCTCTTTGGGAACAATCAGCGACAGAGTGATGGAGTCCGCAGCCACACTTTGGACACGAAAGTGGGGATACAGGCTCTCTGGGGCCTCCTGCTCCAAGTCCTTTCTGGATTGAGAGGGAGAGAATGTGCCCAGGGTCATGGGCTAAGGCTCCAGCTCCACCTACACACCCTGGATGGTGGCAGGCAGGCCTTGGGGGTGAGGGTCCAGCTCCTTTGACCTCACTGGGGAGAAATGGTGGCTGATAATCCATGACTCCCAGACTCCCTGGGGCCATCAGCAGCCCACCTTTGTTTTAAGTCCTGAGTCTTCCCCAGTCGTGCCAACCCCTGCTACCCAACTCTATCTGCCTGGTCTCCCTCAGTAGGCTGTCCCACCTAGTTACTCATGACACACCTATGATAGTGCATGGACACGCACTGTGCTGGGGGTGACAGACGGGTTTGGGGGTGCTGAATGTTGGGCGTGAGGGGGGACATGAGGGCCAGCCCTCTGAAGACTGTGGATGGCATTGCAGGGAGTGTGGGGGTCACCTGTGGGTGTGTCACCATGAGATTGCAGAGGAAGCAGCGTGTCCAACTAGCTGTCTTGAGAATGAATTGGATTGGGACAAGTTTCAGAGGGAAACCAGGAGAAGTCTGTCTCTGAGTTCCTGGAGAGAGTGGTATGGGGCATGAGCAGTGGGGCTGAGGATGAGGGACTCTGGGGCATTGGCAGTGGGACTAGGGAGGAGAGACAGGTGGGCAAGACGAAACCTGACTCAAGAGACTGATAGTGGAAGGATAGGGCTTCAGCTTGGATGACTGGCAGGGCCAGAGGGAGAGTTCCAGGCTTAGAGAGCCCAGGAGACAGGCAGATTCAGGGTGAAGGTGGACTTGGAGCACTGGGCATCAGCCACTAGAGGCATCTGTAAAACTGGCATGTGGAGAAGCTTGAAGGTAGTGAGATGTGGGGGTCTGCAGAAAGGCTTGGGCTGGGGCTCCGCCTGCAGATGAGTTTAGTAATTGGTTACATGGAGCCAACAGCCTGGAAAAGAGGAACAGGAAAACCCAGCTGGGGTTGTGTGTTCCCGGGCACACGCCAGCTCCTCTACCTGGAATGTTCTCCCATCCGTGCCAATACCATACGGAATATCTCTTCCAGGAAACTTCTCGGAATCGTTCCTCCCTGCTGTCCCTAAGGCTCTGTGCCGCTGGCTGGCGGACCAGGACAGCTGTGGGCAGGGGCAGAGAGGACCAGGTCCCAGCCAGTGCGGGCAGCCAACTGGGCCTGGAGCTGGTGGAATCATGCACAGGCGGCTCCTACCAGCTCAAAGGAGTGTCTTCTGGATGGCAGCAGCAGTGCCTGCCTGGCTGGGTGAGATGGTGTGGCTCTGAGGGATGCCACCTGCCTGGCAGAACCAGCACCGCTTCCTACATCCCAGCACCAGGCCCCATCTGCTCTCTCCAGCTCTGATCCCCAGCTTCTCATTTCAGCTCTGGCCTCTCCCTCAGCCCTGGCATCTTCTCCCAGGGACTTGAATTGAGTATTTGCTGTGTGTGGGTTTAGCTTACTCCTTCCTCTCAGTAGCACTATGAAACAGGTACAATTACTCTCCCTTCTTTTTTTTTCTTTTTTTTTTTTTGTAAGAAAACTGGGATACAGGGAGGTGAAGGTATTTGCTCATTTAGTAATAGAGTCAGGACTTGAACCCAGCCATCCATCTCCTGGGACCACCCTCCTAACCAGCATGCAAGGCTGCCTCCTGTGTAGTAACTGCTAACCCACAGCAAGCAGGTTGCAACCACACACAGGCCTGTGAGAGGCCACAGCCACTCTCCAAGCCTCTGTACCCCTTCTACCCCCACCTCCCCACACCTACCCCCCCCCATCCCCGCTGCCTGCAGACCACAAGCTGAGCCAGCAGCTGCTCGAAGCCTCTTCAGGGTCAGATCTGAATCCCCCACCCCCACCTCCCGTGCTGTGCCTGGGAAGACAAGACCCAGGCCCATCGGTGTGGTAAACAGGGACTGGCATCCGAGGGCCGCTCAGGCTGTGGAAGGAGATGTCTGTGAGAGAGTCTGCCTGTGAGAAATGAGAGATGTCTGTGAGAAAGA
>PVHY01000219.1:11387-83833 GCA_004024945.1 Uropsilus gracilis
GAGCATGTGTGTGTGTGTGTGTGTGTGTGTGAGAGAGAGAGAGAGAGAGAGAGAGAAGGTCTGAGTGGATGGATCTGTGTATATTAATGTGAGAGATTGCAGGATCACCCCCAGTGAGGTGCTTCCTGCATCTACAACCCCTGGAGGGCCTGGATGAATGGTACCCCCCTGCCCAGGGGCCCCTGCAAAGGCTTTGGAGAAGCAGTTGGGCTCTGAGCTGAGGAAAAATGAATGGACAGGCAAGAAACAGGGCCTTTCCTTCCCTGCTGCTCCTGATTCTCACATAAATGAGAATGTAGAGTGTGTACCACCTTTGGCCCAGTTGGGGGGACCTGTGGGAGATGGGGTTTCCAAGAGACTTCAAAGCCACCGAGACAGCCAGTGCCCTGCCCACCCTCTCCCAGCCTCTATGCTGTAGTGCAGCAGCTAAGATGCCACGGAAGTCGGGCTGGCAGGGTGTGGGGCCCTCCCTGCTCTCCACTTCCCTGTCATGAAATATAAGCAAATTCCTCACCCTTCTGAACCTCAGTTTCCTGATGCATCAAATGCAACAGCACCCACCTCCCAATGCTGTAACTAGTGAGCGCTGTGAGGACTAAATCAATAGGCCTTAATACAAGGTTAGTCTGCAGAGGTGGTGAGTAAGCGGTGATGCTGGTGATGAAGAAGGCAAGGATTCTGGGCCCAAGGATTCTTCATCAAACCTGTCGTGGTCCATGTATCCACCATCCTTTGAAGAAGATGTGAGAGGGAAGTGGCTGAGGATGACTAGACTACTCAGCCCTCTTCTCTCAGCTCCTCTGTCTAAATCTTAATGAGACAGAAGCCAGTGGGTCCAGAGTCTTGGAACAATGAGCTTCTCAGCAGGATATAGATTAAGCTGTCTCTTGCCTTAAGGAGAGATGAGGTCTGCCGGGACTCCTGGTCCTGGACAGGAAACTAAGCAGAGGAAATAGGTGCTCTGGGTCTGGGAGTCCATGGGACTAGTGCTGGCAAGAGACTTCAAAGCCACCGAGACAGCCAGTGCCCTGCCCACCCTCTCCCAGCCTCTACGCTGTAGTGCAGCAGCTAAGATGCCACGAAAGTCGGGCCGGCAGGGTGTGGGGCCCTCCCTGCTCTCCAGATCCCTGTCATGAAATATAAGCAAATTCCTCATCCTTCTGAACCTCAGTATCACCCAGGGCACCGCTTCCCTGCTAGCCTAAAGGAGATGAAACTGAGACCCAGACTTGGGAGGACTGCAAGACCTGTTGGGCAGATGGAGGTGGCACAGTCAGCAACGGACAGCATGACCTCTATTGAACAGCCTTGCCCACAGTTGGGAGCCCCAACACCAGACCCCCTGCCCTGCCAGGTCAGAACCTCCTCCTCTGCCAGGTCCTATGCCACGACTGGTTCAGAATTCTTGCCTTTCTGCCTATAGTTGGGCAGGGCTGAGGGCCAAACATGGCTGGTGCTGGTCACAAACCCTGCAGAGCCCAGCCTACCAGGCCTCCAGGTCTTTGTTCTCCCACCACATGGAAAGTGTGCCCTGCTAGGAAAGTTACCAGACGAAAAGAGAGAGCCTTGCCTTTGACCTTCTGACAGCCTTCTTACAAATGGAAGTAGTAAGTTTACCTGCTTGTAGAAAATCGATGCCACTCCCCAAATCCACTCACCAGTGGGCCACAGGCCCTCCTTGCCCAGAAAAACAGTCTGGATGTGCCAAAGGGGGACCTTGTTGACAGGCAATAAAATATATGTTAGCCTAGAATTTTCTGTGTAAATGCCAAGCATCATTGCTCCTATTATTTCAGGATGGTACTCATTCACAAGGCGAAAGAGCAACCTGGGTTGAGCCTCCCTACAATCCTGCAGTTCCCAAAGTGTTTCCTACAGAATAATTCAGAAGTGAATAGGTGTTACAAAGGAAGAAGGAAGGAAGGAAGGAAGGAAGGAAGGAAGGAAGGAAGGAAGGAAGGAAGGAAGGAAGGAAGGAAGGAAGGAAGGAAGGAGAGCGATTCTATGCTCACATTTTGTGGGGTTTCTGCATTAAGCAAGGCTAAAGCAGTTTTCCTCCTACCAAACCACTTGTGAGCACTGGCTTCTTCAAGAGGAGGGAATTTCTACAGAATTGTCAGAATTACTTGACCCATTGAATATTTGTCTTCTGGAGTTTAGATTTCTCAGCCAGCATTGTAGGAAACATTCTTTAGAAAATATTGCTAGACCCCATTCTGTAATTAATCAAATTAAGCCCAGAATTGCATATTTAGCTATTCTAAGCATAACAGAGATCTGCGGTGTTTCCCCATCAGCTATCATAGATTCCTATGCATCGCTCAGTTGTGACAAGTTGGAGAATCTGCTGTGTCTGGGGGTGGGAGTGGCAGGGAGAGCTCAGTGTGGAGCAGGGAGGCTCAGGGGATGCATAAGTCACAGAGACTGTGTCCCAGAGGCATGTACCGGTCAAAAGCCCTCATCAGATTGGGGAGATCCCTCATCAAATTGGGGAAAGTCTCCTGAATCGGTGTGTATGGGGGGGGGTGCATGAAAAGTGGTGGCAGCATAGACCTCTGTACTGCCCAGAGGCCTGCTGCACCCCATACCTTGCTCTGGACTTCACCCTCTGCCATCTGTACCCCATACCTGCCCTCTGCACCCCATAACTTGCTCTGGGCTTCACTCTCTGCCATCTCTCTCCTAGTCTAACATCGCTTCCTTAAAAGTAAAAATTAGCTCTGTCCTTTTCTTCTCCTCCTTTCCCCCAGAGAAATCCCCTCCCTGTTCTTTAAAGCCAAGACTTCCCTCTGAGGTCAGGTTGCCAAAGCTGCAAGTTAACTCACGAGATGCCCAGTTACATTTGAATGATAAACTGTTTGTCATCTAATAGATCCCCATCATGGCACAGGATGTGCTTCTACTAAAACCATATTTGCATTTCCCTGAAATTCAGATTTACTGAGTCTTCTGTATTTTAATTGGCAGCTCTCCTCTGGGGCCTCAGATGCTACCTTTTTAGTTCTGCCTCTAAAGAATGGCAGGTAAAAGAGTGGCAAGCTTGGACCCTGAGGAGGCTTCGAGGAGGAACCCGTACCCACAGCTAGTTGGGGTAGGGCGGACAGGGGCCCAGGAGGGATCTGCTTGGTGTGAGTGGGACAGTTTCCAAGCCTGACAAGGCAAGACCCTATGCAGAACACAGTCTCCCTGCTGGCAAAGCAGCAAAACCAACAAGGTCTTGGAGCCTAGGAGTCAAGGTTACAGCCCCATAGGCCCCATAGGACATAGGCTCGGAGATCTGGTAGCTAAGGTGTCAACCCCTGACCCTACCTCCCTTCCCCCCATGTGACCCTGGTTCAGAGCTGGCTCTGCTGATCCTCATGCCTCTCATCCAAAGAGGATAGTCTCAGGTCTTTCTCAGTGCAGGGTGAGACAGAGAGTTCAGTAATGTGCTGGACAGGCCGGCGGCTCATCACAAGCATCCAGAGAGTGACTCTTAACTGTGATCACGACCAGCTCTGTGACCCTGCAGCTCACAAAATTCACCTCATTTGGTAAAATGGGCATCATAAATAAAGAGTAACTATGAGAACTAAAATAAATCCTATTTTAATGGGAAAAAGCCGAAACTAAATAATGCACACCCTTGCCTGCACCCAGCACAATGCTACGTCTTCCCAGGGCCAAATTGCAGGGGAAAGAACATTTAATTTTGCTCTCTGTCCTTGAGTAACACTAGCCTGTCCTCTTGTTCCCCTTCCTGCAAATCGCCTTCCACCCAATACCTTCCCCTGGGCAGTCCGCTTGCCTGCCAGTTCCTTTCCACCCTTGACTCCCAGTCAAAGGGGTCTTTTCTTGGGTCCCTTTCTCTATTATGGGAAACAGGGAGGTTCCTGTGATCTAAAATGTATACCTGAGATAAGTTCAGAGCTGAGCTTGCACTAGTTTAACGTTGTCAAAATGGCCCCTAGGCCAGCTGCCTGTTCCATAAGTAAAGTATTGAAAAATACATTGTCTACAGCTGCTTTTGTATAATAGTAGAAAAGTTGAGTCAGGAAACAGAGACCATATGGCCTGGCCCAAAAAATGTCCTATCTGGAGGAGGAAGAGAGTAAAAATGGGGCGGGGGGGCAGGGGAGAACGGCACTAGAGAGTAAGATGTTTCATGGGTGATAAGGTGATGGGAGAACCCTGGGGTAGACAATGATGTGGAAAATGTCTGCTTGTCTACACACACACACACACACACACACACACACAATCAAATTTTAAAAAGTTTTTTAAATGTGCTATCTGGGCTTTAACAGAGAAAGTTTGCCAAACCATGTACTAGTTTGTTGATTAATATTACATATGCATATTTTCATTTTATTCATCCCAAACATTCCAACAGGGCTCTCTCCTAGCTAGGAGTTGAGTCAGCATTGGATTAGATAAAGAATACAGCATCATCCCTACCCCTTGGAGGAGTCCAGAGATGAAATGGACACCTAAACAAACAAGTACAGCAGGTTCAGCATGCGTTTGGAAACCAAAGTGTTGTAAATGAATGGATGAATGAGTTTCCATGTTGTATGACAAGCGCAGGAACAGAAGAGCTATTTTTTTTCCCAGTGTAACTCCGTAAGTGGGTCCAAAGAATGCAATAACGTAAAACACAGGATGGTGAGATTGTTCAGTAATCAAAATGACCTGAGCCAGCCTGGTGAATGAGTCAGGAGTTCCCAGACTCCGGGAACCAGTTGCCAATGACATTATATTCAAATTTATCTTCTATCAGTATGTGTTCTTCAGGGACTTGGCAGCATGCATCAAAGATATCAGAAGGAAGTGATGCTTAATTGTGGCTTCGAAGGATGAGTAGGAATTTGCCAGATGGAGAGTGGAGAGAAAAACAAGGCAAGCCTGGGGAACCTGTGGTTTAGAGGTATAGTGGTGGAGAGGACAAGATTGGGGAGCAGGAGACAAGGCAGGAAATGACAATAGGGATCAGATCACAGAACAGGACTGTGTGAGCCTAATATTTGATTTATTCTGACAGCCAATGGGAAGGTTGTCAAGGTTTTCATTTTCTTTCCTCTTTTTTTAAACCTTTCAAATCATTATTTATTCTTGCATGAATTACATAAAAGGCCAGAGTCCCTGCATTTGCCAGTGCCGCTTGGTGCTCACTGGAAATTCACTTTTGGCATGTGTGTGCCCTGTGGGGTGAATAGGTCAGACTCATGGGAATTTGCCATTTGAGAATGTTTAGTTTGGCCTCTGTGGGGCAATGCACTGTAGGGGGAAGGCCAAGGGTAGGAAGATCAGAATTGGATGCAGAAGTATGGGGGACAGATGATGTGTCTTCAAATAAGCAAAAGGTTACGGTGAGTGTGATTTAAGAAGGATAGGGAAGACATTGATGGAGACGTGGGAGAGGCCAGAAGTCAAAGCCCAGCAACAAGGATGACCCTGGAGATTGAACAGTTCACAGCTCAGAGATACAGCTCAGCAGAGCTAATGGAATCACTTATGTGAATAGGTGACTGAGTTGTTCTCCATCTCAGCTCTGCTTTGCAGTCATCTAAAGGCTCTAACTCTGAAATTCTGTTTCAGTCGGTTTGAGGACAGGATCTAGACTTCAGCATCTTTATAAAACTCCATGTGACACCCATGTGGGAGGCCGCAAAATCACAAATATGAGCTGAGGGTACAGGTGTTGGTGGAGAGGATATTCCCAGCTCTGGTCAGGAAGAGCCCTGCTGGACAGAGTCCAGTGCTCTTGTGGGTAGCACTGCCTGCCATGGCTTGACAGATAGTAGGAAATATATAGGTTCAAGTTAGGGGATGATTTGCCTGGTTGTCACCTCAAGTCATCCAAGGAAAATGAGTGTGAGTGTTACTTTAAATGGGGGCTTTTCAAGGTTCACCAGTGACCATGGACTGTATATGGGATGGTCAGTGTGAGCACAGCCGAGTGCAGGTAGAGAATACAGAGACTCAGCAGCCAGGCCCTGCTGTGGAAACCGAGCTCTAACACTCCTGGGCTGTGTGGTTTTGATACATGCCCCAGTCTCTCTGACAATCAAGCACCTTTCAATGGGTGATGCTAACACTGGCTCTTTTAATAGATTGTTGGGAGGATTAAGATCATTAAATAATTCAATAAACCTTTATGGAGGTATTTAATATATATTAGGCACCATTCTAGGAATTGGGATATCAAAGTGAACAAAATAGACCAAAAAATGTCTGTGTTCATGGTGCTTACATTGTTTCAGGGTGAGATAAACAAGAAACAAATGGATCTGTCAAATATAGAATATGTCAGATGGTAGGAAAGGAAATAGAGAAGACAAGTGCATTCAGCTCTTTGGGGATGAAAATATATACAAAGCACTTGACACCGAGCATGGCAAATGTTATACAATAAATTATGTTTACAAGGCCAGACAACTAGTGTAAAGGGTTTATCAAGATTAGCTAAGATAGTGTGATGCAGGAAGAGCTACCCAGAGTCAATAGGAAAATGATAGTGATTTTTATTCCTTCCTTCCCTCAATGATACACATGCAAACACATGCACGCTTGCAGAACCATCTCCCCTTTCCATATGGAGGGTTGTGGGAAACAAAATCCTTCTCCTTGAGTCCTTTAACCCAGCCAACCTGCCACCTTGCATCAACTCTAAGGACATGGAGATGAAACAGGTTACTTGACAGAAAATAAGAAATCAAGACACATGGAGGTGCTTGTCCAGAGAGCATCAGTGACTATTATAATATGGGAACTAAAGTCTCAAATTAAAAATAAGGCATGATGTAGCTCTTGCTGCACTCCAACCACAGAGGATATTCATTGTCATACAATCACCAAGAATATTATGTTGATTGGCAAGAACCAGGCTTTGTAGAAGCGACAAAATTCCCTACAGCTAATCTACAATGGAATTGTTCAATGTCAGGCACAGCTTTAATAATATTGTTCTGGGCTGCGTTGGATGTAAATACTCCACTTTTCATTTTGTAAGCAATCAAAGGGACGTTTTATAGACAGGAGAGCATAAAGGGTTATAATATCTATGCCAAAAAACACACGGTAAAATAAAAAAAAGTCAAAGACTACTGTGCCTTCGGAAGGCTTCGCTTTGTGACTTATCTCCCATCTCCTGTGTCTGTCCAGCGAGTCGAGCTTCAGACACATTACAAAAGACTGTGCTTTAAATGTTGCCCTTGACATTATTAAAAAGTACAGATTGGCAAACAGACAGAAAAAATAAACCAGGCTATTAAAATTGGACAATCAGGTAATCAGCCTTCATCTGCTGAAGTGCCTACAATGATGAAAGGAAGAGGGGAACGAATTGTTGCTTTTTGAGCACCCACTGTGTACATGGACTGGGGGCTCTGTCTCTGCCAAAAAGTCCTATCAATTGCAAGCCTCCTTGAAACGCCTAAGCATGGGAGCCAGAAAGACCTAGATTCACAGCCTAGTGTTGCCATTTTCTAGCTGTGTGACCTTGGGCAAGTCACTTAAGTTCTCTGTACCTCCATTTTCCATCTGTTAAACAAGAAGAATAGGCTTGAGGATTAAATAGAATAAATAAATGGCCATTATAATAGTAATTTTATTCGGTCTGAACAACAGCCATTGAATTGAAGTGTGTCTCTAAAAAGATACATTGAAATCTCAATGCTCAGTACCCGTGAACTGCACTTTATTTGGAATGAGGGTCTTTGAACATGATCATATTCAGATGATACTTTAAGGGTGTGTCCTAGTTTAGTATGTCTAATGTCCTTTATAAAATGGTGAACTTTGGACACAGACACATAGAGAGCATGCACCATGTAAAGATGAAGAATGGGAGGAGTGCGGCTACACCCTAAGGAATGCCAGAGTTTGCTAGAAACCTCTAGAAGTGAGGAAGAGACAAGGAAAGGTGCCCTCAAGGTTCAGAGGATCCTGGCCCTCCTGACAGTTTGAACTTATGGTCTCCAGAACTATGCAATAATTAGTATCTGTTGTTTTAAGCTACTCAGCTTGTGGTACTTTGTTACAGCAGCCAAAGCAAACATATACCACCCCCCCCATCCTGCACCCTGAGGGAAAAAGGATCCTCAATTTCAGATGAAGAATTGAAGTCTAGAGGGTTCAAGTTTATGACTTAAGATCACTCAGCAAGAGGCGGATGAGCTGAGATTTGAATTTACGTCAATCTGAGCCCAACATCTATCCTCTCACCATTCACTCTGTGGTCTCTCAGGAGCAGAGCTCAAGATGAAAAAGGAGGTGGGGTTGGATATGAACCCCTATTTATCACACCCAAATCCCAGTGGAGGTGCCAGGTCAGAGTGGTCTGATTATGAACAGCTCATTAAGTAAAGAGCAGTGAGCATTTGAGAGTGACTTTTTAAAAGAATCGACTTTTATTTATAGTGACGTTCCAGTCATTAATTTTGAAGGAAAAAAGCCCAAAGCAGAAGCAAGTTCATTAAAAATTTGACATTAGTAATTTAATTAAATTGGGTCTTCACATCTCGTTGCAGAAAAGGGAATGTTAGTTTACACCAGTTCTCAGCCCACTTCCCCGTTTGGGTCCCTCCCCTTACCTTAGCTTGCTTTCTCCTTCAAATGTTTACCTGACCCGCCCCTGCCACCCCCAAACACAAGCACACACATCACTGTCACTGCCTCTGTGGGAAGTCAGCCGTGCAAGATCATGGGAAACACCCAGAAAACCAGCAGCATGGGACCATGGGGCATACCATGGAAGTCAGTATCAAGGGATCAGGAAAAGACCTAGGAAGCTAGCAGTTCGGCATCAGAGGAAAACCTAGAAAACCAGAAGCATAGGATCATGGGAAAAATCCAGGAATCCAGTAGCATGGGATCATGGGAAACACCCAGGAAACCAGTGGCATAGAATCATGGGAAATACCCAGGAAGCCAGAGCATGGGATCATGGGAAACAGACAGAACATCAGCAGCATGGTTTCATGGAAATGACAAAAAAACAGTAGCAAGATCATGGGAAATGCTAACCTGGACTAATGGACAGGGTGATGATAGTAAGTCCTTTCATCTCAGGGTCATCTCATTTATCAGGGGTAGAGAATGAAGGTAGAGAGTTCTGCTGTCCTGAAACTAGCTCTCACAAATCACAAGTCTCTTGAGGGCAGAGACCTACTTCAAGAAGTATCCCGCTATATTCCCAGCACGGTCAACCCACAATACATTTCTTTTGCATGACAAAATTAATCCATGAATAACTCCCCCATTACAACTACTTCGTGAGCACACAAATATGCCCCTATAAGTTCCAGGCACTGGATTAAGCTCCAAGGATACCAGGCCTCCATCTTTATAGTCCTAGGGCCTAGTGGAATGATAGCATCTGCTATTTTTTGAACACCTACTGTATCAAGATGTGTCCTTTCTTGTGGATAACCCCTTGACCACTAGGCATTGTCCTTCTAGATTAAGGAGCTAAGGCTTAGGAAGGTCACATGACTCTAGCCCTATGTAACATAATGACAGCAACTGGTTTCAGACTCACATCAAGTTGGTTCCAAAATTTGCCATTTCCCTCCACACTGAGTTCTTTCCTGGGAAAGGCAGAGAAGCGGGAAGGCAAAAGCCTGCTTTCCAAGGGTTCTGAGAGGATCAGTGTTGATAGAGAGGGTCTTAGAAGACAGTAATGTGGACATGAAGAGAGTACTGCAAAGGCCTAGGAAGCTCTGTAGCATCCAAGACAGCCATTTCTAGTTACTCATCATTTTTCCTTATCATTGCCATTCCCACCTTTTTCATCCTCTCTCTCTAGGCTCCTTGAGTTCCTCGGTAACCTCTGGTCTCAGGGCCTTTGCACATGGTATTTACTCTTCCTGGTCAATTTTTTGGCCTAGCTGATTCTTACTTGTCCCTCAGGGCTCAGCATTGATGTCACCTCTTCCAGGAAGTCATCTCTGACTGCCACCAATTCAGTTTGCATGGTCTCTATCTGACCAAGACATTTAGCATATCTCTAATCATGCACATTTCTCACTGGAAGATTTGCTATATTGTACTTACTATGTGTCAGGCTCTGTCCTAAGTCCTTTAGATGCTCATTTAACTCTCACAATACCACCATGTGAGAGGAAGCTATTGCTGTAATCCTCATCTTACAGATAAGGAAACTGAGGCATAGAGAGAGAGACCTGCTCCAGGTCCCCCAGACAGTAAGCCATCGGGTTGGGATGCACGCCAAAGCACTGCCACTCCAACATTCAGCTCTGTAGCCCCTCAGGGATGTCTAAATCATTGCTGATGAGTTAATGAAGACATACCTGGGTGGCCATCTGCATATGGCTGCAGCCCCTCATTGTCACCTCATGAGGACATCCTAAAATGGCAGGAGGTGTGCTCTTTCTAGGCACAGGCTGTTCCAATGTTGGGGACAAAAGCAGAAGGTAGGGAGCAGAGTCAGGTCAAATAAATAACTTGGGAACAGAGGTGCCTTGCCCTCCTTCCTTCCTGTCAGGTCATGATGCTCTCCTGTCCTTAACAGGACCATTGCCTCTGGATAATGAGGGGACACTCAGCTGGCTTGCTTGGCTTTAGTTACATGCTGAGCATCGAGTCCTCCCATTTTCCCTTGGAAACGTGTATCTCTGATCAGAATTGATGTTCCCTCACTGCCTATTTAGCACTAATGACCCCTTTCAATTCCCCAGACCTGCTGGGCCAAAGTCCTCCTCTGTCCACTGGGGCAGGTACACATGAAAGACAGGAGATCAGGTTTAATGAGCACCTACTCTGTGCCACATGCATGGAGTCCTTTCTGTGGTGTTTGGTGAGGAGTGTGGCATCTGAAATCAGGGCAACTGGACCCAAGAGATTAAAGTGACTCCCCTGGGGTGTCTTTAGTGATGAATGGACATAACTCACATCCTGGGCCTGAGGAAAGGCGAAACCTGGGTGTCCAGTACTAAGTCACTTGTGTGGGTCCCACTTAACACAGGCCTCTGTGAGGACTCAGGAACCAGGCAGCCCTGAGAGACCTGGTCCCTCAGGAGTGAGGGGGTGGGGGGACGCTGGCCTCAGGAGGGGCTGCTCAGAAGGTTCAGGCCTGGAAGTATCTGACGGGTGTGTGTGTCTCCCTCTCTTTGCAGTTCTCCCCAGTCACACGTGTGGGAACCCGGGGCAGCTGCCCAACGGCATCCAGCAGGGCTCAACCTTCAACCTTGGCGACAAGGTCCGCTATACCTGCAACCCTGGCTTCTTCCTGGAGGGCCACGCCGTGCTCACCTGCCATGCTGGCTCTGAGAGCAGTGCCACGTGGGACTTCCCCCTGCCCTCCTGCAGAGGTAGGTGGCTGGGTGGACGGTGACTGAGAGGAGATGGGGAGCTACCAGAGGAACCCTGTTTCTCGTGGGAAACTTCAGCTGGGTGGGAGGCACCCACTGTGGGGAACCTGTGTCTGGGTGCTGAGGGTCCTGAGGGTCTTCAAGTATTCTAGGGGCTTCTTGGCCTCACCTGACCTAGCCGCCAGGTGTGCTCACCCTCAGTCTCTCCTGCAGCAACAAACTTATTTTTAGCCAGTCTGCCCTCACCTCCTGCCCTCCTGTCTGGGAAGAAGCATTGTTTCTCTTCCCATTAAAGACCTTCTTTTCTCTTGTGCACGGATCTCTCTCCCAGCTGCTTTCCGACCGACCTCACCCTGGCAATTATTCTTTTATCTTTCTATAAATTTCACTTTTCTCCCTATTTAATGGTTTCCTCCTCTCATCCTCCAAAGATGCTCAAAGCCTCTTTCTTTACCTCAACAGTGCCCTCCGTCACAAGTGCTTCCTCCCTCCACAAATCCATCACCCTCAGCCTCCCAGGCAGGGTGACCCCTGGTTCTGGCCTTCCCAGGACTTTCTCATTCTGAACCCCGAAAATCCCCCACACTGGGACTTCCCTCAGCCTCAGGCAGTCCCCGCTGTTTGTCACTCTCGTCTCAGCCTATTTCTCATTGTTCCCCACCCCCCAATAATCAAGCTTATTTCTAAAATATCTCCCCGTATCACTTATCTGATGAGAAAATACGACACAATAACTTTAAAGTGATCTTAGAAAATACAGAAAAGAACAAAAAACAGTATTTATTCATTTTAAACAGAATTTCCACGTATTTCCTTCTCATCATCTTCCAATACATATATACATGTGCAGGTATAATGAGTATGTACATAGTTCAGGTTATAATGCACGGAGATATTTTAAACTGCCTTTCAAATACTGGGCACTACATGGTAGGGTTTCCCCACACCTCCAGCAGGGCCCCTGTGTCTTGAGAGCCCCATCCCATTCAGTCCTCTGCTGCTTGGCTCCCCGCCCCCCATATTCTGCATTAGGTTGCCCAGGCGAATGGGAATTGTTTTCGCCTTTATGTTCTTTGACCTCTCAACAGCCTTTGGCACTATTGACCACTGCTTTCTTCTTAAAACTCTCATGGGTTCCATGAAATCTATAGATCTGGGCAGATCATTTCAAGGACTTGAAAAATGATTGGCATAAGAACTCTTCTTGGGTTCAAGTTTTACTTTTCCTCTTAGAGGAAGCTTTTTTTGTACTTAGTATCAAAAGGCTACCTTGGGGAGAAGCAACCCCCTTCTCCCACCATGTCCACACACTCTCGTTCTTGTCTCCGCCAGAAATGGGGAAGACGACGTACGTCTTATCTCATTCCCATGACAGACATAATTAATTGATCATAGCACCCTTTCTGCTTGAGCCCTGGTTCCTGAGGGAACAGAGAGGTGGTTTTGCTCAAAGATCAGGAGAGAACAAAAGGGAAGCCCAGGGCCTCCCCCCGCACCCCCGACTCCAGATCCATTTCTTTATTCTAATTTACCACAAGCTACAAGGTGAACCTGAGAAGCATCTTCAATAATGTCAGTGATCTGAAAGTGGTTTTGCAAACTGCCCTCCAATAGAAAGCCAAACCAGACAGGAGGGGAAGCCACACCTCTCGCCCCATGCCTGCCAGGAGCTGCAGTCATGCCAGAGTTAACCGGTTCATACTCGAGGATTACAGCCTCCTGGCCTCGCTTGCTCTCGTGTAGAACTCTCAACGACTGGCATCGCAAGTGCATAAACCTCCTCCACTGGGCAGTGGTCTGTAAATACTTGCTGACTGAATGGATGGCTGGATGGGTCTAATTCTCCCTCAGGATTGTGTAGGCACCACCCTGGAAAGGAAATGCCTGGCCTGGGTTAGCCCACCTGCATGGCAGCTCCGAGTGACAGGAGCTCTGTAAGTCTAAAGCTTCCCAGAGCGGGTTGGAGGGTGGTGTGACTCTGCTTCATACAGAAAACACCAAGTGTCTAGCTTATGGGGGGCTTGGTCTGGGGGCACAGCCCAGTGTACGAGGAAAGGACAAGGAGGGGCAGGGCAGGGGTGAGGCTGACCTCTGGTCCTTCAAGGCTGACAGAGAGAAGGAGGCTTATGGCTTTGGGTCACCCTGGGCCCATTTCAAAGGCAGCCGTCCCTGAGGGTGGGGCAGTTCTGAGTTTTGTGGAACCTCTTTGACTCACAAGAAGGAAGACCCTGTGGATTTTAGCAGTACTCATGACAGGTATTGGCTCTGGATCAAAGACCACACGGGGAAGGAACAGTGTCCATAGGTGTTGGGGTCTGAGAAACAGGTCATGGAAACAAAGCAGAATGAGCAAGAAATGCTTGGCCTCTGAGATTTAAGCCAGTGCTGCTGACTGCCACCAGGCCTGGGGAGATGGGCATTTGACCTGCAGAAGCTTGAATGGCAAGCTCTCAGCTGCATTCCAGATTTTCTGGCCCCAGGGGAAGGCACGTGTGGAGTGTAAAAGAGAAGCAGTGTGTCAGCCTGGAAGGAGCGTGGAGCAGACAGGCCTACGTTCAACCCTGGCCATGCTAGCTTGTAGGTGTGGGTCACCGATGTGCTGCTAGGCCTCGCTGAGTTTTAAGGTGAGGACATGAGTGACAGCCTTACAGGGCTGATGGCTTACTCATTCACTCACTCAAGTTCGCACAACTATTTATTAACTGCCCATTATGTGCCAGGCAACCATTCATTCAATCCTTATTTATTGACTGCTATGAAACGCCAGATATTGTTCTAGATATAGAGAACCACAGTGATGAACGTGTCAGAACTAATTCCATGGTCCCAAGGAGTTTATAGTCTAGAAGGACACGGCAATAACCCAAGTAAGCACATTTCCTACCTTAGAAGAGCTGAGGAGAAAGTAACTGGTCG
Organism: Uropsilus gracilis; assembly: GCA_004024945.1. Taxonomy (NCBI): domain Eukaryota; kingdom Metazoa; phylum Chordata; class Mammalia; order Eulipotyphla; family Talpidae; genus Uropsilus; species Uropsilus gracilis. Next base: position 25,616 of record PVHY01000219.1, read on the forward strand.
CAAGAACAGCCACTTTAGGTGCTGTTGTCAGGAAAGGATTCTCTGAGAAGGTGACACTTGAATGGAGACCTGAATGACAGGAAGGAATCTGGGGAAGGGTACTGTGACAAAAGGAACAGCAGGTACAAAGAACATGAGGCAGGAGAGAAATTGACATGTTAGAGAAAACAGGTCTATATCGTGATGTGGGGGGGGGCAGCGTATGGGGGGCTGTGGTAAAACCAGGCAAGTTTAGATTTGGTCTAAGTTCAGGAGGGAGCCTGAAGAGTTGTAGGAGGTAGAACAGTTACACACACATGGTGCATCTTGGTGGAGGGTGGCTGAGGTGGAGATGAAGAAGCAGGAAGATTGGGATCTTGGGGACACAGGTGACTGTCTCACTGATGGATTACATGTAGGTGCTGATAGAATAGAGGGTCAGCGTAGATTCTCAGGCTCATTGTGGAGTGCCACAAGGGTCAGCCAAGATGGGGTTGAGCAGCCCAGGGAACCCAGAAGTGTGTGCCCTAAGGAGAACCAGGAGAGCTCATTTTGTCCAGGTGAAGTTTGAGATGCTTAGGAGTCATCCACAGGGTTATTGATCCTGTGACTGGGGAATGGGCTAAAAAGAGATCAGAAGAGGGATAAGAGACCCTAACACATCACAAAGAAAGATTGGGGTGTTGCCTGATGATCAACTAAACAACATGCAGCAAGTGCCAAATACCAGGCCAGGTGCCATGTGGACCTTGAGTGATCCTGAACCCCAAGGCGTAGGCAGGGACCCCAGCTCCCTGTCACTCCTAAGTATGATCTTCTACTACCATTGGGATCACCAGCCCTTTACCTACCACCTTTGTTATCATTTTTACTATGGAACATGGGCATTGCAGTCCGCTCAACTGAAATCACCTTGTGGCTGACATTCACTAGCTGAGCAACTTAAGGTTAGTTACTTAACCTCTCTGTGCCCCAGTTTTTTTCTCCTGCAAATGAGACTAATATTAGTGCTTAGCCCTAAGTTGAAAGTGAGACTTGAGTTGATAAACACTGATGTTGCAATGGAGGGTCTTGTTCACAATAATGGCTAGTAAGAGTGAGCTGTGGTTTTGACAGCCACTTCCACTGCAGGTCAGCATTTGTCTCCTACTGACTATGTGCTAGATTCAGTATCATTGAATATAATCCTCACCCACCACTAAGAGGTGATGATATTGCTATCTGCCATTACACCAAAGGAACTGGGGCCTGCAGAGGTGGAGTGTTGTGTCTGTGATCACATAACTAGCAGGTGCTGGAACCAAGCTCAGTCCAAGTTCAAGTACTCACCAGTCATGACTGCTGCTGTCTACTGTAGACAAGAGTGATGGCCTGTAACAGTACAAGAGACACAGGGTGGCACTACCACTTCCTGAGTTCCTCCAGCGTGGTGGCCCAGGGTCTGAAAGTTTGGTCTACTCCCAAGTCTGGTCACAAGTCCTGTCTAGGTTCTCCAGGCCAGGGATGGCCTGCTCTCCCTCTTCAGTCTAGTGGCTCTGGTCAGGCTCCAAGCCCTTAGCAGCAGCATGGTCAGGAGACCTTGACAACAGTTGGGACGACCTACGGAACTGCCACCACGTGGGGAGGCATGATGTCTCAGGGGAGACTGTGGCGCTGGTGCCAGAGAGATTCCACTGAAGGTCAAGTTTCTTCTTCTACTTCTCTAACATGTCCCATGAGCTCATTAGGAGAGAAGCCTCAGGGAAAGGGCCCGAGGCCATTCTGCTGGACAGAGGCTGCTTCAGGGCCTCCAGGGGCTACTTTCATGCCAGTGAAGAAGCCTGAAACAGGCCTCACCTGCCTCCACCTGGGCAGGGGAAGGTGGTCTGCCCTTTGGAAGCAGCTCAAAGTCCCTGCCTCTGGTCCTCAGACAGAGGAGAGGGGTTCGGAAGGAGGCATCTCACAGGAATCCCTCTCAGGACCTAGTTGTTCCAGGAGCCTGTGCTGGCTTGGATCAGGACAGTCTTGCAGCCACTAAGGCCTGAGAGGCCGAGAAGTAAGTGGGTAACAGCGTGGCTCTGAAGGCGACGTGTCCTCAATTCAGACCCTGAGTCTAACATTAGGAGCTGAGCCTTGTGACTGGGCATTTAAAAACTGACCAAACCTCATTTTCCTCATCTTTGGGGGGTGCGGGGGGGAATATAATACCTATTTCTTTGAGCCTTCTGAGAATTAAATGAGAAAATGCAGGGGAAACATTTAACACAGAGCATGGCCTCTGGTGAATGCTCAGTAGGGAGAACCTATAGAACAGATTACCATATCCTGTCAACATTCAGTTCCTTTGCAGGGAGGCCTAGTGGCAGGACCTACAGAAAGGGTCTGGGAAGTAGCAACCCTCTCAGGCAACTAGTAATTTCTTGACTTAAAGTAGGGGTGTCTCTGATAAAGCCAAGGATCAAAGGGCAGAATCTTGAAGCCCTAGAAGAGGGGTACTGATGAGGTTGAACAGTTTGGGGGTCTTAGTGGAGACATAGAACTATACAGTATAACAAAAGGGGAGTAGTGGGGTTCTGGTATGCTCATGCTTTGGGACTTTTCAGCCTTATATTTGAATGATCACATGGTAACTTCTCCCCCAGGGTCACTGGGGTTTTCATATCCTCAAAGACTGATGTCCCTAGGGTGAGATACAGCTAGAAGGCCAATGCCGAGGACCCTAAAACACCCAAGCATCTGAGGTTGTACCCTGGAGTTGCCCTATGATGAGGAAATATAACATCTCCGCCCTTACTAACATCTGTGAGTCATTGTAGAGTTAACAGATGTCAAAGAGGGCTCAGGGATGGGTCTCTAAAGTTATAGTTAATTACAGACATGTCATTGGACCTTAAAGTTGATTATAAATGGAGTCATAAACTTGGAAAGGTATCTATTGGCATGACACACCTGCACCTGAGAACATACAGGACTTAATGGCAGTGCCGAATGCTCATTGGCAGAGAGGGAGAACGTGTAAATTAATATTTTAGGACTGTGGTGTCAGCTGAAGGTTGTATTTTATGACTCTGAAGTTGTAACCATGAAATATGATGCCTTGTTTAAAGTGTGAGAAAATCTCCAAACAACTTTTACAGCATCTTCAATCAAAGCAGGATGGCGCAGGAGCAAGGGTGTCAGAGGAACCCGAGAGGCAGGGACGACTCAAGCCTCCCAGGTCCATCGTCAGTGTAGAATGATGACTCTGGTCAGGGGGTCTCAAGTTCCAGAGTCCTCAGTGTCACCACTGTCTAGAAGTCATCGACTGAAATTGGGGAGTTTGAAAATCTCAGGATGACTTAAAATTAACTGCTGTCAAATAGGGAGCTAGGAAGTCATGAAGAAGACTCTGGGCCTAGTACCAGAGAGACTTCACTAGAACCCTGTCTCAGCCACCTGCTGTGTGACCTCAGGAAGATCACTTGACCTCTCTGAGCTTCCATTTCCTGTTCTGTATATTTTTTCAACAAATATGTACTGAGTGCCTTCTATGTACCAGGAAACGCGATAGAAACTGGGAACAGAACAAACCGGGCCCCTGTCCTCATGGAGTTTACACTCTAGAAGTTAAGCAAATTCTGTCATTGACCAATCAGTTACAGGAAATTTAATTATAGGAAAGTATGTCATGCTCTAAAAGCATACGATGGTGAAAGGAGTATCCTGTTTCTGGAAATATCCCTGAAAAAGTGACGCTTAGACTGGGTCCTAAACACTGAGGAAGGGGCAGTCAGTCCCAATGGGGTAGAGAAGAAGTTTCCAGAAAGAAACTGCAGGGAGATGCTTGGTGCATCAGAGGAGCTGGAAAGGGAGTGGGCGTGGGGGTGTGGATGGTAAGTGGGAGCCTAGTCTGAGATGGTCTCAAGGTCCTGGTACGTCATAACAGAGTGTACTTTCTCCTGAGTGACACTGGAAGTTACTGAAGGTACTGACAGAGAGGAATGGCTCATCATCAGATCTGTGCTTTCCAGGGTCACCTGGGCACCTGAAAAGTGGGCAGCCTAGAGCAAGAGGGGAGCTTGGAAACCAGGAAGGAACTTCATGGCTGGGGTCGACTTGGAGCTCAGGTGGTTCAAGGAGAATGCAAGCACTGAAGAGGAGACTGAATCAAGAACCATTTAGGACAGAGGGGATTTGTTACTGGCCGAATGGGGGTGCCAGAGCTCTGTGTCTGAAGCCCCATTGCTGCAGGGACACGGACTGAGAGTTGTTAGCAACAGCTGGGATGAGGCTGGCACTGGACTTAGGTCTAGGAGCACAAGAAGAGTCACTCTAGACAAGGGCATCCTGGGCAGAGGGCATGACGTGAACCCAGGGCCGGTCTGAACATGCCCAGCACCGGGACAGAACTGGCCTGGGACAAGGGGCAGGAGGGAAGACTACAGAGATCTGGAAAACTCTGATAGACCCTTTGCATCTCACCCCAGAGAATGGTGTCGAGGCTTCTTTGTGTTTATCAGCTCTGAGGTTAACCCAGACCTATTGGGAAGAAATCTATTAACTGCAGTGGTGACCAGGGAGGTAACGACAGCTGATTTCTCCTTTCCTTCTACTCACCACGGGGCAGTGTAGGAGTTAAGACTGTGCTCTGAAAGGCAGAGGGCAAACCCTAGCCAACTGGCCATGTGATCCCAGACAGGTTACTTAACCCCCCAAACCCTGGTTTCCTCATCTGTCCCGCAAATGCAGTCAAATCTAAGAGTCTCAGAATGGGGCCTGGTGTGTGGTAAGGGCCCTGGAAATGTTTGCGATCACTAGTATGAAGCCAATTCCGGTGATGCCCTCGCTCCATCCTGTGTGCATATCATATTCCAGGCGCCTCGCCACCTCTTCTAGATGAAGCCCAGGGTAAGTGCTGGATCCTAGGCATCTGATACCTCACACGCGCCTCTGTCTGTGTGCCCACAGCGGATGATGCGTGTGGCGGGACGCTACGGGGTCAGAGCGGCATCATCTCCAGCCCCCACTTCCCCTCGGAGTACCACAACAACGCCGACTGCACGTGGACCATCCTGGCCGAGCTGGGAGACACCATCGCCCTGGTCTTTATTGACTTCCAGCTGGAGGATGGTTATGACTTTCTGGAAGTCACGGGCACCGAAGGCTCCTCCCTATGGTAAGCACACCATCCCCATGTTCCCCTCTGGCCTCCAACTGTGACTTCCCAAGGGTCTGTGTCGGCTGTGTCTGCATTCACATCCTCTCAGAAATCCCTGCAGACTTTCAGTGCTGGGGTCCACAGAGGTTTCAGTATCAGAGTTGAAACTTGTCCTTGCTGAGGAATTTCGCACTGTGTCTTGGTGAGGCGCTTGCATTCAGACTAAACCTGTCCTGTTCTCAGAACTGAGTCAGAGTCTCAGTGAAACAATTTGAAATCTTGTTCCATTTCTGGAAGATGTATTCATAGCATCCACAGGGAACTGACCTGTGAGTGGCGATTGCATTGCACACCCGTAAGCCTGGAGTTAGAAAAGACGCTCATTTCGGTTTCCGCAGGGAAACACTGACCTTCTCCCTGTCTGGCTTTACTCAGAAGCACCAGCTTTTCTGTGGCGGGCCTCTCATGCAGGTGGTTCAGGAGGAGCGGGATGACTGACTGGCCATTGTTGCTTGTTGTCACCCAGATGTGGACCCGCGAGGGAGGGCCAGGGCTGAAGGTAGCTTGAGGAAGTGTGTAACTTCCTGTCTGTGAAGCCTGGAGAGTGCAGTGTGGAGTTTAGACACTCTCCATTCTGTCCTCAGCCCCATCACCAGGATGACGGCATTGGGACCTGTGTCAGGACATCAGAAGCCAATAGAAGGATGTGTCCAGATGTGCTTCCAGGATGGGTGTCTTTGTAGCTTTTGTGGCCGCACAGTGCCAGGAGAAGGCAGGGCATGGGGTTTGCAGGTGAGGGTGGAGGAGGGGGCATGGAAGATCTGAATGAGCAGTGGGTAGATTGTTGCAAGAGCCAGGGAAGGACAGCGCTCAGGGAAGATGCAGTGGGACTGGGGAGGGGTGGAGGAAAGGGGACAAATAGGAGGCAGGGGACACGCTTATGGAACCCCTCCCTGTCCCAGGGGCTACATGGTAGAAATCCCAGTTGAGTGAGACTGGTCCTTTGAAGAGCTCATTGTCTGGTGAGAAAACCAGACAAATGGATGGTGGAAGCCAGCCATGACTCTTTGAGAGGGGAACCTCCCCAATACAGACTATGAGATTTGGGGGCCATGTTAGCTTGGCGAGTTGAAATGTCCTGGTGTGGTATCAGGTGAGCCGGAACCCCTGGGCATCATAAGCTTGTTGCATGAACTTGGCTGGGTCCCTCACCACCCAGGAGGGGGCGTAGAGAAAAGCACCTGTGCACCAAAGACACCAGTGACCGTGTGGAGCTGATGGTCTGTGGCCCAGCCTTGCCGGACATTTGGGGCTGAGAGCTGGTTTGAAAGACTGACCTAGTCCTTGCCGAGCTGCAATGCCGATGACCAGCCTAAAGACCCTTCATCCCCCTGCCCTTTTCTGTAAAATACCTGTTCTTCTGATTCGAAATATCACCTATCTGCTTCTTCTGGGAAATATTAAAAGAGGTAGAAAAATACATAACAAGTGTTAAAATTTTGATGTGATTCCCTTTGACCCCTTTTTAATTTGCCTAAAACAAGTTCGTTGCCTATTTACATGTATCTCAATATCATAAAATTAATTCATGCATTTTTTTGCATAGCATTATACCATGCACTTTTTTCCCTCTATCATAGATGACTACGAAATACTATGGGTGTGTGAATAGTATTATTCAGTGAGCATTTATTATGAATATACACCAGGCTGGTTCGATACGCTCACAACTTCATGTTCATTCCGTTCCTCATAAAAACTGAGTGAAGTAGGTACCATCATTGTCCCGATGAGGAAAATGAGGCCCAGAGCAGTTGTATCACTTGCTTGAAGTCACACAGCCAGTAAGAAGCAGAACTGGGATTCAGACTTGAAAGCCTATCTTCTGGGGACAGCACACTAGGCCAGGTTGTGCCTGAAGGATGGCGTGGCTCTGTGGCATTGCCTGTGAGACTGTGGCATAGTTTACTCAGATCTCTTGTGAGGGTGTTCCTCTAAACACCTGCCAGCATGGATCTCCCTGCCCGCTCCCTTTCTTCTAGTCCCAAGGCCTCTTCGACTCACTTGTTTATCCATGGGCCAAATGGTTTCCCACAGCTTCTGCCCCCCAGGTGTGAGTCTACACTTTGTCCAAACTTCTGGAGTGAAACAAATCTGAAAGAGTATTCCTTTTCCTATTAAGTCACTCAGTGGGGAAGGAATTAAGCTGAGGAAATCGTTAGGGGAGTCATTCAGAACTCTTTGCTATAAGATTAAATTATAATTATTTACAGGCTTGGTGTCACCACTGCCAGGCAGGATGCATTTGTTGGTCTAATTTATATTTGCATGGCAATTATGGATAAACAAACTTGGAGGCTCAGGACGAATGTACAGAAAACCTGCACTCTCCCAACCTCTCTTTTTTATGGATCCCTGAATTCTTGTGGAGGCTTGGTGCTGCTGGTGGATAGAGCTGCTCGGAGAGCTCTTGTCCACATTCATTAAGATCTCAGGATGTTCTCTTGAGCTCTGTGCCAAGGCACGGAAAGGCAGAAGATGCTGCTAGAAAGGATGGATTTGATTAACTAAGCATCCCTGTCACCAGACCAGGGAGCGGGTCCAGGACCCCTCTCTCAGCCCAATCCCAGCCTCCCCCACAAAACAGGTAGATACATTAGCAATAATGTACCCATCCCTGTCCATGGCTTCACTAAGGAGAGTAGGTCAAGTCCATTAGACCTTGCGCTTGGTCAAGTTCATTATTGTTGCTAATTTTGAGTCCTGGTCAGCAGCGGTGTTTGGCTGCACTGGGCTGGTGACCGGAGGGGTGAATGTCTCACGGAGGCTATGTGTATGCAGCTCTAGTTTGAACTGGTGTGAACTTGAATCTGTGACTTTTTCATCTGGGTCTGCAGCTCCCTTTTCTCCATAGCAGTCAACGTGATCAACTGTGGAAAGAGCTTAGAAATGGCAAAGAAGAAAACAGTGAGCCATGGAAATTTATGGAAGCAGGTGTCTGGGCCTGGAGTTATCATCAGGTTTTTAACCTCTTGTTTCCCAGCTACAGGAACAGCAAAATTCTTGCAAAAATTTTGCCCTTGATTTCTGCCCTTATCCCCCTGCCAGGACAGAGCGTGCCTATCTCACTTTCACTTACTGAGAAGACAGTGACTCCCATGAGAGAAGAAATTTACTATCCCCCCCCCCTTTACTAGATAGCAGGTTCTCCCTGATTCAGAAGAGGGGGTAACATGGAATGCACCTGATTCAGTTTCCACACACTTCTTCCCCCAAAGGGAAAGCAATGGGAGTGTTTTAATTAAGGGCTCCAGTTGTTTGGATTTCATGGATTAGTAAAATTTCAACAATTGGAGGAACACCGGTTTCATCAGTTTTTTTTTCTTTTGCCAAGTAACGATATTGAAAAAAAAAAAAACCTGGCAATTCTTCAGAATATTACTTCATAAAACAGGGTCAATTCAAAGCCCCAAATGTGGCAGGTTGTAATCAGTTGGCTGCCTTGCACAGACGTAGTGAAAGACATAGCGGTGTGCCCCAGCTCACTCTGGGGTGTATGATAGGTATATGTCTCTCAGTGGACTGCTCCTTCCTGCTTTGCTGGAAATCCAACAATACATGTTTTGAACAGGAAAAGGTGGTTACTATGGTGAGCAGTGAACCCTGTAACTCTGACATGTTGAGAGATTCCCAAGTATATAAGCCTACACTCCCTAAAGGTAATTGCTTCTCTCTCTGTATTCCCTCTCTCTCTCCTCTTTCCCTCTCTCTCTTTCTCTCTCTCTCGACTGACCATGAGCAAAATCTGAGTTTGAATTGATAAAGGTTGCAATCCAAACTAGATTAGATTTGGATTAGTCCCCCACCACACACACACATACACACACACACACACACACACGTCAGTCACTCCACAGACACACAACACTAAGTATCTGACTCTCTCTCACACATACACACAGAACCAAATTACCCCTGACACATACCACCCCCACCAAGTCAACACCATATATACACCACAAATGCATGCACTCCCTCTCACACACATTCCATCTCTAATTCATTGAACTCAATTTAGGGGCCAGATTTTTCTCTCAGTGACCTTTCTTGGTTCTGATCTGACCCAGCCAGTTGACTGTAACCATCACGGGGCCCCATTTCTTCTCCTCACATTCTAGGAAATTTCTCTTACCATTGCTAGCTTTCCTTGTGAAGCTCCTGGACTTTCTGATAGACTGGGATTGGGGAGGCAGATTGGTTCTGGGTCTCTATAGAGTATCAGGATCAGGTTCTTGTAACTACTAGAAGGTTTTGCTGACTCATAAAGAGCTACCTTTCTGCTACAGGGGAAATCAGTGAGCTGAAAGATACTAGGTTCCCCTAGATCTGGAGTCTCTCTCTTCCCCCTCTATTTTCTCCCCATGTGAGTCTCTCCAGGCTCTTGTTCTGGGTTTTAAGGAAAAAGAAAGCCAGACACCCCCTCTAAGGATGGGGTAGAAATCTGGTCAGTCTTCCCAAGAGTGAGCCTTGAGCCAACATCTTGTCACTCACTGGGGAGAGACCAGGCTTGGGACTCAGGTCAAATTAGGCTGGCAGCCCAGGATTCACCTCTTAATTGTGTAATCTTAGAATATTTAAACCTTTCTGAATGTCGGTTTCCACATCAGAAAAATGAAGATTCTTCTACCAACACTCAGAGCCTGTTGAAAGGGCTAAACATGCACCCATTGAAGAGGACAGGGTGGGGAGCAGTAGTCTAGGTTCATGATAGCTACCTGGATGGAGACCAGTGTTGGGGCTCGCTCTCTGGCAGAAAAGAGTAGGATAAAGTATCTGGCAACCCAGAGCAAGTCAACCCCATTCACGGGGGTGCTACTGAGGCATCTTCCAGTCCTGTGGGAACAGTGCCATCTCACCAGGCAGAAAGGCACAGCCTGGTGGTACTGACTAATCCTGTTCCCAGGGTCATTGCTGCAACTCCATGTGGACCGGGAAACAGCTCCAACTGCAGGAAACAGATCCTGACAGCGATCAGGCAGGAGTTGGGGTGTCGCTGAAGCTGCCTTGGTGAGCATGCAGAGGGTGGTGTCAGTCTTCTCTGCTGGACCTAGCTCTGCAGTGATCACTGAAGTACCTTGTTAGAAAAGCAGAAGAGGGGAAAAGCAGGATAAGGGGGCAACTCATGGGGAGCCAGGGTCAGCAGAGGGGAGAGGGGACAGAAAGCAGGTAGGAGACATTGCAGGAAACCACCGCCCATGATAGTGAGGGGCTGGACATCTCTGCTGGAACCTCTCACCATGGGTGAGGCTGCAGAGTTCAGTGAACATTCCTCTTTCTCCTTTGGTCCTCTTCCTCCACTTCTCTCCTTCTCCTCTCTGTAGCCAGGAAGGCAGGCAGGGCTGCCGTGGTCCTGAAGGTTAGTAGAAGCTCTACTGTAAGGATTCCTGTGTCAATCCTGGAATACAATCGCTCCCCTGCCCCCCACCATTTTTCTTGGTTGTCACCTCTGTGGTCGGTTTCTGCCAGTGATCCCTCTTCACTTCTTGTCCCCCTCACTCTACTTTAATTTCTCTTCTTTGTTTCACTCTGATCGCTTGGTATCCACACCCCATTTTCTGTAATATCTCCCAGTGAAGCGCCTGTGGGCCTGTGATAAACTTGCTTCCACCAAATATTTAAAGTTGGAAAAGAAGAGAGAGCATGCTCCGGGCTTTGCTGTGGGGAAGAGATGGTCCTAGGCTGTAGATCAAGGTCTGAGATAGAGGTTGTGTTTGTAACAGGTCTTGAAAGGCAGGCACCATTTTGAAATGGGAGGTAAGTGGACAGAAAGGCATCACTCTAGACCCACTGTCTGGCCCTCTTGGCCAAGATGGGCTCCCCCCTTGAGCCCTGAGACACAGATCCAGGGAGTAGCCCCAGATATTCTCTAGGAGAGAGTATTCCCCCAAGCACCCATCCATTTTTGGGGGGTGCTGTTTCCCTCCGCCTGGGCAGCCTGCACCTGGAGAAAAATAAGAGAAAGTCTGCTCTCCGGCCCTGATTTCCCTGGGCCCCTAATTTCATCATTAAGTTTCCTTGGCTCATCTCTCCTCTATATCTTATAAGAACTTAAAGGTTTTTTATTGTTGCCCTTCATTTCTTTTCTTTCTTTCTTTTAAGGTGGGGACACATGAACCCCCATCTAATTTACAGACATTCAGTTTGAAAATTTTGCAAGCACCATTCTTTCTCCTCTTGAAAGACTTTGTTTTAATTATTAAGCATTTTACACATGAAATTCGAGCCAACTAGACCAATTTGATCTCAGCGACTTTTAACTAGATATTTCATTCAGGAGCCATTAGATTCAGATATAATTAGAATGAGAACAGCACGCCAATGGGGATTTGTAATAATAACTATTCGCTTCTTTATTCATTCACATACACTCTATCAAACCATTGGTTTAGATCACTTACACATTCCTTGTGACTTCTCCCTTATTTATTTTTGGTAATCATTTATTGAGAGCCTTCTATGAACTAGGCCCTCCCAAGTATTAGGGAGACAAAGACACAGCCTTGTTCCTCAGGAGTTATTTATTCAGTCCACAAATATTTATGCAACAGCCATGCACTGTGCTGGACCCTGGAGCTCACAGTCAGGGTGAAGAGGCAGAATAGAATGCAATACTTTATAATGTCATGTGTTAGAGACTTTTTCTAAGATGTATAAAGAAGTTCCCCTAGGGACTGAAAAGAGAAATGTAACCACTGGGATTCTTTTGGTTTAAGAAAGAGAAACCTACCTCGAACCAGCTCAAGTTCAAAAGGGAATGTGTTTGCTTCTGTAACTGAAAAGTCCAGGGATTGACTTCAGGCACTTCTGGATCAAGGAATGCAAATACTGTCCTCCAGAATGTTTCTCTCCCTCCCAAGGCTTTGATCTCCTATATGTTGCTTTCATTCTCAGGCAAGCTTTTCCCATGAGATAAAAAAGGTCACTATCATCAGCTCCCTTCATCCTACTGGTTTAGCCATCCCCCTAGAAAGGAAGCATCTCTTTCTTAATGCTTCCCACGAAAGTCCCCAGATGAATATTGATTGGGCCAGGTTGATTCAGGTACCCAATGCTCAAAGCCAGTGTAGCCAGAGGCTGTTCCTGCCTGGCCCAAACCTCATGATTGACAGCTCAGGAAGGGTGATTTGCAAAAGAGAAACCAGGTCACTGAGAAGCCAGAAACTAAGGGTATCCTCCCAAAAAGTTGTCAGTCACCCTGCCACGATGGTGGGGCAGCTGGAAGGACTCAGAGTTCCAAGGGAGCAACTTGAGTTGAGGCATAGAAAAGAAGAGCGTGGGTCAGGAAGGACCATGACCATGTGCAACCAGAGGGTCTCGTGACTGTAGAAAGCCATGGAAGTGATCCAAACAAAGACATGACTTCATCATCCTGAATTTCAATTGCGTCCAACAAGAAGGCTCAGAAACCAGATAGAAAACTCTTTTGTGACTACTCAGAGAAAAAGTGATCAGACCTTGAACTATGTCAACTCAGAAAGAATGGTGAAGAGCAGATGACATAAAACATTTCTCATATAACCAGCTGGATTCTGGGGTGCAGAGGGAAGGAGGAATGAAAGCAGGAGTCTGTGGTGATTCCCAGTTTCTGGGTCGATGACAGTGGTAGATGCATTTACCAAACAGTGGACCACAGTGGGAGGAACAGGACTGGAGTAGAGTAGGGGATGGTGATGTCCTCTATCCTCCCCAGCGCAAAGAAAGAGCACAGAGGAAAGTCAGTGTGCCACACAGCAAAAGGACACAGGTACCTTTGTTATTAATACACAATGTTTGATCCAAGACTGATGAGACCAGCAGAGATGTCAGGGGAAATTAATAGCTATTTGTGAAATGTTGATGTTCATGTAAATACCCAGGCAGGACCCTGAGAAGTCATCTTCAGGATCAGCACCAGCATCATTCCATCAGCAATATCACCATCATCATGGTCAACCTTCCCATCTCCACCTTTACTACCCAACATCTTTCCACCATCATTCAGTCATTTGAATAACCTAGGCCCAATGGACATCGAGAATACAATGGCAAAAGAGCCAGATAAAGCCTCTGCCTTATCTGGAACTTCTGCTCTATTTGGGGGAGACTGACATTACTAAAATAATCACAAAACAAATGTAAACTACAATTGTGATAAGTGACGTGACAGAAATGAACAGGATACAAAACAGAAGCAGGGACATCATTAAGATCAAAGGGTCAGGGGAGGCTTCTCCTAAAGGGAAGAATTTACACTAAGATCTGACTATTGAGAGGGACAGCCATGGATAGAACTCGGAGAACAGTATTCTAGGCAGAAGGAATTGAACTCATGAAGGCCTAGAAGTACAATGCCCTATTTGTACTTGAACTTCATGTATGGAAATGGCATAGACCCAATACCTGTCCTTGAAGATTTTGGTCATTTTAGAGGTGTCAAGTTGGCAAATATTCAAGAAACAGGTGATACGGTGCATGACTGAGGCTGCTGAACCCCGTGGCATCTTGAGTTGTTAACAGTTTGGGCCTATTCTAGCCCAGACTCATAACCTCTTGCCTTCCTTTAGGTTTCTGATACCCTTGCACCTCCTCCTTCCCTCCAACATCACAATGCTTTAAGTCACCCCAAGACGTTGTTCTCTTCTGAGGGAGCCCATGAAATTGCATCTGTTGTATCCATTAGGAGCTAGGCTATAAATAACTAGCCCTTTAAAATCTCATCTCCTGTATCACTCGGAGTTGGAAATAGCATTACAAGCACCACAGCCAGCAGTAGGACAGGATTAGTGCCCTAGCATGCTGCTGGCATGAACCAGTCTAGAGCATTAGGGCCAGGGTTCCTGTTTGCTCTGCAGAGGATCGACGTGACTTCCTTGCTTCCACTGTGTGAACTGGATCTTGAAAGAGAACAGAGAGCCACAGCTGGAGCAGGAAGTGAGCCGGGGCTACCCTTGTAGGCACAGCAGCTCTGCTAGCGCTTGCAATTTGGCAAAGTTCTGTGCCTAGGAATCTGAGGTCAGGCAGCTGGTCTGTCTCCCATGAGTCTGACTGGAAGCAACAGGTCTGGACTAAGTACCTTGTCCATGAGAGGGCTCGTGCCAGGACTGTGGAGCACACCAGACAACAAGATGGTGTCCTCGACCTCTCTCGAGGAGCTGCCAGATGCCTGATGGTGCCACTCAGACAGATGGAGGGAGCCCTTCCAGAGGCCCATCATTCCAGCAAGACCTGCCTTCCAGAATGATGTTCCATCATTCAGAATGTTCAAGGCCCCATCTGCTCTGTTTTCATACTTGACAGTCATGATTCCTTCCACTTGGTTTTGGCTTCACTGGTCTGTCCCAGGCTTCACTGAGTTTTCCTATCTCATGATCCTACAACCTCTTCTGACACCCAAAGACTGACCTCAGTCCTTTCTTCTAACCCTGAGACTAGACTGTTCTTCCCAGCTTCTTCTCATCTAGTGGTTAGTTGACACAGAGTCACCAGCATAGCAGAGCTTACAACCAAAAGCTAGTGTTTGACAATCCAATGAAATGGAAAAATAAGCAATGCTACATTCAACAGATTTTGTTATTTGAGAAGGGGAACTGTTTTGTTTTTGTTTTTTTAATTCATTTCTTTTTTATAATTTTATTTTTTAAATGATTGTACATATATGTGTGTGTACTACATCATTGTCTGCCCTGAGGTTCTCTCACCATGTTGTCACCCGTGAACCATCTTAATCTTTTTCTTTTTTTCCTTTTTTTTTTTTTGAGACTTGGTCTCGCTATTTTTGCCTGTGGAACCTCAGGCTCTCGTTGCCCGGGGTACCATGGACTCAAGCAATCCCCAGCCTCAGCTTCCCAGGTAGCTGGGATTACAGGCGCGTGCCACCACGCCCAGCTATTTTTTTGGAACTAGGTCTCACTATGGGCCCCAAGCGGGACTCGAACCGCAATCCCTAGCCCCTGCCGCTTCATAGGCTGAAACTTACAGGCATGAGCCACCATGCCCGGCCCCATCTTAATCTTTTATGCCCATCCCTTCCCCAATTTTTCCCTCCTCCCCTCTCTTGCTCTATGCTTCAGTTCTGTTGATAGTTTTTAAATTATTCTTGTCCATTTCTTTGTTTGTTTTTCCTCTATCCCTCATATAAGTGAGACCATCCAGTATTTCTCTTTTTCTTTCTGGCTTATTTCCACTAATATGATTCCTTCTAACTCCATCATGTTGCTGCAAATGATATGTTTGCCTTTTTTGATTGATGAATAATATTCTGTTGTGTACATATACCACAACTTACTGACCTGTTTTGAATAAAAAGGGGAAGTTTCACTGAGGAGAAATCTAGAATCTCGGATCCATCTCATCCAGGAAGAGGGATCTACACTGGTTGCCTCTAAGTCTCTTCACCTCACTAGTGCCTCACCTACTCCATTTTACACCCAGCATTCCCTGAAAATATTTATATAAGGGCGATCATCAGTCACCCCTCACACCAAATACTATAATTTCCATATTAAGGGCAAAAGACAATTTTTAAGTCTCATCTTGCTATGCACATCTACATCCCTTTATATTTGTGGGCCCCCCTCCCCTTTTGAAATCCCCTTTCTCTTTGCCTTTATTCTATTCTCTCTAACACTTCTTGGACTTCTCAACAGTCCTCTGTTTCCTTTAATGTCTCCAAGACTCTGCTCTTGCTTTACAGCTCTGTGCATGCCACATGTTCTCTGTGGGTGCTTTTACTCACTCTTAGGACATTGCCTCTTTGTTGATAGCCCCTACATCTGTCTCACTAGCCTGAGCTTGTCATTGAGCATCAAACTAGAGACCGAACTACCTGTTGGACAGCACTGTCTTGAAGTTGCAACATCACTCATAATTGACTATGAAAATGTTATTTTCAGTCTTAGTTTGTGATATTACCCTCTACCCAGTTACCAAAAAAAAAAAAAAAAACTGGAAATAGTCGCGTCCACCAGCCACATTCACTTGATCATTAAATTCTCCCAAGGTGGCTCCTATAACATCTCTTGCCACATTCCTACCACTCTTCCAATTCACCTCATCATCTTTCCTTCATCATTGTGAACTGTAATAGCCGCCTTACTGATCTCCCAGCTTCTTGGAACTCTCTAATTCATCCTTCCCACTGCTACCAGATTGGTTTAATTAAAAGGCAGCTCTGACATATTTAGCTCCAGGCAAAAAGCTTTCAATCATCTTCCATTGTCTACAGAATGAAAGTCTAGCCTTGATAGGTCACAAGACTTGTTAATCTAATCCTTGGGCCTGCCACCCAGCCTCAACTCTTGCCACTTTCTTCTATCTTTGTTAACCCTAAAATTCAGTGGTGTAACAATTTCTTGCTCATGTTGAACATCTATCATGGGTTAGTAGGAGTGGCTCTGAGCCAATTAGCCATGCAGGTGTATATCCAGACTCAAAGAGGTCCCATCATCTATAGCTGCCCTATATGGAATAGGTGACCTATTCCAATGCCATAACAGAGGAAGAGAGTGAATTATGTAGCATGGGCTTTTTACTGCCCCAGACCAGATATGACAAAAATCACCTCCAGCTCACATTTCAGAAATAGCTGTTGGTCCAGCCTAGCGCAAGAGAGGCAAAAAAAAAAAAAATAGTTAACAGATGAGATGATTAGTGAGCCAGTGTCTGCCACACCTCCATACCAGCAGACAAGATGCCCTGGCTCCTATCAAAGGTCAGCCTCTCCCCTTTATGCTCCAGATCTCATCTCTCCCCACCCCCCATTTCCCATGCTAACTTCCTCTCCTTTCCCTTGCATCATTACTTGTCTTCTCTTTGGAACATTGCTAACAACAAAGAGCCATGCTCTAAAATGTGCCTTCAAATCAAAACAAAAACAGCATGTACCAGATTCCTCCAGTCCTCAACCTCATTCAGCCATTGCCAATTGTCTAGACAGCTTGCTTTCTCAGTCTCTGCCCTACCTATCACTAAGACTGGCCTTGTTAAACTTGTCAGTGACCTTCAGGTGACCAAGTCTAGCACTGCTTCTTTGTCTTCATCTGATCTGGTTTCTTGGCTGCATGTGACACTGCTCATGGGTCCTTCATGAGTGGTGTCCTTCCCTTGGTTGACGAGAAGCCACACAGCTACAACCTGTGCCCCTCCTTCTGCAGTGTCCTCCACTCGATCCAAGCTTTGCATGTGGACTCACAGGGAATCCTGAAAACTCCCTCTTTCCTGTCTATCCTCCTTCTCAGGCAACCTAAACAAATCCAGGTTGACATTCAATGTCATCTATGCAGAGATATATGCTTATGGCTTTCAACTGAAATATTCACCCATGATGGATTTTCTAGGCTCCATATATATAACAGGCATCTCAAAGTGAATACTTCTCAGCAGACTTTTAAAAAAGTTATAATACAAAATTTATACAAAATCTGCCATTTTTAAGGGTGTCTCTCAGTGGTGCTAAGTGACCCACATGTTGTATGGCCAACACATTTGTCTATCATTAGAACTTTTTTCATTTCCCCAAACTGAAACTCCCTAACCATTAAACAGCAACTCCCCATTGCCTCCCATTTTCTGCTAACCACTTTCTGTCTCCAGGAATTTGGCTATTCTAGATACTTCCGGGATGGAATCAAACAGTATTTGTTGGTGTTTGATCTGTTTCACTTAGGATGATGTCTTTGAGGCTCATCCACATGATAGCATGTCTGGACATGCAAAGTCCATGTCCACTTCGGGCTGAAGAGCATGCCCTTGTGCAGGGATACCACATTCTGTTATCCTCTCATCTGTCCGTGAACACCCACTTGTTTCTCATGCCCTACTCCTAATCTGAGCCTCTGCCAGTCTTCCCCACGTGTCTGCGCTCAAGAGGAAGCTGCTTCTGCCTCTTCTGTACCACTTCTCTGACAACTCAAAGGCCTTCTCCCTCATCACCTCCATTGTCCCCACAGCAGCTCATAAGAAGGCTTTTAGACATCAAAGCCTTGAAGATTCATCAGTGGCTTCCTCACACCTCAGAATAAAATCCTGCAGCACAAAGTCTACCCCATCAGTCCACTGCTCACCTCTCTGACTTCCCTCTTATGCCTCAGTCCACTCACTGTGGCCCAGCAACACCAGCCTTCCATCTGTCCCCTTGAATGGGCTAATTAGATTCCCTGTCAGGGTCTTTACATAGCTGTTCCCAGCACTTAAGAGCTCCCTTTAAAGTTTTCAAATCCTTTCTTAAAAAAAAAAAAGATATTTTTAAAGGCCTGACTTTTTGAAATGCAAAGTTTAATTTAAATTTCCCATTTCCCCTCCTCCCAGCTCCTCTGGAAAGCATTGTGGAGGTTCCTCAAAAGCCTAAAAATGAACCTGCCATACCATCAATTTCACCCCTGGGTAGCTACCCAAAGAACACAAAACCACGATTTCCAAAGGAAACTTGCCCATCTATGTTCATTGCAGCTCTTTTCATAGTAGCTGAGCTATGGAAACAGCCGAAACACCCAGACACAGAGGAGTAGATCAAGAAGATGTGGTATGTCTACTATTGATCCATCAAAATATATAAATTCATGCCATTGTGGCAGCATGAATGGAACTGGAGGGGATTATGCTAAATGAAATAAGCCAGAAGAAGAAAGATAAATGCCAGATGGAATTACGTATATGTGGAATACAGAGAAACCAAACCAAAGGTCAGACAAAGCCAAACTATAAAACCAACCCTTGCAAGCTGACCATAGATCGGAGGCACCTAAGAAGGAAGGGCAGAGGCTGGGAGTGGGGGACAGGACGGCAGGTATGAAGGAAGACTGTGGATCTCTGGTGGCAGGAGAACCAATGGCCCACCTAAGGGGAGAAGTCCTATGCTGTCAAAATATTAACGAAGATGTAAAATGATGGTAGGGCTGACCATGGTGTTTGCGATGCCAACTGTAGTGCCCAAGCAGGCCAGTCTGCGTAGGCTCTCTATTGGTTCTAGCAGTTACACAGATGTACAAGGCAGGCCAGGGCCAGGGCCAGGGCCAGGGGGGCTGGGAGGCAGGTGAGTCCCTCCTGCTCCCCAGGAATCTTCACACGCTTTCTCTGGCCTCTTTCTGTAGCATTGCCTTCACATTCTCTCTTTGGCATGCTCGCCTCTCTCCTCCCCTGTGCTCCCCCACCCTGCGGTGACTCTGTCCCTTTATCCTTTCCTTCCAGGCCCAGGTAAGCCCACTCACACATGCATAGACCCACTGGGCCAGGTGTACAGTCATGGGGAGGGCCAAACGCCACAGGTGCTGATCCTAGAAGCTAATAGAGAAAATAGCCTGACCACCTCATTTACCCTACAGTACTTGACGCATCAAAAAATAAAAACAAAATAAAGTTCCCCTCCTTAGAAAAGCCTTCCTGTCCATGCAATCTAAAGTGACCCCTCAGTCTCTACCACAGCTTCTCATTTAGGTGTTTGTCAATACCTGGCATTTCCTTGCTTATGTACTTGCTTACTTATGGATTTGCCTTTTTTCTGTGCCCTTCCTCTCCCCTGCCACTGCCGGTCGAACCTTGACAAATCCCAAAGGTAAGGCTTGGCACTTTGTAGTATCCATGGTTATGGTTTGTGCAGAGGGACCTGCTTTGGCCTCTCCCCTCACAGTGTCCTATGGCGAGCTGCAAAGGTTAACGTGGAGCCTCTCCACCAAGTATTTTAAGTAATAACCTTCCTGGGGGACATTTGCAAATTAGCCCTGACTCTTGCTGATTACTCATCCTAAACTCAGTCTGATTAATAATTAATCAGCAAACTGCTTGGCCAGAGCAGGCTGATCAGTGCTGGGAAGGAGCTTAAATTATGCAAGTCATTTGGCCAGTTTGAAAGAAAAAAACAAAAAACAAAAAACTCAGTAGTCAACAGAACTGGAGAGGTTTGATTGCAACATGAGTGAGGTAAGGTTTTTCAGTTGTTTGTTTTCCCTTCCTCTTTTTTCCCCTTTTAACTAAGAAATCAGTTAGGCTCCAACCTGCGACCACACAGAGACTGTGTAGCACAGAAATAGAAGTGTGTTAAATATCACTTTCTTTTTTGTTCCTTCCCTTGAAGAGGTTTGGTCTGAGAGACAGAGGTTAAAATTAGCCAATTTGTTAAGCAAATACCTGTCTGGCACCTGATGTCAATTTCTGCAGCCATGTCGGTCTCTGCTAGCCCTGGGAGCAGCCACGCTGGCCTGGCAGTCATGAGGTGAGAGGTTTGATGGGCATTGCTTTCTCTGCCTGCCTCATGGTTGGCGTTGGGGTGGAATCAATTTGCCAGCAACCTGTCCCACCAGGAGTCTTTAGAGTGCTCCCAGCCTCCTGCCTCCAAGCCCCAGGGAGACAGGAGAAAAGGCAATCAGACAGTGATGAACAGGCTTCCCCCTGCCAGGCATGACGTGGTGACCACCAGGGATCCTTTGACTCTGCTCTGCAGCCTCCATCCTCAAAGCTGGTCCTACATGTAGTTTCATCGTTCTTCTTCAAATCTCTTTTCTGGTCACTGGAGCTGTGACTGAGGCAGAGACTCTAAGAAAGCAGAGCATCTTTAGGCCAGAGGGAAAATGCAGGGATATTGAATCTAGGGTGGTCTGTGCAACCCTGAAGCCCCTTCGAACCAGTAGGGATGGCCAGGCAACACTCCGGACCTACTAAGTCAGATGCTCCCCCCCCACACCCTGCCATGGAACAGGCATGAGCACTCTTAAATCTCCTGTGGGACCCCAGTATGCACCCAGCTGGAAAGCCATGGGTGGATGGAGCATGGCAGACTTTGGGGAGATGGTAAAGAACACCAAAGAGTGAAGACAGAATTGGGCTTCTCGGGAGCCAGTCATCTTTCCCAGAAATAAAGGCATGTCTGTCTGTCTGTCTTGAGACAGGCACAGGGAGGAGAGGTGAATTACCAGATCCAGAAGCTTCTGGAAGCCCCAAAGCTTGACTCATTTCAGTTATATCCCCAATTTCAAAAACACCCTTTACAGTTCAACCCTTGCTCTCAAATTAGAATGTATTGACTAACTCCTGGTTTTGAAACATTTGTCTGAAAAGTCTAGGTCCTACTCCAGACTAGTAAATACAAAATTTCTGAGGATTGGGATCAAATTCAGTATTTATAGCCATTCTCCCAGAAGTTCTGAAGCAGATTGAAGTTTGACAGCCACTCCGGGCCTGAACAGAATTCTTCCCAGAGTAGTAATGTGGAGGGAGTGGATTTTTGCCCATTCTGAAGTGATCCATCTTCTTATGAATGGATTCATTATTGAATTTCTTGGCATGGAAATTTCCAGTTTATATTTGACTTACATGTTCGGTGATAGTTTATGCACAAGTTGGGGCAAGCACATCTAGTATATAAAACCAAGCACTCTGACTCCTAACAGGCTTTACCTAGCAAGTATTTCTGCCTGCCAGTTTCTCTGACAAGCCCAGAAAACATGCTCTGAGCCAGAAACTCCCAACCCCCAGCTTTGAGGTCCAGCTTCACCCCCTTATCTGCCTGGTATAGGTCTACACCAAGTCTGTCTCCCCTGAAAACTTTAAGATGTGGTGGCATCTCTACCCTTCCTAACCCCTCCATTCTTACTGAACTGGCACATATCAGAGATTGTCTTGCCTCCTCCAACATGAACTTGTAAAGAGCTTGAACTTGTCTGGTCATCTCTGTATCCTCAAAGTCCTGGATGCTGACAGGACAAATATATAAATATTTGCTGATAATTTGTGGGATAAAGAAAGCAAGCCTGAGACCTTAGAAACCAGTGTCCCCTTGCAGCCCCATCTTGCCACCACTGACAGGAAAAGCATATGACAATTGTCTTGTCTTGCCTGGTCTCAGAGCCTATTGGCAGTAGGACAAGTTATAAACTGGCCTGTATCTCTTCATTGCTTCTATGAGCCAGTTGCTTCCTCAGCTAAATGACATCACACATCTTGCCCATTGAATCTTTGCCTCCATCTCCAAGTTAGGTATTGCCATACCCACTTTGCAGATGAAGAAGCTGAGCCTCCTCCTCCCTCGCACACTCTCTTCTCCAACTGGGTTCTTCCCATACCACTTCCTCTACAGATCCAATGTTAGGAGTCACGTGTGGAAATGAAGAAGAAATTGAGATGGATAGCGATCTGTGAGGCTAGCCCACAGAATGGGGATCCTGGAAGCCTGTCCAGGTCCAACTTTAATGAAACTGAGAAACCACTTACATACCCCAGCAAGGAAATGTTACAATGATGTAATGAGGAAGTAGCAAAGCGTATGTGACATGCAGCAGGCAGGATGCGGGGATGCGAGATAACAGGAGAATTTACCTTTGGGGGCAACAGTCATTACTAATAGGTCATAGGTCTCTTGGGACATTCCAAAGAGGTTAGGAAGCTGGGTTACAGGTGAGTGATGTGCTATCACCCACCCTCTAGTGTGCCAGAGGCGGCTAGAGACATAGGAGGTGTTCCTCTTATCTGAAGCTCCATCTCTCTACCTGCTTCCACATTCCACAATCCAAGACCAGTCCCTCCCGGGATCTTGCCTGACCCTTCAAAAAGGTTCTGGTGCAGTCAATTTGACCTCACCAAGTCTCTGATTACCTTCTTCCCTTCAGTCTTAAATTACCATCAGGGGTGTAAGGATCTTTAGGAGCTACCCTGTGTCAGGGGTTCACACACATCTCATTTAATTCCTATAGAATTCTTGGAAAGAATGAATTATCCCAGTTTCTTAGATGAAAAAGCTAAGACTTCAAGAAGTTAAGGAACTTGCCCCAAATCACCCAGCTAGTAGTCACCCAGGCCTGGAGTTGGACTCACTAGGGTAAATGAGTTGTCAGGGTTTGTCACATCCTTCTGCCATTATGACCAGCACCTATGGTTTTGTGCCCTCTCCATGACTGTACACAGTGGTTATGTGCATGGGTGAGTGGGCACACATGGGCTTAGGAGGAGAGGATAAAAGGCAGCATCACCTGGGTGGAAGTCAAGGGGTTCTTCCACTTAAGTACTTAAGTGGAAGTTGTTTTCTTTACTGGCTGTGTCCCCTGCTCACTTTTAAGACACATGAAGATAATTCCAAGGGCTTCAACATTCTTTTTTTAAGCTGCTAGAACCAAAGATGAACCAACATGGACTAGAATGGTTGCAAAATAGAACCTAAATCCTGATCTACTCCTCCCTCTTCTCCTCTGAGCTCCAGGTCCTCTCCTGCCCGGACCCCATCATCCATATCATCTTTGGGTGCTGTGCTGGAGCATCCCTGCCCCCCTCCATGGTCTCCCTCCAGTCCTGGGCCCCAGCCAGCAGCAGTCCCTGCCACTGCACAGCCCACATCCCCAGGTCTGCAGCTCCACCAGGCTCTCCAGTCTCTGGTCATAAATCAGGCATTGAGTTTTGCTAGAATTTTCCTAGAGTCCTGTGCTGTTCCTCTAATCGGCTCCGTAACTTGCGCTTAAATTACCCTGTGTCGGGGGCACTGGGAGAATCTGGCATCTTAACCATTGCTTCCCCTGTCCCAGCACTCCCTCCTGGCATTTTGTGCCATCAGTGCTGAGGGAGATTGATACCTCCTCCTCAGATGTGTGTGGGAGGAGCACCTGGTCTGTGAACTCCCTGTAGGGTGTTGACCACCGCAGCCCCATGTGGAGACCCCAGTAACTAGATGCCCATAGCTCTTCCCCATGATGCCACTCTGGGCATCCATGGCCCATGTGTGAAGCAGGCTGGGCCTTTATCTCCAGCCCTGGACCCCAGTTCTCGCCCTGTTGACCTTGCTGAGAGGGGTCACTTTGTAGGGTCCCCTTGCCTGCATCCCAGGAAAGAGCCCCAGACTCTGCCTGTTCATGTCTGAAGCCCAGGAAAGCAGTGTAGAGTAAGAAAAGAGGTTGGCTTTAGGAGTCCATATTGGGTTCAAATACTGACTGTTCTCCAATTTCTCTGGTGACCTCAGTTAACTCCCTCATCCTGCCAGGGCCACCCATAGACTTATAAGAAACAATTGGCATGAAAGTCCACAGAGCCAGCTGCCAGCTTTGAAATCCTACTTGTGTCCTTCCTTGGACTATATGTAGCTAAAGCACCTGAAAGGGCCTCCTTCCCCACCCCCTGGAGCCCATGCGGTTCACCTCCCATCCTCTACTGGAGCCTCCCAGCCAGGCTCCCTGCAGAGGACCCATGGTGCTGCGGGCTCAGCCTGTGCAGCTGATCAGTCAGGGAAGCTGCTGCAGGCAGGCCCGGAGGAGCTGGAGTCACAGCAGGAGTGTCATGACCTCTGAGCTCCCATTTGAAGCATCTTCCAGGGCATACAGAGGAAGCTGGGGAGGAACAGTGTGGCTCTGGCTCTTCCTCTGAGCAGGCCCTTGGCCTTGCACCTCCGCTGTGCTGGACCTTCCCGCTCCCCCTCTACTTGGGACGTGTGGCCTGGTGCACGGAGATTTTTTAATTTTTCATGTCTAAATGCAGCACCCCCAAAATCCCCTCTTGCCGGTGATCCCCTGAAGGTGATTTTTCTAGAACTGGGAGGGTTTGAGGGAGAAAAGACAAGTCATCTTTGCAGAGTGCCAGCTGTGTGCCAGGCATTCACATTGGCTATTTCCTTTGTGTCTTCAGGCAACTCTAAGGTACAGACACTGCGAGGTCTCGTACGTCAGGTCCTTGAGGTAGCACTTACAGGCTGAAGCCAAGGCCCTCCGCCTTCCAGCTTCTCGCTCTTTCTGCCTTTCTTGCTTGGAGTAGCGATTCCAGGCTGGAAAGATCCTTTGGTTATGCTGGAAGGATGCCCCAGGTTGGCAGCCTCGACTTGGCTCCCTCTGCCTCCTGCTTCTGTCCTGCGGGCTGTGCTGGGTTAGAGCACCAGCAGGCTGGCTTCCCAGGCCTAGGATGGCTTTAGCGGTCCCATTCTGCCAGCGGCCTAGAAGGCGCCCGTGAGCAAGGGACAAACTGCCGACAGCCTTCCCCTGCAGGAGAGCCCTGTCACTGCAGACAAATGGCCTTGTCATTCAGTCACATCCTTCTCATTGCTGGTCAGTGGCCTGAGTTGCCCAGATAACCCTTCTCATTTAGCGTCATCTTTATGGATGCCATGAAGGTCCCCAACCAAGGAGCAAAGCAGGCAGGCCAGCTCCCTGACTTCCGGTGGCTGCCCGTGCAGTCTCACGGTGACCAGAACCTTTCAAGCGATGTTTTGCTCATAAAGGCGAGAGTCTCCTAGGCCTTGCTCTAAGCTGGGGATGACATCCTGACTGCTAACAGGGCCTCTGTCCTTCCACTGGAAGGCAGAGACTTCTCAACTGCCTATCTTCCCCTTGTCCTTGCCAAAGGATGTCCCTCTAAGTGCCCCTCAGAATTCCCAGTCCCTCTGCCTGAATCCTATCCGCCAGTCCCCAGCCCTCCCTGCAGATCCACCTCCCCCTGATGCTTTGGCAAGTAATTACCTTCACAGGGAAGTTGACAAGTCTCTGGCGACTCCTAGCCCGGCTGGAAAAGATTCATTATTCTGTATCTAGAAATAAGCAGGCCCATCAGCACAAGGCTGAGATAACACCAGTGTAAAAGTTCTCTATTCAGGGGAATTAATTAGGATTCCTTATTAAAGATCCAATTAGGCAAAAGGGCATTTTTATCTGTGATAGTCAGCTGCTCCTATTTTTCTAAAGCTATAACTCCCAAGTTTCTTAAAAAGGAGAGAACCAGGAGCTATGTTTTCCTCTAAAACAATTCACTCTTTCAGTGTCAGTTATGTCTTCATCAGGATGTGAAAATAGATTTTCTCATTCAATTTGCAATGCTTTATCTCTTCAGAGCCTGGTAATGACGCCACTCGATCCCTTTAGCAAGAGTCACAGCCCCAGATGGGTATTTGGGGAGTGGGATGTTTGGTTAGAATGATGGCAAGAGAAATAGCATTGTTTGCTACCTGATTCGTGGGAGGGCAGGAAATGCTAATGGTGCCACAGTTGTTTGTGTGACCTAGGGCAAGGAGCTTCACCTCTCTCAGCTTCTAGAGCCGTTTCAGCAGCAGGATGAAGGCTCAGAGTAAATTGGTGCAATATCAGAAAGTGGTTCAGGACCCAGGGTCTGAAATGAGGTGACCCACCTCAATCTGAGGTGGCCACCTAAAGACACGCAGGCCACGAGGCCTTGGCCTCACAGGAGCTACTGTGTCTTCTGGATTCTCTTTTCACCTTTCCTCATGTTTTCACAGCAACACCTCTCTGACAGAGCCTTGGTTTCCCTGTCTGCAAAAATAGGAAGGAAATCCCTCCTCCGAGGCTCTGAGAAGGTCAAGTGAGATAATAGAAGAGACCATCCTAGCTATGAAGGACACAATACATGTGTCAAACCCAAATCAATCATTTAGTTTTTTTTCTCTTAAAGAAGCCCAGTGAGGCTCCCTGGAGAGCTGGCACTACTCCCCACCTTAGAGAACTGAGCCCATTTTGCCTGGGCAGGGCTGGGCATTAAGTTTGCAGGAGGGTCAAGACTGCAGGCTCTGCCTCTTCTAGGTGAGTGCTGTTGGCTGATAGACTGTGTCCTCTGTGACTCCTAAGGAAGCAGTGCAGAAGGGGAGCAGGGAGGGGTAGGTCTCACCTCAGTGGTTACCTCAGCCCCCTCAGCCTGGGACTCGGTGCCCACCCAGTCATATGCCATGGATGCACTCAGTGTAAACCTCACTGATTTTTAATTTGAGCAACTACAGCTTGTTTACCCCAGAGGAAGAACAGAAGCTGATGTTCCAGAAAGTTCTGTAGAAAGCAGGTTGTTGTCCAACAGCGTCATTCCACACACAAGGACACTGAAGTTCAGTGTCATTCAGTGAGTCCATGGCAGAGCCAGGGAACCAGGGTGGTGTTCAGGCTGTCATGTTTGTGCTGCCTTTGATGTTTCCAGGCTGTCTACTGCTGGACCAGACTTTGCCAGACTTCATGTGAGACGGGCCAGACAGCCTCACTTCT
Source organism: Uropsilus gracilis (assembly GCA_004024945.1). Taxonomy (NCBI): domain Eukaryota; kingdom Metazoa; phylum Chordata; class Mammalia; order Eulipotyphla; family Talpidae; genus Uropsilus; species Uropsilus gracilis. The sequence goes on from PVHY01000219.1 coordinate 52,685, forward strand.
ACACCAGCTATCTCCACGCAGACCCTATGTCATACCTCAGCCCTTAGTGCTCTGTCTTCTGGGTCTTCTTCGTCTTTGCTTGATGTGTTTCAGCCTTGGCACTCTCTTTTAAAAGCCCTGCATTTCTGACCTCTCATCCTTCCCCTTTTGCCCCTCTAACTTTAGTTCCTCCTTCTTATTTCTCATTCACTTCTGCAGTCACACTGACCTTGCTCTTTCTCAAACACCAAGCATGCTTTACTTACCTCAGGACCTTTGCACTTGCTCCTCCCAGACTGGATGGCTCTTTCCTCCAGACATTTCATAATTCAGTCCTTCACCTCTTTTAGGTGTCACCAGCAAGGTCACCTTCTCAGACATGGTCACTTCTCTGGTCATCTATTAAAATTACAAGTGCCTCTTCCCACTCTTGATACCAGAATTCCAGTCTCATATCTCCTTTGCCAATAAGAACAAAGTTTTGAGGAGAAGGATGGTCATTTCGTTTCTAAGTGCATAGATGAGGAGGGAAGCAGATAGAAATTTGAAAATCTACCTCCCTGCTCCATAGTGGAGAGCAGGGATGGACTCATAAGGAATGAAAAGGGGAGTGAATTATGGTCAACAACCCCCTCATTATAACCCAAGAGTGTGGTAGTCAACAATCCTGATGTTATTTTTACAAGTTTCCCTGTTTAGCTTTGCTTTGAAGTTTCTTTGCAGCAAGGCCCTTTGGAAAGCAAGGGGAAAAAACAGGCTGTTAAATATATAAATCAAGGTTTGTTAAACTTAGAGGGGAAGGAAGTCTCTCCAAGGCAGGGAGGGATGTGTATTTTATTGCTGTATCACTCTTTTGAATGGCCACTTATGTCTGTTTTTCATCTGCCGGATCCCCACACCTAAGAGTACTTAGCACCCCCCTCTCTGATTCCACTTCTGGAAGCTCCGTTGCCTACCAGCCACCATCTGCACCTCACCCTGCAGATGAGGAAACTGAGGCACGAGATCACCCTGGGAATATCTTAAGAGTGATGGTGACAGATGATTTTAAACCAGCTGTAAAGGTAGTTGTGTTTCAGGGTTATTTGTGGCTCAGTTGCACTAAGCAATGCCCCCCTGGTCTTCTCTGCAGTCTCCAGGATGGAGCCAGGCTCAGGACCCACATCATGGAAACAAATGGTCCCGCTGCACCAATGCGTTACTGGAAGAGAAAAGTCTGGGCTGAGAACCAAGAAATCCTCTCCCCCTCGGCACTCCCCTCTTCAACCCTCCTATTCCCCCCTGCCAATTCCCCCATCAAATAATTCCTGATAATGAAGTTAGGATGATTCATTGGTTTTCTGATGAGCATGAATTCATCATCAAAATCTACATATTTCAATCCCTTGATATGTGCTCTCAGATTCCTAACCTAATTAATATGTAAAGTGCTTTATCCTGTGACTTAACAAGGGAAAGCTCAGCTTGGTTTTGGGGGCCTGTGTGGCTCCCAGCCTCTGGGTTTCTGGGGTGGGTGGCGACATTGCTGTCTCTGTGTTGGGGATGGTGCGAGTAACTCATCGCACTGGGACAAGGTGCCATTAGCTAAGAAGACTGTTGGCTGTTCAGGGGCAGACGCTCAAGCCCTGTAGCTCCAGATCCCCTGTCGCATATCCCAGAAGGTTCTCACTGCCAGAATCCTCAGCATGCATGACCACAAACTTGCCAGGGCTGAGCATAGGCTGCACCCCATGACGGAACATGGGGAGATGCAGCAGCCCCCTTCTGAGTCTTTCTGGAAGGACAGCCCATGTGCCCAGCCAGCTTTCTGCCATGAAAGCCCATGTCCCCACACAGCTCCAGCCGGAGGCTCATGCTCAGCTGGCGAACGGGGTCTGCCTTCTAGCGTCTGCCCTAGGGTTGGGCCTGCATCGGCTCTCTTTCCATTTAAGATTCAGGTCCAAACTCTTTTACGTTGTCCAACCTACCACCCCGCCACCACCAGATAACTCAGGGGACCCAGATGAGGCCACTGTTGGTCTCTGCTGGTCTGGGCTTGGACTGTTGTCTCACACTCCCAGGTCCCCAGTTCAGGCCACCCCCAAACTCTCTGTGCCTCACCCCTGACTTGTAAAACCTCATGCCCTGCAGCATCTCCCACCAGGTCTGCCAAGCGCTGTGGTCACTGACCTCATGAGAAGCTGTTGCCCAGAGGATACCAGAGCCAGTGTCAGACACAGATTTCTACCTCAGCACCTTGGTTTGGACAAAGTATTCACCTCTTCAGCTTTGCAGTAGAACTGTGAGGATTAGTAATTTTAATGACTTCAAGCCGTTGTGAATTCCATACTAGCACCAAGCCGCTCTGTAGACTAGGGGTGATCTGTTGTGGTGTAGCCTTTTCCATTAAGTCACTCCCTGGCCACTGATGTGGGGCTGGAAGCTCAAGGATGTTGAAGTTAGAATATGGTTGAGGGGTGCAAGGCAGCACCTCTTCTCCACAGAAGTTTCTGAGGCCTCTCAGGACTTGGGACCCTGCAGAAAGACAGAAGTTCCCAAGAGGAGACTTACACCACAGAAAACAAGAAGTCAGTCAGTCACCTGGACACTCCAACAATATGGCGGTCCAGGCAGAGAAAGGCTGTACATTGTTTCCAAAGCTGAAATTCCTACCCCTGGGCCCCAGAATCCTAGTCTGGGTTTTCGCCAAAGCATATCTGAGACAAGGGTTCAAGTGCCAGTGGTGGGCTGGGAGGGACAGGTGACCCCAGTAGAGAGGGATGATAGCCAGTAGCGAGAGTGGAAGCCTACCCACTGCCACAGTGGGGGTCTGAGACATGACCTTTTGGGAGAGTCTGGGGAACCCATCCAGGCTTAGAGTTTCCCACCCAAAGAACACAGCAGGGACTGGGGTATTTATCCACCAGTTCCTGGAAGTCCTTGAATGAAGGTGGCACAGCCCTGCCAGCCTGCTGTGTCATGTGAACAGAATGGCCTCCATGGGGAAGAAGTACCCCTGTGCACAGGAACACAGATGCTGGTGAGTGGTGCTGGCCTGCCTTAGGGAGCCAGGAGAGTAGGCAGGGCGCCTGCTGTGGGGTGAAATGCATAACCGGGCCCCACCAAGATGAGCACTAGCAACCAAGGCAGCTTTGTGGTGGGACCCAGCTCACCAGATATGACTCCAGGGAAAGGTCCCTTGGGCAAAATCATCAGAAACTGCAGAGGACAGTGATGCCAACGGGCAGGGACGGAAGACTCCCTGCATGTAGCCCCATTACTGTGACACTAGATTCCCCCCGCCCCCACTGCCAGACAAAGGCCTAGAGACCTCTCAAGACTGGAAGAGGGTTGGACCCCTTGTCAGGATGTGTTGGGCTCTCCTCCTCCAGCAGACTACAGCCGGCAAGCGAGACTCACTTCAGAGACCAGTATCTACCACCTGAGGGACTTGGGGAAAGGCTGGCTGGCTGCTAGTTCAGCAAACAGTTGTTGAGATTGGGAAAATCAGGGACATGAAACCTATTTTATAGTCACAGAATGGTAAGTTCTATGGATTTAGGTCACACACACACACACACACACACACACACCAATTAGTCACTGGAAGGCAAGCTTCTGCTGTCAACATTCAAATATTTTGGGAAAGTTTTGCTTTTTTCTGCCTGCACTGAGTGAAGTCATGCATATTCCACAGGTCGTCGGCACCCTGGTGAAGTCACAAAGCTCACTCATACCTGAGCAGCAACGCCCACCCACCAGAGCTTTATTTAGACACGCCCCAGCACTCCAACACTTTTTGGAGCCTTCTTGAGAAGTTTTGGAACTCAGCCTGGGATGAAGGAAAAGGCCTCAGAGTTCAAACACATTCATGACCCATTTACTATTCTAGTCAGTGGGTAAAATCTCCTCTGAGCTTCCTTTCCCAATCCTTCCTCCCCTCCTATCCTCTGAATGGAAGACTTGTGGGACAGAACCTGGGTGTGACCTGGAGTCAGATAAACCTAGTTTCCCGAAACACTTTGGGCAAGTGGCCAATCTCCTAGTGTTGCCATCTGCAGAATGGGTATATCAGTGCTCGAAATGGCGCTGAAGGGAATGTGGCAGATGCTCCTTGAATTTTTCCAGCCCTTTTTTAAGATAAGTAATTTTAGTCTTCTCTCTGCTTTAATTCTCCCCTCCCTTCCGTAGCCACTGAAGGGCGCAATGTGACCTGGATGTTTCTGTTGCTCTATACAGTTTGATGATCCATTTACATATCACAACATTAAGTTCTTACATACCAGCTGCTACACGAGCGGTAGTGCACTAACCATGTTTGAGGGAGATGACATCAACCTCCTCACCAGCCCCATTTGCACTTGTCTACTCTGCACTGGTCATTCCCACCTTAAAGGTTCTTAAGGCCACACTTGGGACCCAGATGTGTCAAGTCCCCACTTTCTGCTTCAAACTGGCATCTGTGGAAAGGAGGGGAAATGCAAGGGGCTCACGTAATTGGTTCCAGCAAAGAGGAAGGAACTGAAAAAGAATATTCATTTTCTATCTTCACCATAAACATAACCCAAGGTCATTAAAGAATGTGTAGAAAATCGAGAAAAGTTAGATCAAATTGCATGAATATTTGGATGCATTTCCTTCATTTTTTTTCTAGAGATGGACTTTGTTGTTGTTTTAATTTAAAGAGCTGTGTTCTTGGGATATATAGCTACTTATCTTTCTCTATATAGTTATCTAGATGTATAGATATATAGGTAGGTAGATATGTAGTTGGATGACTGGATAGATAGAGATGTATATCTCCTTTTTCATTATTTATAGCAGAAATTCAGGCTCATGAAAAATTCAAAATATACCCGAGTACAAATAAAATGTTAAAGTCTCCTGTCAAACTCCTACTCTAATTCTACCCTCCCCAGAGCAAACATTATAAAGAAATTGGTATGTTACTTTGTAGACCTTTTCCTGCCACATTTACAACACCTGTTATTCTATAGTTTATTTACATATCTTAAGTGTATATATTAGATATTTTTCCACATAAGTACTTATATCTTAACTATTATTTTTAAAGCAGTTGCCTAATATTGCATTTTCAAAATTTCAAGCAATGCTACAGTTAACACCTTCTTACATATCTCTTACTACACATGTTGGAATATTTATAGAAAAACTTCCTTTAAATGGGATTTCTAAAATTTTTTACATTTTGATTCAGCTAGAGTGTACTCCCAAAAAAAGTGTCAATTTAATATTTCCCACAATTATGGATGAAACTGGTTATTTCCCTACATCCATCCTTAATTAAAACTTTGTGAATCTGATTTCAGTTGGAGAAATACCTTATTCTCCTTTTAATTTCCATTCCTCCAATTACTAGTACTAAATAATCTTATGTGATTATTTTTGTTTTATTTTCAGCAATGCCCCTTTATATTCATTACCCCTTTTCCCATTGGGTTGCTTGTGTTTTTCCTATTGATTTCTAAGCACTCTTTGTATATTTTGAATATTAACACTACATTTATGTCTTAGTTCATCCAGGCTGCTATCACAAAAATACCACAGACTTAGAAACAGCAGAAATGTGTTTCTCATGATTCTAGAGGAAGAGAAATCCAAGGTCAAGTTGCCAGCAGACTCAGTGCCTGCTGAGGTTTGCTTCCTGGCCCTAGAGTAGTGTCTCGATGATGGAAGGAGCAAGACCACCCCCTGGGGAGTCTTATAATCCCACTCTTGAGGCATCACCCGCATCATCTGATCGCCTCTCAAAAGGCTCCACCTGCAGATACATTGGGGGTTAAGTCTCAATACATGGGTTTAGGCATTATGGGAAGGTCACCAACATTGTCCACAGCAGTGTGTACTAAATGCTGTAAAAATTTCCTATCAGTAACTTGTCTTTTAGGCTTTTTTTTCATAGCAGGCAGTTTTCCTTTAAGTGATCGGTCAATCTTTTCTTTGATGATTCCCAAGTTTTGTGTCTCGGCTAGGATACCTTCCCACTAACAGATTACAGAACAAGTCTCTGTTTCTTCAAGAACTCTGAGAGTTTCTATTCTACTGTTAGCTCTTTAATCTGCCTGAATTATATTTTGTATAGGGTGTGAGATAGAGATCTAACTTTTAGTTCCAAATGAATAATGAATTGTCCCTAAATCTGTCCTTTCTGACTTGAAATGGCCCTTTTGTCATACACTAAATTCACATCTATTTGTGTTCCTGTGTCTGAGTTTTCCCCTTCTATTTCATTTATCTATTATTCTAATTATGTTTCAGAATCACATTTTCAATTACCATAGCTTTATAGCAATTTTTTTAGTAGAAAAAGTCCTCCATTACTTTTAAGACATTTTATTGCTAATTCTTGTGCATGTACTTTCCCAGATAAGTTTTAGAATAAGGTTTTCAGTCTCCTTCAAAAAAAAGTTCCATTGTAATTTTGGCTAGATTTTCACAGAATTTGTAGGATAATTTGAAAAGAATTGACGTTTTTGTAATATAACTTCCATATAAAGCCATGATATGCCGCTCATGTTTCAGATTTTTGTTTATACTCTTTAATAAAATTTTATAGTTTTCACCATTTAGACCTAATAAATATCTTGTTAGGTTTATTCCTAGGTAGTTTTATAGTTTTTATTGTTATTATGAATAGTGTCATTTTGCCATTGCATTCTCTAATTTTTATTGCTGGTAAATAAGAAAGCTTTTGATTTTGTACATTTCTTTTGTAACCGACCATCTTACTGAACTCTCTCATTAGTCCTAATAGTTTTTAAGTGAATTATTTTAGATTTTTTAGGTTGGACAATCATATTAGCTACAGGTAATGTAATTTTGTTTCTTCCTTTCCATTATGTATTATCCATCTCCCCTGCCTCCCACCCCCCACCACCCTAGTATGGCTTGTGCATTCAGGACTCTACTAATGCGGAGTGAGAGGCTACAACCATGAGGTTTCTATAGAGAAGAGACTTGAAGGCAAGGGTAGATATTTTCACACTAAATTCTTTATTACATATCAATTAATATAAAATTTCTAAGGATGTCGGTGCTCTCGCTTTATGTAAGTTGAAAAAAAACATGTGCTATCTATATTAAATAATTAGTGATTTACAAAGGGGTCATAGAGATTAGAGGAAGAATTACCCAAAATGAAACCCCAAGGGGCTCTATAGCACCATCAGTGGGGGATGCTCTGTCTAATATTGTATCCTGATTATCGTGCACTTAGAATTTCGGCATTTTCCTTATCGTTGTAAGTCCCTAATCCCAAAATATTCCATCAAGTGGCTATAGCCCAGCTTACTTCCCCTTCCTCTTACTGTGGATATTTAGATCATCTCCAGTTATTTGTGCCATAAATATTGCTGTGAAGAACATTATTGTGTATAAAACTTTTTTCCCCCTGAATTTATGATTATTTCTTTAGGAGCGATTCCCAGAATGAGTATTTTTTAAGACTCTTGATTCTTATTGCCAAATTGCTTTCTAAAAGCATTTGATCATTTTACACTGCCACCAGCAGTATGTGAATGTCTGAAGGAATGGGACTTTTAAAATTAAAGATTATGAAATATGTTGTAGCGGAAAGAGAATAGACTTTGGAGTCTGATGGGTTTAAATCCTACTTCCTCCACTGACAAACTAGGTCAGACTTAGGGGGAAATCAACGCTCTCCAAGCCTCGGCATCCCTGTCTGTAAAATGTGTAGCTAGTTCTTCCTGCGGTCGTGCAGAAGCTTGAAAGAACTCTTCACCATGGCTCTAGGAGCAGAGCGGCAGTACGCAAATGAGTGTCATCTTCCATTACACAGGACTATTTTCAAGGGGGGTTTCTTTCCTGTCCAGCCTTGGAGATGCTCCCTGAAAAACAGGATGCAGTGAGGGGTGACTGCTGTCCCTACTCTGAGACCGCCAGAGAGGAAACCCTTTTGGGTGTCACCACTGACTCAAGCTGGCAGCACCAAGGCCAGTGGGAGAACTCCCCGCAGGCTGCCTTCGATGCCCTGCGCTGTGGGTAGGGCACCCACAAGCCACACAAGCCCAGGACTGGAAATAGCAACAAGGCCAGCATTTCCAGGAGAAACTGACCATGGCTTCCTGGAGGCCTTCAGCATCTCCCAATTCACCGACTGCTTTGTCGCCTTTGCGCACTGCATCGAGCAGGGCAATTGTCATCTGCTCGCATTTCTCAGTTGCTAAGTCCTGCTAGTTCTACCTCCAACAGAGCTCACCAGTTTGTCCTTTATCTGTAGCACTAGCAGCCCTGACCTCATTTAGGGCCTCCTACTCCTGCAGCTCTGATGCTGCCTCCTAGGGATCACCAAGGTTTCTCTTCTCTATCTGCCATCCATTTCAGTCTATTTCAATCCATTGTGGTCTTCCTGAATGCCCCCTACCTGTCCTTGTCATTTCCCTGCTGAAGATCCTCCACTCGGGTGGGATCTTTCAAACCCTTGGCTTAGCATCACGGCCCTCCTAGCAATACTAAATTATGCATTCCACTCACGTATTTGTTTATTCAAGTCTCCTTTATTAACTATCAGGCCAGCCGAGGCACGGGAATTATGATTTATTTCCAGCTAATCTGGCAAAATAAGAATGGCATTGGTTAAAACTTCTTATACTCTTTCTAGGCACATGGTACTGTGCCGTATAGTTTATATGCATTAGCTCTTAATTCTAGGAGGAAGGTATTATTTTTCCGAGGCTCTGAGGCTCAGAACACAGGCTGTCCAAGGTGGCTCTGCTGGGAAGTGTTAGCATCAAGTCCTCTGTCCCTGGAGTCTCAGCCCTCAACCGCTCTTCAGTCTCAGTGGATGGATTATACCTGAGGATACCTCTCAGACTAAACTGGTGGTGTCTTCTCTATAATAAACATAACTTGTAAGAAATGGGGTCATAGAATCTACCATTCTAATTAGCAAAATCATAAAGCTTGCCCCTAAGCAGGGACTAGCCCAGGAACTTGGCCAATTCTTCTTGTCCTGAAGGGCTCTGGGACTGGGCCCCACATTCCTACCTTGCACCCCAATTCCCAACATCCCAATTTTTGCCTCCCTCCACGGTACTCCATGTCTGGGTTACTTGCTGTTTCCCAAGAGGGATCTCTGTCTCTCCCTCTGGACCCTGAAGCCAGCCCATAACAGGTGCATCATGGGCACTTGATAACTGCACTGAATTAAATTGGATTGAATTGAACCAAATTGAATTCAGAAGCAGATATTCTCCAGCAGTGGCTGGGCTTTAAGTTCATTGTTGTCCTAATCATTTTGTGGTAGATAACACTGCCTTTGCCGTAAGCCAGGCTAAGCGCTTAGGTGTTTGAGGATAGTATGTCTTAAGGGGTTTTCTGTTCGGGCAGGGTAGTTTTTTTCTGCATAGACCACTGGAAATAGATCTGAGTTGGGCACGTTCTTTGATGTCGTTTTCTGATATGTCTCGGAAGTCAGACAATCTGGATTTAAGAATCATCCGTACCGCTTGTACTGCCACATGACCTTGGGCAAGTTACTTAACCTCGTTGAGCCTCTGATTCCTCATCTGTCTGTCTGATGGGGATATTATGAGGATTAAAATAAGAACTTGAATGTAAATCTCTTGCTATGCACAAGTAGTAAGAGTAAGACCTCACAGGTTTTGACAATAATTATAATAGTTATTCCTTTCTCCCTCTCTCCCGTCTGTACTGAATTGGATAGTGAAGTGGATTGGGAGTGCTGGAAGTAAGGAAATGGCAGAGGCAGGTAATCAGAAATATGGTCTTCAGGAAACCTGATCAACCCAGGGACCCAGGAGGGAGAGGGAGCATTCAGGTTCCACACCGGGGAAAGTAGTTAAAAGATATGAAAATGGGGAGGAGGGACCTGGAGAAGGCCAGACTGTTTGTATTTCATTATGAGGGCAATAGGGAGCCACGGAAAGCCAATCACAGGAGAGTAACGGATCAGCATCGCACTTCTGAAAGACCTGGGCTTTCTGCTGGAGTGCAGGGTGGAAGACGCATACAGACAAAGACATAAGGTTGCTGTAGTTGCCTACTTGAGAAACAACCCAGATGCAAACAGTGAAAACTGAGTGGAGGGGATCTAAGAGACTGGAAGAACATAAAAATAGCATTACTTGGTTTAAGGCCCAGTGAACCTGAAGGACAGATGAGGCAGCACTCAGTTCTTGGTCTAAGTGGCTGAAGACTGGTGGGGGTGACAAAGGGAGTGAGATGTATGAGACTTCAGGTGTCCATGAGATATCTAAGGTAGATTAGGTATGAAGTTTGCAGCAGAGATGTGAGTTATAAATGGACATTGGGGAGCCATTAACAATAGATTGGGTGCAGGGAGAGAACTTCCAGCTGGAAGACACAGGGTAGAGTGAGAAGATGGTTTCCAAGGGTAAATCAGCTGTTCAAGTGTTAGAACTCACTGGAGGCCCAGCTCCAGAGAGCATGTCTGAAGTTGGTTCTTCTTATACCTAGTGTGAAGGGGAAGCTTTGGGCATTCCATTATCCACTATGTGTCAAATGTGGGCACAGGTGATTACAGAGAGTTGGAGATTGCCTTGAATAGCAATCTGCTTGACTGGTCCATGAATCAATCCTACCCTCTTCCCTGCTACCCCTGTCCCTCTCATCCCTGCCTCACCTGTTCAAGGGATGATCCTTCTCTTTCAGCTGTATGAAGATTATAGAAATAGTTTAAACCCTTATTTACTAATCTTCTCCCTGTTCCATATTCCAAACCCTGTAATTAGGAGGGATGACCTCTATTTGAGAGTGAAGAAGAGCCAAAAGCCCTGATACTGGGGTCTTGTGCCCAGCTCTGAAGCACATGACCTCTTCAGAGGATCACACCCAGAGATAGATCAGTTGCCCCTTTGAGAAATACTGACATTCAAAAGACCATTAAGAGGGAACCCAGCATCTATAACTACCCACCAATTGACATACTGTTGGCATTTTATTTCATCGTTGCTATTCTCCAGTAAGGTAGAGGCATCACTATTTATGGTTCAGAAAATAATTGCCACTCAGAGATGGTTAGCAACTTGCCCAGAGATACACAATTGGTTATTAGCAGAGTCAGAACTAAAATGCCAGATCTGTCTGCCTCCAAATCTTCAGACATTTAGATGCCAATATTCCTCCTGCTGAAGTAAATGACACCTGTATTCAGGTAGTAATGTCCATCATACGGAAGAAAGATTAGATAATTGGCAGAATGAAACCAGTGAATAGTGGCAAGAGTTATACATTGATTCAGTGCAAGATCTTTCTAATAGAACAACTTCCTCCAGATACCTCTGGAGTATTAAGTCAGTGACCGACAAACATTGTGGAGGGAAATTTTGGAGTAGGCTGAGGTGTGGCTTTGAATCCCTTTCAAGCCTGGGCAGTGTGAGATAATGTTTTGATGAGCTGATTTCCTGGAATTGGTCCTCACCTTGACCCTAGACTTCTCTTATTGCATCTGTGGTCATAACGGAGAGAGGGAAGGGGGGAGGAAGAGAGGGTGTGGCAATCAACTAATAGTTCAGCTCAGAATGGGATGGTTGAGAGATGGATCCTAAATCTTTTATTCCCCCTGGGGTATTTCTTGATTATGAGACACCTGAGAAGGCATGTTGTAACCCAGAGAGAGTACCTTCTGGAAGGTTGTTGACTTTCTGGGTAAACCAGGACATTAATGGGATGCCCCCCTCTATCCCCAACTTGAGTCAAACTTCACATTACCAAGCAAGTTTTCACAGGTGCCATTCCCACGTATGCCTATCCAAGGCCTGGGTTACCAAGAAATAGCAGTCAAGAAAAAGGCAGATCAATTTCATTTCTCTTTGGTCTAAGTGGGAAGAGCTATTAAGTGGAAAGAGCAGTGATACAGGCAGCTTTAGAGAGGGCATGAAATCACAAGTGATGCCCGCCCAACAGACAAGGCAGACGCTTTGAAGCTGTCTCATTAGATCATCCACTTTCACCCAAGTTGCTCAATTACTTCCAGTGACCCCCTTCTCATCTCCCCACCAACATTCTGCCATAACTCCATGAATACCAGCACCCACATTTGATTCCCAGTCCTCCACTCATATGCTATTTAATGTTAGGGAAGTCTTTTAACCTCTTGGAGCCCCATGCCCTGTTGGTAGGTTTATCAGTTGGCACTTTTTTGGAAGGTAATTCAATCATAGTGATTAAAATGTAAAAGATGCTTCACACTCTCAGGAATTTATATTGAGGAAATAGCGAGATGTTGGGGTAAACTGATCTAGACAAGAGTGTTATTTAAGTGTTATTCATTATTGTAGGGAGAGGGAAACAGTGTATGTTCAACAGAGTTCGATAAACTGTGGTGCATGTGGTTAATAAAACAGGTAGCAATAAATTTCAAAGAATGTACAGATAAATTGGAAAAATGCTCAATATGTGGTATTAAATAAAAACTGAGTAATAGTGAACTAAATATAAATGAATATATATGAACTAAATTTACACATGTACATACAAAAGACATTTCTAACAAAGAAAACAAGAAAAAATACTGACATGATGGGCTCCGGATGGGATGTTTACTTATTTTCATAATGTACTGTGAATATATTATAATATTAATTGCAAAATAATATATATTATGTATATCATCATGTATTACATATTGTATTTTTTGTGTTTTCTAAAAGTTTTACAAGCATATGTAATTGTGTGGGCAGAAGATTAGTAAAAGTTAAAATATATAATAATAGCTCCCACCACCTACAGGATGAAGAACATACTTCTTAAATGAGGATGTTTATGAACAACCCCTTCTAAGGCAGCAGTTTTGTCTTTGCCAGTTCTGCCATCATCATCATCAGCTCCCCAAGTCCATTCCCATGTGCCTCACTTTAGCTCCTCCAAGCTGCTTGCCAGTCTATAAATACTTCATGACCACTCATCCTGTCACGCCTTTATCCTTCCTGTGTTCTTCTGGAATGACCTTCTCCACATCTCTCAAGAACCAATTCAAGTATCTTCACCTCTTCCTTGACAGTTAATTATCTCCTTTCTTTGCTTCAGCAAAACTTTATATATACTTAACAGTTACTTCTTTCGTGTCTGTCACCCCCACTTTCCCTTTCTTCAAGATTTTGTGGGAATTCCAAGGAGGGGAGACTAATTCTGTCTTGGAGAGCCAGGATAGGCTTTGCAGAGGAGAGGTCTTTTGACTGGCTTCTTAAGAACAGGATAGGAGGCTGTCAGCTAGACCAAGGACAACGGGTACCTCACAACATTCTGAAGCAAGCTCCCACCTGACACGCTCTCACACCATTTCTGGCATAACCCTTACTTCATTGTGTAGTGTGATGCATGAGGGCATGTGTCTGTCTACCACCAGACAGCAGGTGCCTGAAGGCAGGAAAGAGGCCTTGTTCCCCTTGGAATGGTGAGCACAGCATCTGGCACGTGGTAGGCATCGTTGAGACAATTTTGTTACAGAATATGAAAGTGTGCAAGTGCCAATACAATAATTACCTTTCTCTTTGTCTTGGTGCAAATGGGTAAAAGATCATATGTTTGTTGTCTCCTATCTCAGCTTTCAAATATGGGTTCAGAGATGCTGAAAATACTTTCTAAGTTGTCTGCTGATGTGAACCAAATTGAAGAAGTTGCTCATTGGGTGGGTATTAAAAGGCTATTCTGCAACATTTGGATTTCATTCTGGTATAGAAATTCCACCAATATGAGCTTTGCTTCCCCTTGAAGCAACATGCCACAATTTCACAATGATGCCTTTGAAATAAATCCTGTTTGAGTAATGTTTCTCTTGGACTCGTAAAATCTTTATGGCAATCTTTTCTCATCTCATAGACTATGATAAGGAAGAGAAAAACAGAATCACAGAGCTAGAAGGGGGGAGTGCAGTATCATTTCATATGTGGGTCACACATTTAATGTAAACAGTTTTGAAATGCAAATCCAATACATATTTGCTCAAAAATTCTAGCTCTGTCCAAAGTGCTGAATTGGTGAGTACTCTCTGATTAAAGAGTATCAATTTGGATAGAAAGTTTGAATATATTAACACAGTCAGTAATAACCGTACTAGGAATAAGAACACAAATACTGGCAGAAATGAATTACGGATGAACAACTTAGTGCCCCCAGACATGCTGGAGGGAGGGAGGGTGGGAAAAGAGAGAGAAAGGGAGAGAGAGAAAAGGAACTTGAAAGATCGGAGCTCTCAACCCAGTTATGCAAAGAAGATTTGACTCAGAAGCAGTGCTATAATTCAGTACACATTTTGTAGTGTGACCACTCTGTACTGGACATTGTACTGGGACATCAAGTGTAGTCAATCATAATCCTTGGTCTCCATGAAGTCATAAACAGTAGTTGCTCAACCACTGACCAGCTGTTGACCCTGCTCTATGTACTTAATTTTTCAAGCCTCAGATTTCTCCTTTAAAGACCAGGGATAATAGACATTCACAAGATTACTGTGTAAATTAACTAAGGTACTGTTTGTAAAACACTTTGCTCTGAATTTAATGACTGGTACCTGTTAGTGTTATGTGTGGTACACGATGCTAAGTTCTTTAGATCCACAATGTCATTTATTCTCTCATTTATATGTGTCAATTATTAGAAGTAGGTTTTAATGTGCCCTTTATGCAGATGAGGAAAATGAAGCTCAGAAGAACAGAGTTCATTAACTTGGCCCAGGTTCACAATTAGTCAAGACTATGGACAGAATTCAGGGCTGGCTCTTTTTGTTCTAAAGTTAATAGTGCTCATAATTATGGTGGTGCTGGTGAAAGAAGGATTTAAGAACACACTAAATGTCCATATCAACAATTGAGAAAAGGTAGATTCTACCCTCATCAGGTTGATTTTTTTTTAACGAGGCAAATTCTAAGGGAATGAGGCAGTAGGTACATCAACCAGGTGCTTGTGAATTTTAGGTCAAGGATACTTGCTGGTTGATGAAGATGAGGAGAATTAATCCCATCCCTCAGGAAAATGGGGCCAAATCCCAACCTTCTGAAAAGAGGTAACCAGGCTCCCCCCAACTCTGCAACTAGGGAGCAGGGGCTGGAGCAGTCAGGTAAAGGAGCCACAAGTTGGTGAAGTAAGGTTACCTACAAAGGCAGAAGGACCCCAGGGTTAAATGTCACTGAATACATGGCACAAGGATGAGGTAAGGGGGCAGCAGACTATTTCCGGAAGCCACTTAACAGGAGGAAAAAGGGGTCATGCTGAATTGTCTGCTGGAGATTCGCTGGCATTGGGCCAGGGCAGGTTGAGCCTAAGTGGCAAAGCAAAGGCTGGGCAAAAGCTGGCACCACAGAAACCCCTTTTTCATATACTCCATTTGGAACCTCCAGCTGAGAAGAATCTGTGATTGTTCTGGTTTGTGTCCTGTGGAGCTTCTGAAAGGGGTTTCTGAATTAATGACAACACAGTGCTACCTCGGTGCTAAGAATGCGCTTTTTCTTTTAGTCCAAGAGCTTATGATTCAGTCTTGCAGAATTCACATAAATATATATCCTCCTTGCTTTCCTCCCAGTGGGAAATATAAGGGTGTAAAACACAATAATACCCCCTACTTCCCTTCCAAAACTGTCCAGTAAACAGTGGGAGCCATTTGAACTCCCTTGATTGAAATTAGAAAGGTCACATCTCAGTAGTATCCGGGGCTGCTTTTTCCCATTCGTGACAATCCCAGGCTGTTCTGGGGCTTCCCTAAGGTGCCCCTCCAGCTCTGACCTTCAGTGGGTGTCCTCTAAACCGGAGAGTCTGGCCCGCCATCAGGCAGGTAAGCGGATCAATGAGGGATGTTCATGGAATTGTGCTCCCAGCACCTCTGTGTCTGCTGCCTTCTGCCCCTGTCGCTGCTGTCAGATCAATGTGGGGAGCAGATGGCTCTGCTGTATCATAACAATGGCTCCTTTGCAGGGACTTTCCTCAGTCCTCCTTCAAGCCAGGGAGACCAGGGGTAGCTGGGCCCAACCCCATCAGCTCTGGGGAGGCCTGTGTTGGCTTCTAAGAAAGGTTAGCAGGAATCTCTGGAGTGGACCACATGCTCGTCTCCCACTTACCAGAGGTGCTAGTTGGTCTGTCCCCATCGGAAGGGGGCTTGGCTGCCCCCATCACTCCCATCACATGTGCACAGAGTCCATGGGCCTGGTCTCCCTCTGACATTGAAAGGCGGGCATGTTGCATTGGAGAAAACAAAGCAGGGAATTAGGCTGATTTCCAGTGCCTCACCTTCCTGCAGTTATGGCCTCAATGCCGAGCCCTGGTTTAGGAGTCCAAAGGGCTTATTGAACCAACACATGAAACAGAAATTTCTGGGGAGCAACTCTCTTAAATGCTTCATGGTCTGTTTCTGCCCCTCTGCTTGTTAATCAGCCCACAAGTTCCCAAATGTAAACTCCAATCCTTGAGTCTGCCGGACAGTCTAGCCCTACAGACCCAATGGACTGGCTCCCAGTTTCTGCTTCTCTAGAGTTTAATTATCAAGAGAGAGGATTTGATTGGTCAGCCCGTTAGTTGTATCAAGTCCTCATCCAATCAGCTGATATTAATAGGGGGTTAGACTCAATGTGGGCAACCAGAGTAGCAGGAGTCTATATGCTCCCTGCTCCTGTGGTGGCTGTGGAGGAGGGAGTAGGGCAGTCCTGTCAAATAGAAGGCAGCCCAAAACACATCTGCTTTTCTGGTTTGACCTTTCCCTCATCTATTTGTCTTCCTCCGGAGGTAATGGAGAAAATACTCTCTTCATCTGCCTCCTTGAACTAAACAAAATAAGACAGACTGAGGGCCTCGCTTTCTGTGACGAGAACTCGAGAGCAATTTCGGGGTGTCCTCGTGGCTACGAAATTGTCTATCTGGCTTTCAGAGTCTGCAAAAGGAAGCTCTGTAAATACCCTGGATTACTGTGATTATTATGAATCCTCTAAGCAGCTAAATTTCCCAAATTCTCAGAATTGTAATGCCTTGGGATTTAGAGATATAATTAAGAGCAGATGAGGCTCTGAAAGGTTGATGGTGAGGATCTGCAGTTGTATCAACAGCAGGGAGAAGGGGGATGTGAGTTTCAGGACTTTGTCCTTCCCCGGTGGTATGGAACAAGGACTAGAGAAGTGTCAGGCCTGGAGAACCTGTTCTGGTGTCCCTGAGTCCATGAGAGCCGTGGCCTCCCAGGTTCCCATAACTGATAACCCACCCACCTATGAAACCACTCAATAGGTTAGGCCTATACAACACTAGTCAGGCCAGGGTCCCAGTTCTGTGATGGCTCTGAACAACTCTCTGTTGTTACAGGACCCAAGGACAATGGCTAAGACTGCTCTGTTTCCTCTTAGGCTGCCATTTGCCATTTGCCTTCTACTCACACATCAGCCTTGCCAAGAGCATTAGGTCATTCCTCCACCCCCTTTAGTTTTGACTCATTTCCCATTGCTTTTCTCCAACTTCCATACTTACTGAGAGGCACAGAAATACCGATAAGGCATTCTATGTTTTATTTGATCTATCGACCATGGCAACCTGAATCTATATTATCTGTCAGGCCAAGAATGTTTTGACCTTCTGAAAGGAAATGAGTGTTCTCCAAACCAGAGCCAAGCAAGTAGTTTAGACCCTACCAGAAGCAAAAATCTGAGGCCTACTGATTTCTAGAGCATTAAATCATCTTCAAAATAGGACTAGAGTCTTGAAACCCTTGCAACATGGGATGGGAAGAGCCGTGATCCAGAAGCTGCTATGAGATGAGAGATTTCAGAGTAAGGTACTAGGGCCAGAGTGCCTGAGTTCCACTACTTGATTACTGTGTAACTTCAGATAAGTTGCTTAACTTCTCTGTGCCTCCATCTTCTCACCTGAAAACCAGAGATTACAATACCATTACCTCATAGGGTTGCTGTGTTATAGGAGTCAGTACACATGAGATACTTAGAATAATGCCTGGCGCGTAGCCCAGGGTGATAGCTGTTGTTTTCAGGCATTGCATAGGTGCTTTATACTGTGTCTTTCTCTTCTACTCTCATCACAACCCTGGGAAATAGATTTTTGTTTCCTGTTAAGCAGAAGACGAAATGGAATAAATTTCTGATTTCGATAAATTGCCCTGGGTTTGTCACACTTAGCACATGTGACAGGGACAGTAGTGCTATATAACTCCAGCTGCTGTGTCCTTTCCATTTCACCATCTTTGGCCAGTCCCATTCATGGTCAGACTGACTGTCGCTAATCACGTCCACTCCCTGCCCTTTCCTGCAGTCCAGTTCCTTGACACTCAACCAAGCTTCAGTGGTCCTGAAATCTCGGTGCCACTTCCTTGCTCCAACAGTGCTCTGAACCTCAATTTCTTTATCTCTGTAAACTGGCACCCTGCTGGCCTGCTGGGAAAGAGAACTGCAGCCTCTGTGGGCAGGAAGCTGGCCTGGAAGCCACACCTGGATCTTGGTGTGCTCTTGAATGTCAGCATCAGCACCAGACAAGGCCACCATATGACTGTGATGGAGTAAGGCACAAATACCATCTTGCCATCATCATTTCTGAGCCCAGACAAGAGTAAGATCATTGCCCACATATAAAAGTGACCCAGCATGCCCCTCGCCTTCCTCCACCTCTTGATGATTGTGAGTGACCACTGCTGCTTAACCAATGACTTTGTTCTTGCTGCATTCCTTCCAACTTCGAATACAGTTTAGTAAGTGGCCAGTCTTAGAATTTCCCTTCCCGACAACATCCAATCCAGAGCAAGCTCTACCTCCTGAACCCAAACCGTACAGTAAGTTCTTGCCAGCATTTTCTTCCTGTGATTCTCCACAGTGTGTCCTAGGAGTGCATTCTCCCTCCCTATCATCAGGCAGTGATCCCAGCTTTGTTCAACTACAGGTGAACTGATGGTGGATTTGACTGGTATTGGGAAGGGCTGACATTCTGGATTGAAATGTCATGCCTGCCGAACACTTCGGAATAGGGCCTAGGAAACAGTCACTGCCCAACACATGTAGCTATTAGCATATTTATTCCCAACAAAGGCTCTTCTCCTTTGGATGGAGCTGCCATGCACCCATTAACTCTACAAACCAGCCCCTTTTTCAGAAGGCCATGCGTACTGCCTCTGTATTTGCAACTGTTCTTTTGCACTCCAGAGACTCCTGATCCACACTGGGGACCCCAGTTCCATTACCACCATCACCCATGACATTCAGGACTGCTGTCTTCCCTGTGGGGCCTCCCTTGGAGATACCATCTCTGTGTTCAGGCAGCAGAGAGGAGGGAAGGGAAGCCAGCCGGCCGTTCAGCAGCTAAAGAACATTCTGCAAGTGGAAGTTCCCTCCACCCGCTTGACAGAGCTGCTCAGGCCAACGGAGCCTGGCCAGATTCTCTGACACAAATGGACTCGCAGCTGCATCCGCACGGGCTGCCCCCAGGCCGCAGAGATCTTCCATGCCCACTGCTGCTAATTGCAGATAATGCATTAAAAATACAGAGCTGCATCTGTTCACTGCAACATGAATATCGAGGAATTTCTGTGGTTTGTAATGACAGGGTGTGAGGGAAAGAAAATAGTTATTCTGCCTGCGGGCCAGAGGCACAGCTGTGAGCAGAGAGCTGGAGGTGTGGTTTCTGGTGCTCAATAAATTCTCTGGATGCCAGCCAAGCCCTTCATTGAGGGCACCAAGGGATGGATCCAGGTATTTCTCTGGAAATATCTATTTATGTAAACAAAAAGCATGTTTCTGGGTGCCCAAGGGGTCTTCTTCCAGCTCTGCTGTCTACAGAGTTCCCGAGAGTAGGGAACCCTCCCCCCCCCCACTTCCACTGCCAGGAGCAGGATGGGGAGACCTCTCATGCTCCTGTCATTTCTTTTCCAACGGGCATGTGCTGAGTGCCCAGTCTGTTCCTTATCTGCAAAATGGGGGTGTTAAATGCTCCTGTCTCATCAGGTTTAAGAAAACTGCATGTAAATTGCCTCAAATAGTACCAGGTGTGCCATAGGCATCTGATAAGAGTTGGTAATTATTATTTTATTGCATGTCAAACGTTGTCTTCGCTGTCAAGGTTTCCAGGATAAATACAGCAAGGTCCTTACCTTCCTTTACAAGTTGGGGAAACAAACAATAGTAAGAATGTGATAGGCAATGAGATGGTGATATGTTAGGGAGCACAGAAGAGGGCAGGCAGTGAGGGCTTCCTGGAGGAGGAGACACCTGAACTGGTGTCCCAGAGGACAGGTAGAAACTTAGCAGACCTAAAAGGTAAGAAGGATGGTCCCAGTTTGCAGCAGCACATGCAAAGACCCTGAGGACAGAGTGTTTCTGGAGCAAGTATTGTGTAGCAGGATCTTAGTGGAGATCGATTCAGTGTCTGTTGTAGCAAATTACAGCAAAACTTAAGTCTTGAAACAACATTATCTGACATGTTCTGTGTGTTAGGAATATGGCCATGGCTTCACTGGGTTCTCTGGCACAGGGTTTTTCACAAGGTGACATCAGTCAAAGTGTCTGCCAGTGCTGCATTCACCTCAGAGTTCAAGGGGGCAAAGGGTTTTCCTCAAGTGCATCCACATGGTTAGTTGAAGAGTTGAATTCCTCAGTGTCTTTGATGAGATTCTACCTTCACTTCTTTTCCACAGGGCAGTGCCAATATGGCACTCACTTCCTCAGCGCAAGCAGGAGAGACAGTACCATAGGAGTCCCAGGCTTTTATCACCTAGCCTTAAAAGCAACAGTCCTTCACTTCTGCTATATTCTATTTGTTAGAAGCAAATCACTGCATCCAGTCTACACAAGAGGAGGGGATTATACAAGGACATGGATTTCACAACACAGAGATCATTTCATCTTTCTGAAGTTCCATGTCCACCCTCTACCCCCAATGGTTCACCATGCTCTTCCCTTAAGCAAAATGCAGTTCTCCTTTCTCAGGGTCTCTGAAAGTCTCACCCCATGGGAGTGTCAGTTCAGAGTCCTGAATATCATCATCTTAAGCAGGTTTTGGTGTGAGCATGACCCTTAGGTATAGTTTCTTAAGTACAGGTGTTGGATCCCTATTATTCTGACCCTGTCAAAATGGAGGCTAAAGACAACTGTTATCTGCACCACACATCCAGCATACAGTTGTGGGCAAGGCCTGGAGAGAGTAAAACAGACGTTCCTACTCAAAAAGGGTGACACTGTGAGACATAAAGGAATCCCTGGTCAATAACCATTCTGAAATCCAGGTATATTTTGGAAGCTTCTTGATTAGTTTCAAAATCTAGGACTAATTCTTCATGACTCCTGGTCCCACCTTCTGAATAGCTTCCTCTCTCAGAGTTACCCTTTCTTTATGGAAGGAAGCACATGGGTAAAGCCTCATCAACCTGCCTCCTACTGAGAATTTGTGGAGGCCATTGACCTCTTTTATGGTAGACTGTTCTCTGTCACTGTGAGTGCAAGCTGACCGTGTTTCTCCTACTAATAGTTTTCTCATAAACTTTGTGGGTCTTCTATAAAACTCATTGAGATTCACTCTATCCCATGAAAGACACACCCACAAATTTCTTTGAACTAAACCCTTTTCTACTTTGGGCTTCTGCTAGGATGTCCAAGGGACAATGCTCTGACGCTCTGCCCCCCAAACCTCTGCTTTGATCTAGGGGATCTGTGAGGCCCACCCTAATCTTTTTAAAGGGCCTTTATGTGACTGAATAATACTATGATCCTTTGATCTTCCCAAGGTCTTAGCTGAAGGCTGTACATTACATCCCCAGTTTTATCTACGAACCATTCTTCTTGACAGTGCTCAAAAGCCATATCTTAATTTTAGCATCTTTTACTGTCTTGGGAGACAGTGAGTCTTCAAAACCATCAATTCCTGTCTCCTTTTTGTGTAACCATTTTTTCCTCAATAATCTATTTTCTCACATAGGCAGCAAGAAGGAACCCAGCAGTCCTTTCAACACGTTGCTTGAACATCTCCTTAGCTCCATCACTACATTTATTAGGCACATGTTCCTGTTCTCTACTGCAGAGGAGTGTTGCTGAGTTTACTGCTACTGCCTAATGAGGATCTCCTTCCTCCAGTTTGCAGTAACAGGTTCCTTGCTTCTTTTATGGCCCTCCCTTGCAGCATGCTCCAAGTCCAAATGACTCTGACTCCTCAACATATACCCAGCCCCTGTCCATGGTCTGATTCTAAAGCTGTCTTGCATTTTGCTTATAGTTTTCTTGACACTACCTCTCTCAATACCAAAATCTGTGCTCATTATCTATTTCAGCATATACCAAATTACCCCAGGCCTTAATGTTGTGACATGACAACATCTATTATTTTCGTTTCTGTAAATCAGGAGGCAGGGCCAGCTTACCCAGCTGTCACTAAGCTGTAGTAGCATCCATGGGGACTGAAGATCCACTCCCAGCCATACTCGCGTTGTTGTCAAGATTCGGTTCCTTGCAGGCTGTTTGACTGTCCTTGCCAAGTGACTCTCTCCACAGGATGAGGATGGCACTGCCTCATAAGTGATTAGATGATGAGCCAGAGAGTATCTTTTATCATCTAATCACTTATGAGGCAGTGCCATTCTATCACTTTGCCCTATTCTGTCCAACTCACTAGGTCCAGCCCACCCTCAGAAGAGCTACTCAGGTGTGGACATCAGGTGGTACAGATCCCTGGGGCCACTGCAGAGCTAGGTGTGGGGACACACAATGGCAAGGCAGCCACAGCCAGGTTGTGCCTTATTGGACTCCCATAGATGATGCACAGCCAGGGAAACATTTCTCGGCAGAAGGGGAGGAATCTGCACATATGACTCAGCCAATCAGCGCAGAGTGTGGGCTCGAAAGGATGTGATGGGCAGGAGAAGGGTAGCTGGGGCCTATTGCAAGGCTGTGGTCATCAGAAAATGCTCTTTGTATCACTGCTAATCCAACCCAGAAGGCCAGGTCTACCCAGAGGGTCACATTGACTCCCTTTGGGCCTCTGGTCAAGCTTTCTCCTGTTTCAGCTCTTTTTTGCATGTAGCCCTCACTTCCTTGAACCATCCTGCAGAGATCAGGGCAGGCACCTCCTCTTATGGGGCACTTTTTGCACACTATTTTTACACATCATTTTCAATAATGCCTCAGGCCACTCATGTGTTCCCCCCACACCTGGAGGGCAGGTGTTACTGGTGGGCTGTGCATGACAAAATAGAAGGATGGCCATGCCTTTGTGACTTCACCCTGATGAACTCACCCTGTCCTGAAGCCAATCCCTGGCCTTCAAGGCCCAAGATCTGGTCCTTTCTACCCTCAAACAGCAGATGCCTTAGTAAAGGCTGCAGACAATGAGCTCTCAGTGCTATCGTATGACCCAGATGCCAGTCAAATATTTTACAACTGGGATCAGCTTTCTCTGTGGGAATTTGAGGGGATCCCAATAAATAAAATTGATGGGCCCCATTCAGTTCAGAATCAGTTGGCAGAAGCGGGAGAAAGGCAGATGAGGATTAGTCTGGCAACTTTACTGGTGATGAAGTCGTTGGCAAGCAGACACTCTGTAGACATGTCAGAGAGAGCAGGAGAAAGAGCAGGTCAGCTGGTCCTCACACCGGTCAGGTGAGCCCTGCCTCCTCTGTGGAGTGAATGAGTGTCAGGCTGCTAGAGGAAATGGGATTCCTCTGTGAGTCTGGGACTGGCATCATCACTGTCACCTGGGAAACTCAGACATACCAGTTATAGGGTTAGCACCCAGAAGAAAGGAATCAGCCTCTAGGGGTGGGGTTCATTGATCTGAGTTCTATAAAGTCTGAGGTTATTCTAATGCACCCTCCAAGGTGGCTCCGTTGCGCAATGGAGAGTGCATTGGACTTCTCTAATGCACCCTCCAAGTTGAAACCCAATGGTCTAGGAAGCTAGAAACTGGAAGCTGTTCAGGTGGAAATAGGAGACTTAAGAAGAAGGATCCCCTTGGAACATTCTGTTACTTGTGTTCAATTTCCAAAATTAATGCTTCTGGTTTTAGCTAGTCTGGCCTCTTTCTCTCACAGACCTTGGAGGAGATGGCACTCAGTGATCTCTGCAGACTCTGGAGTGACCAACAAATAACTAGTAGTTAACATGGAAGACCTGGCTTCCCTTGTTTAAAAACCCTCTGTGGTTTATTATACTTAGATTGTTCAAAATAAATTCCTTGCCATGGCCTGCCTTTCCCCAACCTCATCTCACCCACTTATTCATACCTCCGGTCACCCTGACTTCCCTCCTGTACTTCTAATAGGTCATGCTGACTCCTGCCTCAGGACCTTTGCACTTCCTGTCCCACAGCTTCAAGAACTCTTCTTTCAGATATGGCATGTCTGACTCCTTCTTGACTTTTAAATCTAACTCAAATGCCATCTCCTCCGACCACCCATTGAAACCTTCCACACCACTTGTCATGATGCATCTCATTACCCTGGCTGACTTTCTTTGGAGCACTTGGACACTATCAAAAATGATCTGGTATATTTTATCTGTTGACTGACTTATTGTAATCTCCCCCACACTGGAATGCAAGAGGTCAGGGAGCTTGCTGTATTCTTAATACCAGAGCAGTCCATATATTCTCCAGGCACCTGTAGGGCAGGTATTGTCTGTGGATGTGTGATTAGAGATGCATGACAAGACAAAAGGCTGCTGAAGCCTTTGTGATTTCACCTTGATGAGTCCACCCTGTCCTGGAGTTAACCTTAAAGATCCAGAAACTGGTCCTTTTTGTCTCCAAACAATGGGTGCTTTGCATGCAGGCCTAAGATTTACATAACCTATTTGTTGAATAAATGAATAAATGGATGAGTAAATGAACATAGGGAAAGGTTGGGAGTGGGGGGAGGTTCAGACAAGAGTGGTACAGTCAACAGGATGGTGCTAGAGATGAAGATGTGCCCTCCACTCACCTAGGCAGGGAACTCTGGGCCAGGCAGTGGGTCTGGAATGCTGGCACCATTCCAGATTTTCTACTTTTCTCTCACCCACTTCTCCCCTTCACTATTTTTTCATTACAATTAGTGAACACCAGCATACTCATAAGCACCTATCTTTTTCATAAGGGAATGATAATGGAGTTAGTTTTCAGCCAGGGCACTGCAAACTGTTAACACTCTGATTTGGCTACCCACATACACGTACTCACACAGAAAACCATAAAGGGGGTGACATGAGGCCTGAGGCCCAACTGCATAGGGACACTTTTTCCACCAAAGAGTGTGGTAGGACACTCAGTTCCCCGTTGAAATTGGAAGCAAGACAATCCAACTGGAACTGCTACAGATTGGTACAAGTGGGGATCTCATCTGCCCTGGGGACCTCTCCCACTTTCTAGAGCTTGGTAACAGAGAAAGAAACTTTAAACAGATAAGATAGAGGATAGAGGGAGAGAGGTTAAAGACAGTTTCACAGTGAATATGGCATTTATTGAGTGCTGTATTATGTATTATGTCACAATTACCACAGACTCAGTAGCATACAACAGCACTTTCCTTATTGCATAATCTCTATGGACCAGGGACCTTGTAACAATTGAGTTATGTCCATTGCTTGAGGTCTCACAGGCTGCAATTAAGGTTAGCCAGGGCTGATTTCTCATCTGAAGGCTCAAGTAGGAAAGGCCCCACTTCCTCACTCCCATGGTTGTTGCAGCCCTCAGTTCCTGTAGTTGTAGGATAGAATCAGTAGGTGCTGAGGATTTGCTAACTATTGATGTGAGGCCATCTTCAGCTCGTAGAGTTTCCCACAGTACCTGCCATTGTGGGCTTCCCCAGATTGGTCACTGACTTCATCAAGCCAGCAAGGAGACTCTCTAGAGTAAATTAGCTATGGAGATAGTGTTTTACGTATCATTACACAATCACAGATGTCGTGGCCCATCCTGTAGACTGGAGGCAAGTCAAACTCTGCCCACAATTACTAGCAAGGTATCCTCCTACAGTGTGAACACCAGGAGGGGGACATCCGTCCTAGAGGAGATCCAGCAGGGGCCTATTCTGTTTAAACACTGTACCACATGCTTCTGCATATTTATATCGTTTCACCACTAAACCACCCCTCAGGGCAGGCATCAGCCAATTGTGCAGATGAAAAGCCTGAGGCTCAGGACTTGCTTGAGGTTCTGCCAAGCTCAGAACCACCAAGCTAACCTGTGTGCACTTAGAGGCAGTGCCTTCTCAGTGAGGAGCAGGGTTCTGCAGCTGGCAGGGGGGAGTGGCCTGCAAGAGGCTGTTAGCTCCCCATGACACATGAGACCAAGAGGAAAAGATGGGTGTGGGATCCATGTTGAGAAAGAAGAAAACTGAGAGCCCTTATGTCTGATCATCTCTATTTCCTCAATGAAGCAGAAAATGAGGGCGTCTCCTGAGAGGGTGGAGGTTGGGCTGGAGGGAGAGCAGAGCCAAGTTGGCACAGCAGCTGTAGGGAATGGGAATGGAGAATGGGAGTCTTGCCAGCACACGTACAAGGTTGCCAAGTAGGATCGAGCTGCTTCCCCCATGAAGACTTCGGTGGTCTCTTCAAGGAGGAACCCCCTCCCAACCCCCAGCACTGTGTAGCATCTTCACTCCTCGCTGCACCTTGTTTGGCTGTGGTTTATCCTCTTGTCTATCTCTCCCTCTAACGAAGGAAAGGTCTTGCAGGGGTAGGAGCTGCGGGGGGATGTTGGGTCTCCTAGTTGTCAGCACAAGGACTACCCATGGGAGCCCTCCATAAATAACCCAATTCCAGACTCTGAGTTCTTTAATAACTGGATTACCTCTTGTTCCCTAAAGACTCACCCAGAAATATACATTTTCACTTGTGATTTGAAAGTAGAAGTTGAGACAGTGGAGTACAGAGTGAATAGGAATAAGGGCTGGTGGGGATTGGCAAGGAAGTGTGTGCTTTCAGCTGTCTTTTGGATGTCAAACGTCCAAAGAGCCTTTTCAAAATATTCCATATCAACTGATACTGATGGTTTTGAAACTTACCCCACGATATGTTGTTGAATGTGAATCACACAATACAGACACAGAGGACCCCGTTTGTGGCCAGCAATTGGTTTTACCTCATTTTTAGTGGCAGAAAAACTAACTCAAACCCTCCTAGGGGGGAAATGAAGAGCACATCCTCAGTGAACAGTCTGAGAATGCACTGATCCCCCACGGACTCACATTCTGCCCAAGGATAAGATGGGTGGCCCCCTCCCCTACAACTCCTTGCACCCAAGACCTTCTGCCCTCTGCAGCTGGCACGACTTGAGTCCTGAGTTCATGTGATCAAACCTTCTCAGGGTGAAGCCATAATGTGAGAGGACTGCTGGGGGGTGGGGGGGGAGGCTGCTGTGTGTTATATCTGCAGAAAATGGCTGGGTGGGGCCCAGAGAGTGGCACCAGGGTTTTCTCTGGTTGCTGGGACTTGAGGCAGAGTCACAAATTTGTTGTCAATGATTTTACAACTCCCGTGGAGTCTCTCATCCTGGTCCAGTCACAACATTCGAAGAAACTGAATCCCTCCCTTGGCCTGGCTCAAATAGGTCTCCTGGCCCTCCTGGTGAGGAAGGTGGCAGGACCAGTGACTGGGCACCTGACCCACTAGAACCCATCAGCTGGTAATAACCAGAAACCAGGATACTCCTACCTCCACTTCTGGATACTCCTACCTCCACTTCTGGGCTCTTTATACCTGGAGACTCCCAAGCCACCAAGCTCCACAGGTACTTGCCCACACACATCCCTTTGGACACTGTGGCTACTTGGTTCAATGCCAGCCCCTCCCCAGGATCAGCTTCTGAAGGCCAATCTCAATTCCAACTGCCCCCCCACCCCCAAACTATCATAGCAGCCATTCTATGTGATGCCATACACGAGACTGGAGACAGGTAGCACAGTGAATGTCATTTTATTCTTAATTGCCCAACAGAGTTTCCCTCGTCGTTGGTTCTCAGTTGA
Source organism: Uropsilus gracilis (assembly GCA_004024945.1). NCBI lineage: Eukaryota > Metazoa > Chordata > Mammalia > Eulipotyphla > Talpidae > Uropsilus > Uropsilus gracilis. The sequence goes on from PVHY01000219.1 coordinate 80,559, forward strand.
CCATGGCTCTTCCTGGCCTCATGTTCCTCGCATTCCTCGCGTTCCTCGCCATAGCCTTCCTGGCCTTGCGTTCCTTGCGGTAGTCTTCCACCTCTTCTTGGTACTTAGTTCTCAGGAGAGCGGCTCTCTGTTCATAGGGTCGCTTCTCAGTGTCTGCTGTTGCAGACCACATCTTCCCCGAGGCCTTTGCCACCTGCACCACTGACCAGTTTGGATTCTCCCTCTTCAGCTGGGCATAGTGGTCCTGGCAAAAGAGTAGGAAGGACGACGGAGGCCGCCGGGGTGCCTGGGGATCTCGCTTCCTCCTTTTCTTCCTCTTGCCCGTGTAGTTCATCATCTCCTCCTGGTACCGGGCCTTGTCAAGCTTGGCCAAAGCCTCGTACTTGGCCTTTTCGTGCTTGGAGATGGACCTCCATTTTTCTGAACATCTTCTAGAAAAATCTTTAAAGTCAAGGTAGGTATTTGGCTGTTGCTCCTTGAACTTGTTTCTATAGTTCAGCAAAAAGTGGATGTAAGAAGAGACATTCACCTTAGGCCTCAGTTGTATTTCTTTTACCATCTTCATCAGATCATCTTTTCTTTCTAGATTCAGTAATGTGGACAGGTGGAGACTGTGGTCCCCACACCTTAGGAGCAATCTAGAGGGTGCTCCACTTGCGGTGAATTTTTCTCTCTGTATAAGCTGCAGTCGAGGGGAGCCTTTTCAGTGTTGATGGCATTGTTGGGTCAGAGGAGGGGATTGTGATGTCATTCACAGCTGCCCCCTCCCAGCCAGGGCCTGTGGCATTTGCATACAGGTCACCTCATTGGCTCATTGGCCGCTGGAGTCAGTTTTGCTTCTCCTAAAACATGGTGGTTCTTGTGGAAAAGGCCATGTTGCAGCTGCCTCTGCTTGGCTTCCTGGAGGCAGCAGGCTTTGTTCAGCTGCAGGAGCCTTCAATCCCTGGGCTGTAGTAACGAGCCACGGGGTCTGCCTTCCTCACCGTAAAAGTTCAAGATGCCACATCATCCCTACCAGAGACAGGCTGGAAATAATGAACACGAGGAGGTGGATGGCTCCAGAGCTGTCACGATAAAATGTGAAGTCTTTCTGTTTGCCTTGAACGGTGGCAGCTCATAACCGCACAAAGAGTTTAGTAGTAACTCTAAAAATAATCAGGTGTGACAGCTATGACTCGCTTCCTGTCAGGACAAAGTTGTTTAATTTAAAACCCGAGCGCTTGGGCTCTAAATCCAAACTCTTCATTTTCTTGAAGAAATTGGGGAGGGGGGTGGGAGGGAGGGGAGCCCTGGGATTTTACTAATTACACCTGGATCCATGACAGTGAGCTAGAATTCTTAGCCTACACTCTCCCCTACTCTCTGGGGTCCCTGCTTCTTGGGGGTAGCTATAACAGCAGCACTCAAACTAGTTGTTCTCTGGCTTTCTGGAAAAGCAGTTGCAAATATTCCAGGCATCTGGAGGGAAACAGGAGGCAAAGGGGAGATGAGGAATGCCTTCGCTTCTTGACCATGGGAGATCACCAGGTACTCACTCGTGTGGGTCTGAGTTTAACACAACTCACTAGATGATAGCAGCAAATATATAGGACTAGCAAATCAAGCCTCATTTAATAGGAGCCATCTGTTTAAGGTAGACCAGTCACTAACAGGTGGGGGCATTTGGAACGATTTGCCTGACTACACCTGTGCTTCCTCCTGCCAGCACAGAAATGCCACTTCGGGCGCTGAGGTCCCTCAGCAGCCTGGCAAGGAAATGCGCCTAAGATGCAGCCATACTTTCAGATTTTCCCAAGTCCATCCTCAGCTCCAGGAGTGACTTTAAAGTCCATGATCTATAAAAGAAAGGCGGAAATTGATTCACATGTCCTGTCAGGATTCTAGTTCAGTTCTGCCAGGAGGTCGACTGAGCCCTCTCTTCCTGTGAGCCTGTGTGTAGGGTAAGTCCAGCTTTTCTACCAGTAGCAGGTGTGACCAGCACCTGGGACGTTTCATCTTGCCCATGATTGTGTAGCCCAGTGGGCGTGCGCATGTGTAAGTGTGCACACCTGGCCTAGGAGAGAGGGGACAAAGACGCGGACAAGCATGCGAGAACGCAAATGGACACCAGAGAGAGAGAGAGCAAACCCAGAGAAAGAGCACGAAGGTTCTTTGTGGCCTCCCAGCACCCCACCCCCGATGTTGGCCCCAGTCCTGGCCTGCCTGATATGCCCATGTAACTGCTAAAACCAGTAAAGAGCCTACACAGATTGGTGAGCCTGATGCTTACAGTTGGCGATGAGGATTGTTACATTACACTGAGCTTTCTCACTTGTAAGGTCAGTGTTGTGGGCTGCCAGGAAAGACCCTCCAGGTTATGCGCTATGCTTTCTGGCTGGATTTGGGAGCCTGTAAGATGGTAGATGCTAGTTGAGGAAGTCTGAGCTAATGGTAGGATGGGTTACACTGGGGACATTTCTCAGCCTAAGTAGATTTTTCCCCAAGGGTCCAGAACTTGAATCACTGGCTCTTTCAACCTGAACTGGGCTGCAGAGATGGATGGGATCAGCTTCTTTCTGAGATGGAAAGATGGGTTGTAAGGAGGACCTTGGCTAACATCAGTATATGTTAATTGAATCTTGCTCTGATTCACAAGAAAAAAAAATCTCAACTTATCTGTTTGTGACTTTCCACCCTTCCCATGATGATAAGATCTAGGAAGATTAACCTAGGATAACCATCTGAAGCCCAGCAGATCTCAGAAGAGAAGGCAGAGGGAGGATAAAACTAAGGCAACCCTTTGGTGTTCAGTCACACTCCTGATGTGAGGGATAAGGCAGGGCATTCTCTGCTAAATACACATAGCTTTAGAAAATCAGTGCTGTGGATGCTGGTATCTGAGGTTGACCCCTGCAGATCCCCATCCCCTCCCTGCTCTCTATCTTGGGTAATTGATCCAAATAAGTCAACCCCATATCAATGGATCTCTTCCCATTTGACTTCCATTTCAGTTTGGCCCCAGACTCAGCAAGGGGTCAGAGACAATGGAAGGGAGCTTGAGGCCTTTGTTGGCCTAGCTCTCCATCCCCTCTACTGCAGGGAATGTCTTGGCTCGTCTTAAAGTGTCCTTTTCCATTCTGGTTCAGGAATTCTCCCTCTCCTGGTCCATACTGACTGAGGGTGCTTTTACTAGCCTTGCAATCCCTTGAGACTTCCCTACTCTTGCCCTTACCTTTATAAATAACCTCTTTATTAAACACTCCTCAAATGATTCTAATTTGAGTGGCCATCTGTTT